>CM047749.1:6201840-6233039 GCA_026225825.1 Pistacia integerrima | reverse complement strand
GGAGTATGCTTTCAACAAAGTTTATGATTCAAATACTACCTGCATCAAGTTGAGACCGTTAAGAATAACTTGCAAAAGCTTTTTCAAGCTTACGAGGCTAAATGTTGTAAAGAAGTTCCCCGCCTCACCTTCGCTTGTTTCTCCCGCGAGTAGTTCTACTTCTAGTAGGCGTGTAGATCATTCTTCCGTAAGTCATTATACTTTTTAGTTTTTATATTCTTATGATAAATAAAGTATTGTTTATTGTTTAATTTTAACTTTTGACACTTAACCGTTTAAATGATGTAGGATTTTGACAACTTTATGAGAGTGTTTTCATTTCCACTAAGAAATCCGAAAGTTAGATCTTTATTTGGAAGAGATGAGGTTTGATCGCACAAATATCGAATTTGGATATCCTCGATCATTGGAAGAATAATCGCGGATCGTTATCTGGTACTTACCATGATGGCTCGTGATATCATGGCAATACCAATAACATCCGTTGCCTCGCAGTCCGCTTTTAGTATTGGTAGTAAAGTACTCAACAAATATCAAGCTCACTTCGACCAAAAAATGCGTAATCTTTGATATGCACTCGAACTTGGCTATATGGATATGAGTTTGAAGGTAACATGTTAACATAATATTTCGTATATTTTATTATTTACATTTATTAATATTTGTAGTTGATCATTGTTTTGTAGATAATGAGGTGAAAGATGATTCGCATGATGATCTTGATGTGCCATCGATCGATCTCGAGACAAGGGAATCAAGAGACTTTATCACGCCCATCGTGGAATGAACATTTGTGTCTTAAGAATTTTTTTGTTGAATATTGGATTATGTATTTGTTTATTTTAATTGGTATTTATAGTTTATTGACTTATTTGGTTTGTTTATGTGTAATTGTGTATTAGTGATTTTGTATTTGTTTGTTTTTGTTGGTATTTGTAGTTTTGTATTATATGTTATTGTTTGTTTATGTGTTATTTGTTTTTTTTTTTGTTCATATTTGTTTATATTCTTAATTGAATTGAATTTAGAGTAGTTGATTTAGGGGGTGTAAATGTAAAAAATTAAAACTGTAGGAATTTTGGGGGTGTAATTGTCACAATTGAAAACTCAGGGGTAGGGGTGAAACAAAACCGAAAGCCTGGAGAGAGAAAAAACGGTCCACCCGCAGGTCCACCTGCATCCATATAGGGTACGGCACGGGTCCAAAATATTGGACCCGTATAAATCCACCCGTATAAGACCCGTGACTGCTTTACATTCGCTTTACCCTCCCACCCACCCACCCGCTTTTGCTGTGTCTAATCAGAACAATCTCGCTCCTCATCTATAACTCCAAAAAGAAACAACTGGCTCTTCTCTGCATTAGTCACCAACCCATAAACCTTGGCAAAATAATCCAAGGCCAATTTGATCAGGCTAACAGAGGAAGCATCTGCTCGACAAAACACCATCAAATCATCCGTAAAACACAAATGAGTAATAGCTACGTGCCTACACCTTCAATGATAATGAAAACCAGGGCTTTGAGAGGTTTCCCGAGAGATACCAGCTAACCTCTCCATAACCAACACAAATAGTTAAGGAGAAAGAGGGTCCCCTTGCCGAACACCCCGGGAGGACCTAAAAACACCGTGAAGCTCTCCGTTTAGGGCAACAGAGAAATACGATGTAGAGATACATGTCATGATCCACCTTACCATACGCTCAGGAAACCCTATAGTACGCAATCCCAAAAGGATGAAATCCTAACTCACAGTATCAAAAGCTTTCCGAATATCAACTTTAAGGGCACATCGAGGTGAAGTACCCCCAAGATGATAATTCTACAAAAGCTCTTGAGTCAGCAAAATATTATCAGAAATCTTTCAACCCGGGACAAAAGCCGACTGGGAACTCCCAATAACATCCGGAAGCACTACTTTAAACCGATTCACTATCACCTTCGAAATGCACTTGTATAGTACATTACAATAAGATATCGGTCTAAAGTCTGTCATACGACTCAGGCTCTCCACCTTAGGAACCAAAGCAATCCTAGTGGCATTAACATATCTTGGCATTTCATTAGTAGCAAAAAAATGTCTTACTGCGTCTCTGAAATATGTACTAATAATATCCCATGCCCGCTTAAAAAACAAAGAAGTGTATCCATCTGGACCAGGGGCTTTATCATCCGGGATAGAGAATAAAGCAATCCTAATCTCATCATCAGAGATAGGAGCAGACAAGAGAGAAATCATATCAGGAGAAATATGCCCAGAAAAATACCTCCGAAGCCTCTCGCGATTGAGGTTGGCAGTGGGCAAAGAAAAAGATCCCGAAAAACCCATCGCCAAATGCCCTAAACCCTCCCCGACAGCTTGCAATATGGGTACCATTCCCATCAGCCAAACCATGGATGCGGTTCCGAACCCGCCATGGATCAACGACTTATGAAAGAACTTAGTATTCTGATCCCCTAAATTCAGCCACTGAACACGAGACCGCTGCTTAAAAAAAGCCTCATCACCTCGACAAAGACTGAAATACTGGTTGGCAAGGTTCCTTTCCCCGAGAGATACACTCAGTAGAAAGGGCGTCTCGGTCCAAATTTTCTTGGGCTGTTGCCCACTGAGCACGGGCCTCAATTACCTTGCTAGAGATATGGCTGGAGACCCTAATATGTAAAGATTTAAGCTTCCTTTTCAATAACCCCAATTTCTACGTAAGACGGAACATAGGATTGCCTACAATAGGCTCGTCCCAAACTCTCTGAACAATATCCATAAAATTTGCATGATCAGCCCAAAAATTTAGAAATTTAAAAGGGGATGATACCTTGCCACAGCGGGGACCAAACCGGACAGCCATAGAGCTATGATCTGAGACATCCCGAGGTTGAAACTCTGAAACTGTGGTCGGTCGATCAAGGAACCAAGAAAGTGATGCAAAGACCCAATCGAGCTTCCGTAAAATAATCCCATCGCCTTGCTGACTGTTATGCCAAGTAGACCGAAGCCCAGTAAAAAGAACCCTAATCAACTCATCATCATGGATACATTGGCCAAAATCATCTATATAACCATACCACGTAGGATCACCACCCACTCTGGCAGAGGCTCCTAAGATGGCATTAAAATCACCCAACACAAGCCACGGTAGCCCCTCCAAATCAAACTCTACCGACTGATCCCCAAGGAAATCCCACAGGTTGCGACGATTCCCAAGGTCATTAAAACCATACACAAAAGTAATCCCAAAGGAGAACCCCTCGAAAACATGAGTAACCCTGCAAGTAATTTCCTAAAGAGAGCAATGAAGGCTATTTACAGAGTAAAGAGAAGGATCCCAACATACTAGAACTCGGCAAGCAATAGAATCCGTCGCATTTGACAAAAACTGCCACGAAAGACAAACTGCCGACACCACCGACTGTAAATGAGACTACTCAACCTTAGCTCCAACAAACCAATCAAACCCAAAGAAGAGTCAGGAATCCAATTCCGCACTGCGCGTTGTTTCGAGAAGCCGTTAAGGCCTCTAATATTCCAACTCCCTATCATTGGAATTGGGATAAAAACAAGCTAAAAATCACTTGAGCTTAAGCCCCCGCTTTCCCTGACCTTTCCCCTTTGCTAGAGGTGGCAAGGAAACTAATCCAGATAAGGTGGCATCTCGTGTCTAGAGATCGTCACTATGCAAAACAAGCGAGACAAACCTGTTAGAGGAAGTAGATTGCCTACTCCCAGAACTCATAAAGGAAATCTGAGTGTTTTCCGTGCAATTTGGGAAGCCCATAATGCGGTCCTGCTCATCCTCAATAGGAAAAGGTGTATCAGGTTCCGACCTCGATTCAAAGCCAGAAAATTCACCTCTGCTAGCACAAACAAATACCGACACTGGGACCACAACCAAAGAAACATCCCCAACTTAACTGCACTTGGAACTGAAACTGTAGCTGATGCTGAAACATCCCTCTCCCACTCCCTCTCCCTAATGGGATCAGTAGTGGTTGACTACCTCAAAAGTTCGCAGTCCTCAGATCACATTGTAATAGCTTTCCTCGGTGCCTTCTGGAAGCTAGTAACTATCTTACTCTTACCCTGAGCTATAGTTGCAGTAGGTACCTCTGGTTGGTGACAAACATGGCCAAAAACACAACACTTGGGGCACCTCTTGGGGGTCCACTCATATTCCACTATAATCTGAATGGGTTCAGCAGATAACCGGCATTGAAATTCAAAATGGCGCTTTAGAGGCTTTGCTGCATCTATCTCAACACATACCTGAGCATAATCTAAACGGGTCCGCTTAGAAGTTATCTTATCACTCAACAACAACTGACCCAACATAGAAGAAACCATGCAGAGTCCTTTGTGAGACCACAAAATATAAGGCAACCCATGCAAACAAGCCCATACCGAAACCTTAGAGATGCGACTTTTATCAAAAGAAAACTGAGCATGCCATTGTTGCAGAATAATAGACTTGCCCCCAAACATCCACGACCCTCTCTCTATGATTGAATACACCGCATCCTCATCCCTAAATCTGAAAATGAAGAAACCAGTACCAGTGGACATAACATCTTCCAATCCCGCAGCTTCCCATGTACGGAAAGCAATTGAGCGGACAGCATGAAATGGCATAGAATACCCCGGGAAATAACCCACAATATAGCAAAGCCATTCAACATCATTGTCATCGATAACATCATCCGGGATATGTAAGATGTCATCCTTAATATCAAGGTCCACAACTTCAAGGGTGAAGTGGGACCCGACCTCTGTCACTCTAACCTTATCCGCCCAAGAGGAGGACACTTCTGATGTGCTCTTACCCATACTTTTCTTTTCTAAAGCTGGCTTAGAGACTGGCTTTTTTTCACGAGGCTCAGAAGATGCCCAATTGAGCTTGAAAAGCTACTTAGACTTCGGCATTTTTAAGTCATTAAAAGATTGCAATGAAGAACCTGCAATATCATTAGATTCAAAATCAAGAAAACCAAAGGAAGAGTTTTTGTGATGAAAAACCTTGGCTCCTTAAATCGCCACATTTGAGAAAGCTGATAACAAATACTTGTCATCCATCCATGGCTCCAAATCTACAATCCATAAGGATTTCCCCAAATTTCTGGAAGTTTGTGGCTGCAAGAAGCTGATGGAGACAGTGTTTAAAGTTTTGGCTTGGGTTGGGTGCAGCACGGTGTTATTTGGGAGTGAGGGATTTGGTTCGGACATTTTGTTGAACACTTGGTGGCAAGAAAAAAATGTGTGATTTAGGTGAGTTTAAAAGTTCAAAATAGCGAAGATTTGTGAAAAAATGCCAAGGGTGAAGAGGTTTTGGTGTTGGAAAGGGGAAGGTGGTCAAGAGGGCCAAATAGTGGATAAGCGAAGCAGTAGCACGTGTGTGGGGTTGGCCTGGCATGCGCAAGGGCTTAGTGCAAGGACGCCCGTGAGAAAAGGCTGCCTTTTATTGAGAAGTTGGAGTGCACGATAAAAGCATCCTCAAGAGTCGACCAAATGCAACCACGCTTTCCAGGAATCTGCAACAAATAAAAACTAGCAAGAAACCACAAAAAATATGCTGAAAATCACACCAAAAAAGGTCCACGAAATGGGCAAAGAAACCCAACCAAAACAGCATGTTCTTGGGAAAAAATAGAGGGTTTTGCTGAGAACCAGAGGTTAACAAGGTGCAAAGAGTTGTAGGGATTGAAGATCCTGCCCAAAAGAGTTAGTCGTGGCACTCCATTGCAATTCCCGATCGAGAAACCCACTGCGAAAGCAACTCCAAATCTATAGATTTTGTGAACTTTCACGGCCAAATCCCAACAAACGAAGTAGCAAACACATGCGGTGATGAAATGATAGGATAGCTCGTTCAACGCTTTTTCCAACGGTGGATGGATTGTCCGATTCCAACAACGGATGCGCTCGAAAGAAGCTGGCGAAGTTCCAACAGCGAGAACGAGTTGAGAGCAAACACTTAGAAAAATTTCCAGTTTTTTCCCTCCCTCCCTAAACCCTATCTTAAACCTTAATGTAACATAACATATATTTTTTTGCAGTATACAAATACTTATTACTATGTGGAGGCAACTTTTCTTAATATGGGAATTAGAAAAATTATAACTTATTACAATGTAGAGTATATTCTTATTTATAACTATCCCAAATTGGGAATTGAATTTTTTATGATTATGTAGAGTTTATTCTTATATAGAGTATCACTATAGAGAGGCTTTACTGTATATATTTAGACAACAAGTTGGCTGTTCTGCATCATTTAACTTCAGAGGTAGCTTAGCTCTTCAAATTTATCTATTTAGAATCTTTCATTAGAGAAATTGTGATATTATTTGTTTCGTAGTTGCTAGTAATATTTAGCTTGACGGTACTGTTAGAGTAGATGCCGTAGAGCCAATCAATTATTGTAGAACTGACTCTTTGTAATAATGTTCATTAATCAATAATAAAAGACATTTTATTCTATATCGCGTAAATCATTATTATTGCAATATGTATTGATATATGTCCTTAGAATGGTAGAACCGTGACGAGGGTATCAAGTGTTTCAAATCTTGATAGTGAGAACCCTATGAGCACATATAGTGGCCATTCTAGAAACGTCAGAGCCCCCGGAATATTCTCAAGTAAGGCCACGATAATACGGTAAGACTATCATAGTGTTGAACGACCCCTGCCGAAAGGCGCAAGGATCGATTCACTTGTCAAGGTTGTTTGGTGACAACCGGTGCAACACATGGGTGCTTGCCGTAGGCGATTACACCACAAAGAAGTTCACCTGACTCACCCACCGGAGGGTTCCATATGGATGGTAACCCCTGTCTATGGAACAAATCCTCTAACGAATGGTGGTGCATGTGATCCTTAGACTTGAGATCACCGGAGTCCTTGTGCACCGACTGCAGCTTTGACACTAGCCTAACACGTTCTTTTTTCAGAGCACAATGCAGTGGATTGGATCGCATCGAGTGTATCAAGACTATGGTGGATTGACAGAGGATTCATCACTCCCGGTACGAGAGAAGTTATCTCACGGCGCAATTCAGTATATGGCGATGACACTAAAACCGTGGCCACAGTGGGATTGAGTTATTGCTCTATCTGATTATAATATAGTCATTGGTCCGTCCGAATACATAATATCAAGAGTAATCGGAGGTTGACACTATTTCTATGCCTTCGCCTCGCGAGATAACGAATGATGAAAGGATCAAATTGTACGTAACCATATCGCTGATGAGTAGCTACTTTGTTAATCCGAATCCTATCGGGTGGCATGATGACCTTGCTAGGGGCCTAATCGTGGTCTGTATAGTTGAGACGATTAATTGGTGTTAATCGCGATACTATACACTATCGGTATGATGAGGAGCCTATGGGTCACACACATAGAAGATAATTTAAGACTTAAGAAGAAAGAAGGGCGTTTTCATCTTTTTGGGCAAAAGGGTATTTTGGTAATTTCATAGTGCAATTAAATTTGCTGAGGTCGTAGCCTTTATTTAATTTGTTAGAAAAAATTAAATAAGTAAAATTCCGGTTTAAATATATGTTCGCATATATTTAAATAAATTATCATTATTGTTAAATGTTAATATATATTAATTGATTTTAATTGAGATAATGATGAATTAAATTAAAATATCTAAATGGGAGTGTTTGGCAAATTTGGGGGTGTTTGGGTTATTGCCCAAGCCCATTACATATGGGAATAGGGCAACTAAAATAACACTATAAAAGAAAAGGTTTTAGTTGAAAATGATAAGTGTTATTTTATTATTTCATTCTTCATTGAAAAGAGAGAAACCTCCAGACCCAAATCTCCCACGCCACTTTTACTGTTTCATTGAAAATCAAATACTTCTTTTGTTTTCTTCTTGATTTCTTAAGGCCAAGGAGGATCTAGCAAATCCCTCATTGGTTCTTATTGATTGTCTTCGTGTGGACCTCACGGTTCGATCCTACACTTGGATCGTAGCAAACACGCCTCGAGACAACATTGGTGGAGCCTCCAAAAGGATATGGTTTCTTAAACCTTGAACTGATTTTTCTGCATTTGATTATTTTATATAAACTGTGATTTTTGTACCCGGATCTTGGTTCTAAGGAACAATCCATAGAGTTTATGTTTTTGTTTTCCGCTACAGAATCGGTGTCGTTACTAAAAGTTGTATCAGAGCCTCGGGTATCAAATTTTACAGTTTATTGTATGATTTATAACATTTATTTGGTTGATAACATGTTGTTTTTGAAAAATCTGCAAAATCTGTTTATGGATGAATGATTGAAATGATAAACTGGTTTAAGAATGTGTTGATGGATGATATATTGGTTGGTTAATATCCTGGTTAAACGTGTGTGCGTTTGATTTGATTTGGATTCGTGTTTGTACGAAAAAACGAAAAGCAAAACGCCGAACTCTATGAATTGGGGATTTCCAGGTCTCGCCGCGGCGATGTGCCTCTGGAAAGTTTCGTGGCGGCGAAGATAAAACCTTCACCACAACGATGTCTATGGCGGCGAAGTCATACAAAGTTTCTCTCGCGCGAAGCCCGTAGTTTTCCCATCGTATTTTTTTGCAAAAGGTCTAATCTGCTTTTGATTTTTTTAATAACCTGTAAAGCCAATATACATTTTGCGTATTTAAGGGGGTAATTAATTAATAAACCCACCCAATTCAAAAATAGATTATTTTTGAAATGTATGCTTTGTACTTGTTTGTATATTGCATGGTGCCCGGTGCATGAGCCTTAGACCTAAGAGTGAATGTTTTAAATTATTTTGGGTATGTAGGGTTGTAATATTTTTTAAAAAATAGGGCCTGCGTGTCCTGCCTTCTCTCCTCTTCTTGATGTACATTCTTTTCTCATCTCATTCCCGTCGAATGTAAATCGAGGTTTCTAAATTTGTTGATGTAAAATTAGTGTAAAATTAATTTTATTGTAAATTTAGAATGATGTTTTTTGTAATGTACTTGAGCCTGAGCAAAGGATGAGGCAACCATACTTGAGACTCAAGATGTTTATTACAGGAACCCTAGGTGACCCACCGATTCCTCTAGGCTCGAGGAGATCGGTTTTAGTTGGGCCATGTACCGGCACGTGTAATTTTTACTTAGAATGCATGCTAAGGTTGAATGTTGAATAACATGCCAAACAATGTCATTCTAACAAAGATAATAATCTGATGAGACATTAAATATCAAACCCTCAATTAAAGTATATTAATTCACGAATGCCTTCCATCACCATGGTTTTAATCAAACCACTATTCGTCGAAACCTTGTTCGCCAAAGTGAAGGGTACACTTCTACCAGTGGGAGGTTAAAATTCATTGGAGTTTTCCTTAATGGTGATGGAGGTGGAGCTTAAAAATGACGGTTTTGCTTGTTCGCCAAAGCCAAGGTTGATAAACACGTCCATAGGCAAAGAGAGCAAAGACACATATTATGTATGTACGTGGTGACATGTAGTGTCCACTTCTACGTCAGAGAATCACACTTGAGGACAATGGTTGGTGCCATTGGATTGTGTGATTGGCTTGTTGGCTTTTTTCACATTTGAGGTTGATAGTAGAGTATCAACCGGGTGTGGATTAAGTTTGTTGGCCTACCTAATCAACTCATTTTTGGCTTGTTCGCCAAAACGAAGGTTTGAAATAGGCAGGATGGGATCTCGGTCCACTAGGAAAGCCAACGGGCTTTCCCGAGTTAATAGTGAGGGCTATTGGCTTGAGTAAAATAGTGGGAGCATCATTTAATAAAAGACCATATTAAATAATAATGAACTTTATAATAACTTTATTTTTCTGCAATTGTAGATTCACCAAAAATGAGCATTATGAACTTGCGACCGATAATCGAAAAAGAAAACAGGTTGGATGGATCCAATTTCTCATACTGGTATCGTAATCTTCGGATAATACTCAAGTCGAAAAGAAATTGTATATCCTTGAAAAAGCCATACATGGTCGAGCCTCGATCCCGATGCCACTCAGGAAGTTAAGGATACTTATCAAAAGTTCCTTGATGATGCTGATAGCGTACAATGCTTGATGTTAGCATCGATGACACCAATGCTGCAAAAGCAGCATGAGAATATGGATGCTTCTTCCATTATTCTACACCTTAAGGAGATATTTGAAACAAATGCTCGACATGAGAGGTACAAGGTGTCGAAAAGCACTGTTTGGGAGTCGTCTGACTGAGGGTGCCCAAGTTGGTCCTCATGTGCTCAAGATGATCGAGCACATTGAGAGGCTTAAGACTTTGGGATATGGCTTGGATGCAGAATTACAAATGGATTTAATTCTGCAATCCTTGCTCGACCTATATGCTCCGCTTCATAATGAATTTCAATATGAACACGATGGAGAAAACCCCTCAGAACTTCAACATGCCGAGGACTACGAGGCGACTTGAAAAAGTCCAAGCCTCTGCTTTTAGTTCTTGCCTAAGGTAAAGCAAATGGTAACGCAAGAGGTAAGGCCAAGGCTCCCAAGCCCAAGCCCAAAGGACAGGTTGCCTTCTTGGGCCGAGAGGTGGCATAGGAAAGGGCAAGGTAGTCTGCTTCTTTTGTGGCAAGCCTGGCCACTAGAGGAAACATTGCAAGGCTTTCCTCGCAAGCAAGAAGAAGTTAGAGGCTACGACTTCAGGTACTTTCATGATTGAGATTAATTTCTCTCCCTCAACATCTTGGGTCATTGACACAAGATGTGGTACTCACATTTGTACTGATGTGCAGGAACTAAGGCAGAGTAGAGTGCTCGCCAAGGGAGAGGTGGACCTACGAGTTGGAAATGGAGCACATGTGGCTGCATTGGCTGTAAGGACTTATTGTTTATCTTTGCCTACGGGCTTGTTATTAGAACTACATAATCAAGTTATCACGTACCTTCTATTTCTAGAAATATTATTTCAAGTATCCGTTTGGATAATATGGGTATCATTTGAGATATCTAATGGATTGTTGTCCTTTAGTTTGAATGGTATTTTATTTGGAATTGCAAGGTTATATAATGGATTATATGTTCTTGATTTAAACAATAAAGATATTCTCAATGTTGAAACCAAGAAAGCTAAACATAGTGATCAAAACCAAACATATCTCTCGCATTGTAGATTGTGTCATGTTAATAAGACTCGCATTGCAAAACTTCAAAGGGATGGAGTTTTGGCCCCTTTTGACTTCCAAACCATTTGAGGTATGCGAGTCATGCCTTTTAGGCAAGATGACCAAGTCTCCTTTCACAGACAAAGTGAAAGAACTATGAATCAAGTAGGCATCATCCATAGTGATGTATGTGGTCCACTAACAACTTGAAGCCGAGGTGGATATTCATACTTCATCACATTTACCGATGATTTCAGATATGGTTATGTCTACCTTACGAGACATAAATCAAGCCTTTGATAAATTCAAGGAATTCTGAATGAAGTGACAATATGATGGGCAAAAAGTATTAAAGCTTCTTCACCCGGATCGAGGAGGTGAATACTTAAGCTCGGGGTTTTGGTTTCAGTACCTGGAAGGAATGTGGGATAGTATCACAACTCACCCTCCTTATACACCCCAACACAATGGAGTGTCAGGAAGGAAGAATAGGACCTTACTTGACATGGTTAGGTCCATGATGAGTTTTAGTGATTTACCTGCATAGTTCTAAGGTTATGCCCTATAGACTGCGACTCACATTTTGAACCGTGTGCCATCAAAGTCTGCAGATAAGACTCCATATGAGCTATGGAATGGGCGAAAGCCCAACTTGTCTTATCTAAGGATTTGGGGTTGCGAAGCTTATGTTAAGAAATTGACTTCGAATAAGCTAGGGCCAAAATCCTGTAAATGTATATTTGTGGGGTATCCAATGGAGACCAAATGATACTATTTCTACCACCCAGAAGAGCGCAAAATTTTTGTTGCTCGATCTGGTGTCTTTCTAGAAAAGGAATATTTTCTAAGAAGTACTAGTGGGAGAAAAGTAGAACTCTATGAAGTTCTAGAACCACAAGATATACTAGACAAAGGACGGGATGATGTGCCACAAGAAGTGGTTGAGCATCATGAGGAGGTTACTCCACAACTTGTGGATCAAAGTGAACCACCTCGGGGTAGCACAGGGGAGTCGGGGCAGAGATCTGGGAGAGTACATTATGAGCTCGAAAGATACGGTTATCTCGTGACTCAACATGGTGACGTACTAGTCTACCAAGACGATGAACCCAGAACCTACGAAGACGCTATATCGGATCCAGATTCCGTTAAATGGCTTGAAGCCATGAAATCTGACATGAACTCCATGTACCGTGAACCAAATGTGGTCTCGGTGGAACCACCTGGAAGGGTAAAACCCATAGGGTGTAAATGGGTCTTCAAGAAGAAGATCGACATGGATGGCAACGTGCATACTTATAAAGCACGATGTTGCCAAAGGTTTCAAACAAATTCATGGCATTGACTATGAAGAAACCTTTTCGCCGGTTGCTGTGATTAAATCCATCCGGATTATGCTTGCAATTGCTGCATAGCATGACTATGAGATTTGGCAAATGGATGTCAAAACTGCTTCCCTGAACGAAAACTTTGAGGAGGATTTGTATATGACACAACCTGATGGTTTCGTTCTTGGTAGTCAAGCTAATAAGGTATGCAAGTTGCAGAGATCCATTTACGGACTCAAGCAAGCTTCAAGGAGCTGGAACATTCGTTTTGATGAGGCCGTAAAAGAATTCGGTAAAAATGAAGATAAGCCCTGTGTTTACAAGAAAGTGAGTGGGAGCGCAGTGGCATTCTTAGTGTTGTATGCCGATGACATACTTCTGATCGGGAATGATATACCGAACTTGCAGTCGGTAAAGACTTGGTTATCCAAGTGCTTCTCCATGAAGGACTTAGGGGAAACAGCCTACATCCTTGGTATAAAGATCTATCGTGATAGATCACGTAGGTTGCTTGGCCTAAGTCAGAGTGTGTATATTGACAATGTACTGAAAAGATTCAGTATGGAAGAATCCAGGAAGGATTTCTTCCGATGTCACATGGTGTTTATCTCTAAGGAATTGTGTCCTAAAACACAAGATGAGAGAGATAGGATGAAGAGGATCCCATATGCATCAAAGAATTGGATCTATCATGTATGCCATGCTATGTACTGATTGATGTCTCATGTGCTTTGAGCACTTGTAGTAGATATCAATCGGATCCGTAAGCGTCCATCGGATGGTCACAAGAATATTAAGTACTCAAGAGGACTAAGGATATGTTCTTGGTTTATGGAGGGGAAGATGAGCTCACTATAAGAGGATACAGTGATGCTAGCTTCCAAACGGACAAGGATGATTATCGATCGCAATCAGGGTTTGTATTTTGTCTCAATGGCGGTGTAGTGAGGTTGAGCTCCGAAGCAAAGCAACGTAGCGGGACTTCTACAATGGAGGCCTGAGTATATTGCATTGTCAGATCGGCCAAGGAGGCGATGCCGATTAAGAAGTTCGTTGCTGAACTTGGTGTGGTTCCTACGATTGTTGATCCTATAGACATCTATTGTGACAACAATGGAGCAATTGCTCAAGCCAAGAAACCACTGTCTCATCAGAAGTCCAGACACATACTCAGACGATTCCATCTCATCGAGAGATAGTTGAGAGGAAAGACGCGCATTAGTAAAGTGCATACTCACGAAAATCTCGCAGATCCACTGACAAAGCCTTTGTCGCAGCAGAAGCATGAAAGACACTTGAGATCATTTGGTATTAAATACATGAATGATTGGCTATAGTGCAAGTGGGAGATTGTTAGAGTAGATGCCCTAGAGCCAATCAATTATTGTAGAATTGACTCTTTGTAATAATGTTCATTAATCAATAATAAAAGGCATTTTATTCTATATCGCGTAAATCATTATTATTGCAATATGTATTGATATATGTCCCTAGAATGGTAGAACTGTGACGAGGGTATCAAGTGTTTCAAATCTTGATAGTAAGAACCCTATGAGCACATATGGTGGCCATTCTAGAAACGTCCGTAGCTCCAGTATTATTCTAAAGTAAGGCCACAGATAATACGGTAAGGCTATTATAGTGTTGAATGACCCTGTCGAAAGGCATTGACTGATCTCACTTGTCAAGGTTGTTTGGTGACAATCTGGTGCAACACATGGGTGTTTGTTGTAGGCAATTACACCGCAGCAAGTTCACTGGACTCACCCACCAGAGGATTCCATATGGATGGTAACCCCAGTGTCTATGGAACAAATCCTCTAACGAATGGTGGTGCATGTGATCCTTAGACTTGAGATCACCGGAGTGCCTTGTGCGTTGATTGGTGCAGTTTGACACTAGCCTAACGCAATACTTTTCAGAGCTGTCAATACGGTGGTGATTGACTGCATCGAGGAGTGTATCAAGACTATGGTGGATTGGACAGAGGATTCATCACTCCCTGGTACCCCGGGAGAAGTTATCTCACGGCGCAATTCAAGATATGGCGATGACACTAAAATCAGGCCACAGTGGGATTGAGTTGTTGCTCTATCCAGATTATAATATAAAGTCATTGGTCCGAAACCGAATACATAATATCGAGAGTAACCGAGGTTGACACTATTTCTATGTCTTCGGCCTCGCCGAGATAACGAATGATGAAAGGATCGAATTTTACAAGAACCATATCATTGATAGGTAGCTACTTTGCTGAATCCGAATCTATCGTGTGACCATGATGCCTTGCTAGGGGCCAATCTTGGTCTGTGTATAAGTGAGACGATTAATTGGGTGTTAATCGCGATACTATACACTACCCGGTATGATGAGGAGCCTATGGGTCACACACATAGAAGATAATTTAAGACTCAAGAAGAAAGAATGGCGTTTTTTCATTTTTCTTTTTGGGCCCCGCGTATTTTGGTAATTTCACGGTTGCAATTAAATTTCTTGAGGTCGTAGCCTTTATTTAATTTGTTAGAAAAAATTAAATAAGTGAAATTCCGTTTAAATATATGTTCGCATATATTTAAATAAATTATCATTATTGTTAAATGTTAATATATATTAATTGATTTTAATTGAGATAATGATGAATTAAATTAAAATATCTAAATGGGAGTGTTTGGCAAATTTGGGGGTGTTTGGGTTGGAGCCCAAGCCCATTACATATGGGAATAGGGCAACTAAAATAACACTATAAAAGAAAAGGTTTTAGTTGAAAATGATGAGTGTTATTTTATTATTTCATTCTTCATTGAAAAGAGAGAAACCTCCAGCCCCAAAAAACTCTCCCACGCCACTTTACTGTTTCATTGAAAATCAAATACTTCTTTTGTTTTCTTCTTGATTTCTTAAGGCCAAGGAGGATCTAGCAAATCCCTCATTGGTTCTTATTGATTGTCTTCGTGTGGACCTCTATGGTTCGATCCTACACTTGGATCGGTAGCAAACACGTTTAGAGACAACATTGGTGGAGCCTCCAAACGTGGGTATGGTTTCTTAAACCTTGAACTGATTTTTTTGCAGATTTGATTATTTTATATAAACTGTGACTTTTGTACCCGGATCTTGGTTCTAAGGAACGATCCATAGAGTTTATGTTTTTGTTTTCCACTGCATAACTAGGTCGTTTACTAAAAGGTACCACATGTTGTAATTTTTGTGATCAAATTTCAATGTTCAGGATTCGACGTGGTCACCAGGTTTACCAGCAAGTATGTGCATCCTGCCATTCTGTGTCACTAATATCATACCGTGATTTGATGGGAGGCTGCATATCTGCAAGAGGAAACAAAGGCAATAAGCAAGGTGAGATTGAGGTGGTTGATGGACCTAATGATGAGGGTGAGGTGTTTACACGTCCTGGTAAACTCAGTAATTGTTTTCCTCAGCCATATGCCAATGAGCAAGCTGCTAGGTTTGCGAATGGAGGGGCATATCCTCCAGATTTGAGTCTTATTACCAAAGTAATTACTATCTTCTGGTATTTAACAAAAAAGCTGTAATTTCCTATCCAGGAAAAATCTTACTCTTTTTCCCTCTAGGCTCATCACAATGGTTTGAATTATGTATTTGCTCTTTTAACTGGTTACCGTGATCCTCCTGTTGGTGTTACGATGAATTCTGCTTCCAAGCCTCTTTAACTCCCTACTTCCATAATTGGCGTGTGGCATTTAAGTTATGCTTTTGTGGAATTCCCCATATCTTATCATAAGTATAGACATGGTTGACTGTAAGGGTACAAGGGGAACCAAAAACAAAGATGTGTTAAAGCTAGCAGGGATTTGGCCCGCTCTTAATTTTTTTTTTTCATTAAAGTTATCTTTCTATTGGTTCTATCTTTCATAATACCTCTTTGAGATGTTATGAGGTTGGCTGGCCTGGACCACCAGTCACTTTTTTCCAGCTGATAAATTAAGCTCACTCCTCTGTCACAGCCATAGAAAATTTCTTCACAAGCACACTATTGCTCAGTTGGCTGTTCTTTTTTGCTCTCTTGTTTGTTACAATAGATTTTTGGGCTGTTTTCTTTCTTTCTTTCTATCGTTTTTGGGTAATTTCCAATCTGCCTTGATGGTAACAGTGTGCTGTCAAACTTAAAGGTGTGTAGATCTTGTCATTAAACTATGTACTTATATCTTGTCGTGAAACTATGTATTTAAAAGTGGAGTGCTACCAAATATCATCTAATGTATTTATGGAGGTTGCATCTTCTTTGTAGTTGAGATTATGACTTGTATTTTTTATGAAATAAAGGATAATGATTGTTTCACTTCCTAACCACAATCTATTTATAATTGCTATTGTAGATTAGAGAAGGATTGCACTATAATCCTTACTTCCCTGGGGGAGCCATTGCTATGCCTAAAATGCTTATTGATGGTGCCATCAAGTATGAAGATGGCACATCTGCAAGTGAATCTCAGGTTGGTTTTTCTTCTAAGATGTAATTGTTGAACGTTGATGCATGGCTGGAAATGCAGCAGTTTAGTTAAGGTTTTTGAATGTGTGTTGGCGGCAAAACCTGAACTGAAGTCTGCCAGGGGTGTATTTGATATGCTGCATGTTTAGCTCATTTTGTAAAAGTGTGATATGCATTCCAGATTGTAAGGGATGTTCTGATGCAGTAGTTGTTAGTTGATATAAGTGTGTGGCTTTAGATTAATTTAAGTTATTATATGTCTGCAAAGTAGGTATAAGTCAGTGTAAAACTTTGCTTTATTAGCTGTAATGAAAACATATTGTGTAATGCAGAAAAACGCAACTCTCTTTATTAAGTTCAGCTCTCTTTCTTTTCTTTGTTAAACTCCAATGTATAAACAACAACATGGTATCAGAGCTTCGTTGATTCCAACCAAAAAACTGAACATTTCTTCTCCAAAACAACTCATCCAGCTCTCCGTGAAACTGCATTGCATCAAACCTGGTTTTTCCAACAGCTTCCCTTCTACCTCCTGTGTTCAACGGTGAACACTACCATATTTGGTCAGCCAAAATGAAGGCTTACCTGAGGGGCCTGCTCAGCGTATGAGGAAGGAGAGACAACCCCCTCAGCTGGGACCAAATCCCACTCTCAACCAAATTTGAATGCATGAAGAGGAAGCATCAAAGGCTCCAAGAGCCTTTGTCCCACATCCACTCAGCTGTCACAGACCTTGTTTTCACAAGGATTATGGCATGCGAAACAGCCAAGGAATCATGAGACAAGTTGAGGGAAGAGTTCATGGGAAGTGACACTACAAGAAATATGCAGGTTTTGAATTTGAGAAAGGAGTTCGAAACCTTAAGGATGCAAGAGGCTGAGAAAGTAAAAGAATATATTGATAGGTTGATGAACATTGTCAACAAGATCAGATTACTTGGGGTGGAAATGTTGGACAGCAGAATTGTGGAGAAGGTAGTGGTAAGTTTGCCGGAAAGGTTTGAAGCCAAGATCTCATCCTTGGAGGACTCAAAGGACCTAACTCAGATCACATTGACTGAGCTGGTCCATGCTTTGCAGGCACAAGAACAGAGAAGGCTCCTAAGGCTAGAGGATACAAATGAAGGGGCAATGTTAGCAACCTATAAGGGCAAGACTGGACAAGGGAACTGCAGGAAGTTTGTTGGGGAAAAAAGAGGAAAAGAAAGGGCTAATAACCAATGGAATAAAACTGGTGGGATGAAGAGTTTTCCAGCCTGTTCTCATTGCAAAAGAAAGGGATATACAGAGCACAAATGCTGGTTCAGACCTGGTATACAGTGTCGGGCCTGCAAACAGTTTGGCCATGTTGAAAGAGTGTGCAAAAAAAAGGGAGAGCAGTCCCAACAGCAAGCTCAAATAGCTGATGAATAGACGCAGCAGGGAGACAAGACAACAAGCTTTGTTTGGTCCTCAAATCTGGTCCAAACCAGAGATGATACATGGCTAATTGACAGTGGGTGCACACATCATATGACACTAGACTTGAGCTGTTTTGTGAATATAGATCACTTTCATCAGTCAAAGATTAAAGTTGGGAATTGAGAGTGTGTGGAAGCAAGAGGCAAGGGAGATGTTGCAATTCAAACTCCAAAAGGTACAAAGCTAATCTCAAATGTATTTATGCACCTAATATAAGTCAAAAGTCTTTTAAGTGTGGGACAAATGTTAGAAAGGAATTATGCACTGCATTTTCAAAAACAATCCTGCATTATTCAACATAGTGAGGGTAATGAGATTTTGAGAGTGAAAATGGTAGGGAAAAGCTTTCCAATAATGTGGAAAGTTATACCACACACAGCATGCAATGTTAGAGAGGATGAAACTGAAATGTGGCACAAGAGATTAGGCCATGTACACTATAAAAATTTGAGTGAAATGCAGTAAAATCTAGTCCAGAATCTGCCTATTGTTGAGCAGTCGAGAGGTGTGTGCAAAGTATGTCAACTAGGTAAGATGAGTAGGAAACCATTCCCAGTGAACCAAGCTTGGAGAGCCTCTGAAAAACTCCAGCTTGTTCACTCGGATGTATGTGGCCCCATGCAAACCTTATCACTCAATGGGAGCAAGTACTTTGTATTGTTCATAGATGATTGGTCTAGGATGGGGTGGATTTACTTCCTAAGACAGAAAAATGAGGTGGTTGGAACATTCAGAAAATTCAAACTAGAAGTAGAGAATTTGACAGAAAAATCCATCGAAACCTTGAGAAGTGATAATGGCATTGAATGCACTTCTCAAGAGTTTGAAAAAATATGCACTGAAGCTGGAATAAGACATGAATTCAGTAGCCCATACACTCCACAATAGAATGGAGTTTGTGAGAGGAGAAACAGGACAGTCATGGAAATGGCAAGATGCTTAATGGCGAAAAAAAACTTCCCAAACCATTTTGGGCAGAAGCAACAAACACAAGTGTCTACCTACTCAATAGAATTCCCACCAAAGCCTTGAAAAATCAAACAGCTTTTGAAGCTTGGAGTGGAGTCAGACTAGCAGTGGATGAACTAAAGATTTTTGGAAGCCTTTGCTACATCCTAGTGCCATCTGCAAAGAGGGCTAAGCTAGAGGATAAGGTTGTGACAGGAGTATTTATTGGCTATAGCAGCTAATCCAAGGCCTACAAGATTTATATTCCTGACTCTAGGAAAGTGATGGTGTCCCGGGATGTCAAGGTTGATAAGAGAGGAGTCTGGAACCGGGAAAAGGGTAGAGCTGATGTAGATACACAACCTCAACTGAGTGAGGTTCAACCTGATCAAATTGAAGAAGATTCAGGGGAGGAATAAGAAGAAGAAGTTGCTGTTAGGGGAACCAGAACACTAGCTGATGTGTATGACAAGTGTAACTTAGCACAAATGGAACCTACAAGTTATTTAGAGGCTGCACAATCAGAATCCTAGAGGAGTGCCATGAAGGAAGAGCTTGCCATGATTGAGAAAAACCAAACCTGGAAACTAGTGGACATACCAGAAAACAGGAAGGTTATTCAAGTGAAATGGATTTTCAGGAAAAAGCTGAATCCGGATAGGTCAATTCTGAAGCATAAGACTAGGCTTGTAGTCAAGGGATTTGCTCAGCAGTTTAGAGTGGATTTCCTGGAAACTTTTGCTCTTGTTGCCCGACATGACACCATTAGGTTACTACTAGCAGTGGCTGCTCAATTCTCTTGGAAAGTGTACCAAACGGATGTAAAATCCGCCTTCTTGAATGGCTGGTTGAATGAGGAAATCTACATTGAACAGACTGAAGGGTATGTGATCCAAGGACAAGAGGGAAAGGTGTATTTGCTGAGGAAAGCCTTGTATGGCCTAAAACAGGCTCCAAGGGCCTGGTACAGCAGGATCAATGACCACCTGCTGAACTTGGATTTTGTTAGGAGTCCAAATGAACACACTTTATACATTAGAGAAGCTGAAGATGACTTGATGATCATTTCATTGTATGTGGATGATCTTCTAGTAATTTGGAGCAATCAAACTCAAGTGGATGAATTCAAGAAATCCATGCAAAGTGAGTTTGAAATGACTGACTTGGGTGGAATGTCTTACTTTCTTGGAATGGAGATTGATCAACAAGTGGATAGGATCTTTGTGAATCAAAAAAGGTATGCAAGTGAAGTTTTGAAAAAGTTCTGCATGGAAAACTGCAAACCAGTAAATCGCCTTTGGTTCCAAACTTAAAGTTGTCAAAGGATGAGGATGGTGAGAAGGTTGATGAAGGATTGTACAGGAGTTTAATAAGGTGTCTGCTTTGTATTTGACAGCAACTAGGCCGGATTTGATGTATGCAACCTTGTTTCTTTGTCGAGGTTTATGAGTAAACCAACGAAACACACTTTCCCCAAAACAACAAAAAGGGTGCGAGTTAATGTAAAGAAGCACGTTATGGTGTGGTTCAAGAGATCAAAAGACTTCAGTTTAGTTGGTTATTCAGATAGCGATTGGGCTGGTTCGACAGATGATATGAGGAGCACTTCAGGATTTGCATTTGTCCTAAATCATGGTGCTATCTGCTGGCTTTCCAGAAAGTAGGAAACCGTGGCTCAATCCACAGCTGAAGCAGAGTATATATCCGTTGCTGGAGCCGTGAATAAAGCCATTTGGTTGAGAAAAGTCCTTGATGATTTGAAGCTGAGACAGAACAAAGCTACTGCCATCATGTGTGACAATCAATCTGCAGTAGCTATGGCCAAGAATCCTATGCGACATGGACGTACAAAGCACATAAAAATAAAGTTCCATGCAGTGAGAGAGGCTGAGCAAAATGGCGAAGTGAAACTGGTGCATTGCAGGAGTGAATCGCAAGTGGCTGACATTATGACCAAAGCTGTCTCCAAAGCCGAGTTTGAAGAATTCAGATTCAAACTTGGTGTTTCCAGCCAACCATCAAGGAGGAGTGTTGAATGTTGATGCATGGCTGGAAATGTCGCAGTTTAGTTAAAGTTTTTGAATGTGTGTTGGCGGCAAAACCGAATCAAGTTCGCAGGGGGTGTATTTGATATGCTGCATGTTTAGCTCATTTTGTAAAAGTGTGATATGCATTCCAGATTGTAAGGGATGTTCTGATGCAGTAGTTTTTAGTTGATATAAGTGTGTGGCTTTAGATTAATTTAAGTTATTATATGTCTGCAAAGTAGGTATAAGTCGGTGTAAAACTTTGCTTTATTAGCTATAATGAAAACATATTTTGTAATGCGGAAAAACGCAACTCTCTTTATTAAGTTCAGCTCTCTTTCTTTTCTTTGTTAAACTCCAATGTATAAACAACATGAATTCCCTTAGGTTTTGGTAGGCGTTCTTAGTTGTAAGCTTACTATATTGTAATAGCCACTTACTCATAATGAAAAACATATAAAATAATATAAAAGGAAATTGGGTCCAAAATTTTCTTTCTATTAAATATATATATATTCTTTACAAATATATACATTTTTGCAAAAAACTTATAATGTATACAAAAGATACTAAAACATGATGGGACAAGGTGTAACCGCTTCCCTCGCGTGTCGGCGTCCATCCGAGCGAAATCCCTCACCGGATCCTCGCAAAAACATAGGAAAACAACGGGGTGAGCACTAAAATAATGCTCAGTAAGTAAATCCTCTACTCATCTATCCCCTTAACTCTCTCTCTCTAATTCTTTCCTTACAACTTCTCATTCAACTGCTCTTTGGTACTTCTCTCTCTCTCTTTCTCTTAGAACTCTTTTCTATTAACTCTCTTTAGTAAGTCACGGCCCCCATCTTACGGGGGCACGGCCGGGACTTCGCCTCCCCTCTACGTGACCTCTAATCATTCTAGCCGATCGAACTCGGTTATGCATGGATTTGGAACCCTTGGCCATGTGAGTGTATAATCTCTCTCTCGGGTACTCGGGTATAGCCCTCATCCGCATGCACTCTCACGGGCTACACCACTTCTCTATCTCATACTCATGCCGCTCTCTCAATGTGGCGTACATGCGGGAATACTCTACCCATTACTCACGGGTTCCCCATCGCACAACCTACTCTATTCTCTTTCTCTTAACTCTTACAGTAGCTTATACTCAAATTCTCTACTATACCTCAAGCTACTTCTTATGTGTATAAACAAAGGTGTAGAGCTAGCTCATGCTCCCTAATGCACTAATGAAATGCCAACTACAAAATTTCCTCAAACCGTCATTCTGCACAGGTCACACTAAACGGCCATGGCTTGCGTTATACACCTCCCCGGATTACTACGGTTTTGGTCTCGTTTTAAAGCTTAGAAACAGGGCTATAACTTCTATGTTTCGGTCTCAGCCCAGTTCAATCCGTAAGATTCCAAAAAATCACTTAGAAAGTCACGGCAGTGACAGGGCAGATTTCACTTAGGCATTTCATCAAACATAATGCATGCATACTTTAATTCTAATTTTAATACCTCTTTACTTCTTCCTTTAACCATCCATTAATGGAGCAAACTACTCCACAATAAATCTAAACATGGCCAAGAAAAACACTTCAAATATTCTACTTAAATTCTTTCTAAATATAACCAAACTTCACTTGGTTACCCTGAACTTCATTTCTACTTCTCATGGCTCAAATCTTCTCATCAAAAGCCATCAACTCATCAATAATATCATTCTCAACAATCAATCTCAAGCTCATAAACATAAGCATACATATGCATCATTTGATTGCTTGAACCTTAACTTGGGTTGGATTTACTTACCTTGTCAAAAGATGACTTCTTTAGCACTTTTCCTTCCCTTTGTTGTCTTGTCTCCTCTCTACAACTCAAAACCACAACAAAAACAATAACAACCAAATAAGACTTCACTACAATTATAAGGAAACTCACATCTAAAGCATGAATCCTTACCTTAGGATGCTTTAGATGAAATCTCTACTCAAAACCCCTCTTAATTCCCTTAGAAATCTTGGAAGATTGGATGGAGAAAATGAGAGAACTTAGGCAAATGGAAGAGGCGGTGGAAATGATCAATAAAGGGCTTCTCTACACTTTAACTCTTTTTAGCTCATATTATAAGCATCCTTTCCCATTTTGCCCTTGCCCTTCCTTAGAAATTCCATCTATATCCTTTGATTCTTTACAACTACACCCCCATTCAAACACAATCTCTACTAAATTTTCTTACATTTTACTCCCCACTTTTCCTATTAATTAGGGGTAGAATGGTCATTATGCCCCAAAAGAAGAATTCTCTAGAAAACTCAAGAAACTTTGTATTAGGCTCGTCGCCGCGGCGAAGCACTTTTCGTCGCCCCAGCGAAACAGGGCTGAACCTACCCGTGGGTGCAACTCTTCCTCGCCGCGGCGAAGCTTCTTTTTCGCCCCGGCGAAGATTGGATTTTCCAAACTTCACCAAAACTCAACCAATTTCAAGGCAACCATTCAACCAACTCAACATACCAACTAACCATGACAACAAACAAACTCAATTGAAGCTGAAACAGTAAACTTTTTAACTAATACTGACAAATCTAAATACATTACCTCAAGTGGGATATTACATATATAGATGTTTACGTGGTACAAAGCTCAATCTTCTACCCTTGTTATTGTGATGCAGATGGGAAAAGATGTTGTGTCATTTTTATCATGGGCAGCAGAACCAGAAATGGAAGAGAGGAAGCTGGTACATTTGTTTTTAAATCAAGTTACCATAAAAAAAACATTATTTGATATTGAGTTATTCCTAAAAATTTATGCCTTCTAATGCAGATGGGTTTTAAATGGATATTTGTACTGTCATTGGCATTGCTTCAAGCTGCTTATTACCGGCGCTTGAGGTGGTCAATTCTCAAGTCCCGCAAGCCGGTCCTTAATGTTGTCAACTGCATCCCTCCAATTTCTGTTACTTTTTTGTTTCCAGCTGGACCTGAATTGGAAATAATTGCTTTATTAGTATGTCAGATTGGTGGATCAATTATTATTGGCAATGGAGTGGCCCGAAGAATTTTTTCTTTTTTCCAAGTTGAGGAAGAAATAAGCTACTCCATAGTCATGATACACTATTGTTTGTTAGATTCCCTACGAGTGATATGCCTGTGGCTGAATTACTCGTGTCACAACTCATAATTTGTTGCTTCAATGGGATTTGCAAATGCAGTCATTGAAACAAGAATGGAAGAAATGGTCATTGGTCAATAATGTACCTTATTTGGAGAAATGTCCTTCGACCACATTCCAATTAGGTTCTTTTTTAGCTGATGAAATCAGTGTTTGACTTTTATATGGTAACTGTGAAAAGTTAATCACTTCATGGATGTTATGGTTAATCGATCTGAGTTATTCTATCATGCTAAAAAAAAAGTAACTAAGCTTTGGGAAGCTTTAACCATGCCAATTGCTTTCTGAATTCCATTTGCATTCTTTGTGCGTTCTTACCCTAGTACTATTGGCATCATCACGGTCCGGGCATTTTGCTAAGTCTTTCATGGTCCGTCTGATCTCAATATTTTTTGATAAGATTATATTACTCGAAAGCACTGACTTCTGTCTTCTAATAACAAAGATAAGTAAAAAATTTGTTACTTGGCAGTGGCTTGTCTTGAATGAGATGTCAACATTCCGATATTTTGTAATTTCGGTTGTGTTCCTGCAACTGAACATAACTAAGGATTTTTCGTTATTGTCATGCTTGTGTTGGATTATACTCCAAATTGAGAATCAAAATTTCAAACAACTTTGCTCTAGAGAAATATCTCATACTAATTCAAATATGCCAGGATCAATAGTCAATCTTTTTCAAGTGTGGATGGTTGCCATTCTCACCATCAAATACTCATGTGACGTTGTCCTAAACATTGGGAAGGTAGGAGGTTCAATATCTCAAGCATGTTTAATACAAGCAATTAGCTATTACTGTTTACTATTTAGTGTTACTTAAAATTGACAATGTGTTTCTCTATCCACATAAAATTTTCAGTTCATTCCATAGATGGGGTAGGGCAAGATGTCTGCAATTTCATCAAACTTCCTGAAAATTTGGTAATGAGTTGCCATACAAAATCATGTGATCCTTCATGAAGTAATGTTTTTCCATTGAAAATGCCTCCACACCACTCACACACACTTCATGAAGTAATGTCTTTTCCATTGAAAATGTATCTTCTTGTTTTCCAAGTCATTGATCATCAATTTCTACTAAACAAACTCGAGGCCTCGGCGGTGGGGGCTGTTTTTAGGTGCTTGTTAGGAAGCGGTCCATATACGTAGTGGAAAAGCAAAAATCCCATAATAACAAGGATCGTTCCCATTGAGCCAAGATCAAATGTACAATTTTACAGTTTATGTTAAAATAGAAATCTGCAGAAATTAATCATGAGTTTAGAAAAACATACGCACGTTTGGAGGCTCTTCCAAATTTGTAAATGAACGTTTTTGCTACCGACCCAAGTGTAGGATCGAACCCACTTAGTCCAGACGAAGACAATCACAAAGAACTAAGGAGGGATTTGCTAGATCCTCCTTAGCTTTAAGATTAAAGAAGAAAAATCAAATGAATTGATTTTGGGCAAAATGAAATACTGCCGTGGGAGAGAGTTTGGGGCTGCTGTGTTTGTGCTTTTTCAAAGAAAAATAAGCTAACGAAATCTCTAACATTTTACAAATAACATTTTTCTTTTATAGTAATTTTAATGCCCTATTCCCATATGGAATACGCTTGGGCTCCAACCCAAACACCTCATGTTACCAAACACTCCCAATTATATATTTTATTTTTATTTCATCATTATCTCAATTAAAATCAATTAATATATATATATATATATATATTAACATTTAACAATAATGATGATTTAATTAAATATATGCGAACACATATTTAAACATAATTTCACTTATTTAATTTTTATAATAAATTAAATAAAGGCTGCGACCTCAGCAAATTTAATTACACTGTGAAATTACCAAAATACCCTTTTGCCTAAAAAGCGAAAACACCCTTCTTTCTTCCCCGAGTCTTAAATTATCTTCTATGTGTGTGACCCATAGGCTCCTCATCATACCGGCAGTGTATAGTATCGCAATTAACACCAATAAATCGTCTCACTACACATAGACTAAGATTGGCCCTAGCCAAGGCATCATAGCCACCCGATAGATTCGGATTCAGCAAAGTAGCTACTTGTCAACGATATGGTTACCGTACAATTCGATCCTTTCATCATCCGTTATCTCGACGAGACAAAGGTATAGAAATGGTGTCAACCCTTCGGTTACTCGATATTATGTATTCAGTTTTTGGACCAATGACCTGTATTATAATCCGAATAGAGCAACAACTCAATCCCACTGTGGCCAAAGTTTTAGTGTCATTGTCATATACTAAATTGCGTCGTGAGATAACTTCTCCTATACCCGAGAGTGATGAATCCTCTGTCTATCCACCATAGTCTTAATACACTCTTTGATGCAGCCAATCACCACCGTATTGATAGCTCTGAATAGAACTGCGTTAGGCTAATGTCAAAAGCCCGCACCAATCGGTGCACAAGGAGCCCTCCCAGGTGATCTCAAGTCTAAGGATCACATGCACCACCATTCGTTAGAGGATTTGTTCCATAGACAACTGGGGTTACCATCCATATGGAATCCTCGGTGGGAGGGTCGATCCCAAAGGTGAACTTCTTTGTGGTGTATTCGCCTACAATAAGCACTGTACCCGCCCTTTCCCCAACGAGGTATGTAGTTAAGACTTGATGAATGGCTTGAATGTTTATTGATTTACCCTCATTTGAGTTTGTATGTTGTTAATTGTTTGGTTTGGTTGGAGTGGTTGACCTGGGGGAAATTTGTAAAGACTTGGCGAAATTTTGATGTTCTGGTCTTGGCAAGGCGAAGCCTTCGTCGGCGAAGAGGTGCACACCCACGGTGTAGCTGCCCCTTTATAAGTTTTCCATTTGGGCCGAAGAAATAGCCTTGCCGTGGCAAGACTTCGGACTTGAAAATTTCCTTGAGTTTTAGAGAATTCTTCCTTTGGGGCACAATGACCATTCTACCCCTTATTGGTAGGAAAAGTGAGGATTGAAATGCAAAGGGAAATTGCATGGAGAATAGTTTATTTGGGGGTGCATTTGCAAAAGAATTAAAGGACAAAGATGGAATTCCTAAGAACGAGTAAGGGGTAAGATGGGAAAGAAGGGGAGAAAATATGAGATATTAAGGGGTTTAGTTTTAGAAAAACCTTCTCATTTCTTTCTTTCACCGCCTCTTTCATCCTTCAATTCTCTCAATTTTTCATTCAACTTTTCAAGGATTTTTTGGAGGGTTTTTGGCTAGAAGTTGATACAAGTTGATCCTAAGCACTTAAAGGTAAGAATCCTTACTCTAGATGTGATTTGTATTGGTGTAAGAGTAGGATCCTTATTGAGTTTGTGTTTAAGGTTTAAGAGAAAGTATCAAGCCATCAAGAGTGGAGAGCTTAAGTGGATTCTACTTGAGTTTAAGGTAAGTAAATCCACCTAAGTGTGATTTGCATGATTGAATGATGTGTAGAGATTTCTATATGATTTAATTGATTGAATTTTTTTATGTTTGTCATGTATTGATGGATTTATGAATGAGTTTATTGTTGTTTATGAAGAGAATTCCACCATGAAAATGGTGGATTGTGTTGATAAAAGTTGGTAGAAGTATGGATAGAATTGAAAGAATTTTGAGAGGAATATTTGAAGTGTATTTCCTTTGCAAGGGGATGTGTGATGAATTAAAGGAGTTGAACTCCAATTTTGGATGGTTAAGAAAAGAAAGTAGAATTATAGTAAGAGTAGAGTTTATGTATGCACACATATTGTTTGATGAAATGCCTAAAAGAAGCATGAGTAGAAGTAGAGAACCTTACTTTATGCAACATAGCATATTTGCATTTCATGAATGCATATAAGAAAGATTCTAGGCATGAGCCATCCATATGCATATGTTTATTTGAATAATCACCTAAGAAAGAAATATGAGAAATGAAAAGAAACACTCCAGAATAGAGATAAAGAAAAGAACTAATTCTCTTAGAATACGAGAAAGAAAGAGTTAGCACTAGAGAAGTGCTAAAGAAGAGAAAAGAGAATAGGTTGTGTGATGGGGAGCCCGTGAGTGTAGAAATTAACCACATGTAACCGCCATGAGAGAGCGGTATCTGCCATGAGAGAGAGAATGAGAAAGAGAAAAAGAAAAAAATTCGTATAGCCGTGAAAATACATGTGGGTGAGGGCTAGGCTATACAAGAAATAGTACACTCACATGACTAAGGGTTCGAATCCATGCCATCAACAAGACCGATCGGGAAGAATAAGAAAGAATAAGAAAACATGAGAAAAGAATAGAAAGAAAAGAGAGAAATGCATAGTGAGAGCTAAGTAGAATAAGAAAAGAATTGAAGAGTAATACAGGGGACTATGGAATAAAAGATTTACTTACGAGCATCTTTGTGCTCACCCCGTTGTTTTCTATGTTTTTACAGGTCATAGGTGAGGACTTGGTCGGATGGACGTCGGCAAGCGGGGAGACTTGGCTGCACCGTCCATTGTTTTTGAGAGTCTTCTTGTGCAAATGATATTGTACTTTGTAAAAAATGTATATATTAAGTAAAGGAAAATTTTTGGGCCCAACTATTTTGATAAGTATACTTGCCTTTTCATTAATATATTTAATGATTTTGATAGTAGAAAGAAGTTGTTACAGCACCCATGTGTTGCACCAGGTTTTCACCAAACAACCTTGACAAGTGAGATCAGTCAACTGCCTTTCGACAGGGTCGTTCAACACTATGATAGCCTTACCGTATTATCTTTGCCCTTACTTCAGAATAATATTGGGGCTACGGACGTTTCTAGAATGGCCACCATATGTGCTCATAGGGTTCTCACTATCAAGATTTGAAACACTTGATACCCTCATCACAGTTCCACCATTCTAAGGACATATATCAATACATATTGCAATAATAATGATTTACGCGATATAGAATAAAATGCCTTTTATTATTGATTAATGAACATTATTACAAAGAGTCAATTCTACAATAATTGATTGGCTCTAGGGCACCTACTCCAACAGGTGTGGCAAGGATGTCCAATTGCATTTCTCAGTAACGCTTTCTCTCCTTCATCCGAACAAAAATCAGTCTATGAGAGGGAGTTGATGGCCATTGTTTTTGCGGTGCACAAATGGAGCCATTATTTGATTGCGCAGAAATTTATCATTAAGACTTATCAAAGAAGCCTATAGTTTTTTATGGGACAACGACCATTACACCAGAAAAGCATAAATGGATTTCTAAATTACTAGGATACAAATTTGAGATCCAATACAACCCTGGCAGTTCCAACAAAGTCACTGATGCACTTTTGCGCAGGGAGGCAAAACTTTAACTTAATGCCATTTCCACAACATTTTTTCAGGACTTAGCAGCCAAAGCCTTGCAGGATGCCAAACTTAAGTTGCTTATTCAGGATCTTCTTCTCCAACCTAATTCTAAAGCCCACTATACTCTCCACCGTGGCTGCCTCTTATATAAAGGCAGGCTAGTCCTTCCAAAAAATTCCAAATTTATATCGCAACTCCTAGAGGAATTCCATAGTACTCCAAGTGGCTGCCATTCAGGGTTCTTTCATACCTATAAGAGGATTGTAGGGGTAGTTTTTTGGGAGGGCATCAAACAAGATGTCAACTCTTGTGGTGTGTGCCAACAAAACAAACACTTATCACTGAAACCTCCAGGTTTGTTGCAGCCTCTACCAATTCCAGATTTGGCTTTTGATGATCTTTCCATGGATTTTATCGGAGGCCTTCCTAACAGTTTTAGGTTTGATACAATATTTGTGGTGGTGGATCGATTGACCAAATATAGCCACTTTATGTTGCTTTGCCACCTTTACAATGCAAAGGAAATAGCTACCCTTTTTGTGAAAGAAGTGGTTCGATTGCATGGGTTTCAAAAGTCTATAGTTTATGATCATGATCGACTCTTTTTTAGTAACTTTTGGACTAAACTTTTTCGTTTAGCGAGAACAACTCTTAAATTCAGTTCCACATACCACCCCCAAACATGAAACAAAAAGGGCAAAGAGGTGGTTAATTATCGTATCAAGACATATCTTCGGTGCTTCCACAAGCAACAAACCAAGCAATGGCTTAAATGGATTCACAGGGTAGAATTATGGTTTAATACCTCCTACCAGAGCTCGACCAAGATGTCACCTTTCAAGGCCCTTTATGGTCGTGCACCTCCCACTCTCTCAAAGTTTACCGAGGTACACTCTGCTGTGGAAGACATCAACCATCAAATGATTGAACAAAACGCCTTGTTGGATGAACTTAAATCCAATTTAACTGCAGCTCAAGATCACATGAGCCACTGCTAATATTCACTACCGAGATGTATCTTTTGAACCAAGTGGCTTTGTTTACTTAAAACTTCAACCTTATAAACTTAGATCTTTGGCTCACAAGCTCAATGAGAAACTCAGCCCAAGGTTTTATGGTCCCTTTCAAGTTTTGAACAAAGTAGGTGTCGTTGCATATCGTCTTGCATTGCTTATGTCTTCCAAGATCCATCCGGTTTTTCATGTTTCTCAACTGAAAAAGAGCCTCCCATAATTGTCGAGAAGCCTCTTCCCCTACCAAAGCCTTAATGAAGATTGTGAGCTAATGGTCCAACTTGCTTCGGTGCATTCTGTTCACACCATGTTGGATGGTTTTCACTAGAAAAACTTACCTCCCTGAGGCCACATGGGAATCCTTTGATA
>CM047749.1:6179064-6201740 GCA_026225825.1 Pistacia integerrima | reverse complement strand
ATAAAAACGGCCCTTTAGGGCATTCGTTAACCTAAAAAGGCATCACTACAAATTCATAATGCCCATACCTTGTATGCAGCAGTCTTAGCTATATCTTGGCTTTCAGCCACTCTCACTTGATGGTACCTTGACCTTAAATCAATTTCAGAACACTCCACCTCCACCTCATGATCTAACAAATCATCTATCGAGGTAGTGGGTATTTATTTTTCTTGTCACCTTATTCAACTCTTTGTAATCTATACACATCTGTAAAGATCCATCTTTCTTCTTCACAAAAAGAATTGGAGCTCCTTAGGGAGAATGACTTGGTCGGATAAAACCTTTATCTAAAAAGCTCTTGGAGTTGCTTCTTCAATTCTGAAGCTCTGTGGAGCATTCGGTAAGGGCTTTAAAGATATTGGTGTTGTTCTGGTGCTACTCATACTTTGAACTCAACCTCTCTCTAGAAGTAAACAGGTTAACTCTTAGGAAACACATCTAGAAATTCTCGAACTATAAGCACCCTACGAATTTCACGGGTAGGGAACATCACAACTCTACCACCTTACATGTGTAATGTATCCACGAACACCCATTTCTCAACATCTTTCTAGCTTTCAAAGGGCTCTTGATCAACACACTTTCAGCGATGGCTCCCTCGAAACTAAACTTATCTCCCATTGTCAAGATTAAATCTTGCTTTCTTCTCCCCGACGGTCAATTTCCTTACCCTCCATACTCCTTAGAAATCCAATACCCAAAATCACATCGAAATCGGAGCATATCAAAACCAAAACCTTATTAAATTAACTAACAACTTCTTCTTCCATGAATCACTACGGACTCTCTTGGAACCATCTCACGGGTCAAAACACTAACCCCATCAGGTAACTCTATCCTAATGGGGTCTGATAAGAACCTAATCTTTCTATCATCCCATTGGAGATAAAGAATGCGTGGTTCAAGGAATCAATTAAAGCATGAGAAGGACGCATGAAAGAATAAGCGACCCGATTCGGTGATGGTGCTCTACCTCACCTTGTGCCATGGTAAACACCACGGCATTCGTTACCTCTAGGCGTTTGTCTTTGTTGGTGGAGGAGGAGCTTTACAATCCTCATTAGGTGCCTTGTGGCGCACTTTATACAAACATTCGGACCAAACTCTTTTAGACACTCCCCAGTGAAACTTCTCACACTTAGGGCCAAACAGGTGACTCCGGCGATTCTAAGAACGCTACTACATATGCCCCTATTTTTCTTTGTTTGGAATCTCTTTTTGTTTCTCATGTCTCTACTCCTCACAACCCTCAGCTCTTTCTTTCTATTGAGGCCAGACGGTTCATTCTGAACTTTCAAGGATGGCTCTTCTGAACTCATCTTGTTCACATAAATTTCTGCTCTCAAAGTTTGCTCTAATGCTTCAGTATAGGTATGAGGGGGCTCTGCTCCGGCCATAATGTCACAGGCTATTTCTGACCTTAACCCGTAAACAAATTTCTCTTTTCTCAACTCGGGAGTACACACTATCCCGGGTGCAAACCTCGCAAGGGAGTTAAATCTAGCGAATACTCTTTCACCGTACCTTTTCATCCTTGCTTGATTAATAAACTCTTGGATCTTCTCATGAACCCGTTCACCGTTCCGATACTCGGCCTCAAACACTCTGAGTCTCCCCCAGTCATAGTTGCCATGTCATGAGTCTCTTCCTATTAATTCCCACAAATTCGGGCATCTCCCGAAATAAAAGACGGCATAGCTGATCCTTTCTCTATCATTCATGGAAACAGGGGCTACCGTTTGCTCCACTTGGACTTAAACCAACTCTTACGTTCTAATGGGTCTAGTACCCTAACTCGCGCTTGTGCTTGATTTGCAAGCCCCTAAATCAGATCAACTCGACTCTGCCCTTCCTGAGGTATTGGCCCTACTCTTTTGGCACTTGCGATCGGTTCTTGTACAGGGGTTTCAACTTTTCCCCGACTCTCGACTAAAACCTGCTGTACGATATCTCTAATCCTAGCTTCATCCAAGGGAGGGGGTGTAGGGTCTCGCGGATTAGAGGATTCCCCCCTACCCCTTGAACGGGTTCGACGTCTCATCTATAAGACAACCATTCTCACATCAACTTCAATAACCCATTAGTAAGAAAAGAATTTAACTTACAGTGGTCGACTAAGATACACCGTAGTAGCGGAGAAATGGAACTCCAAATTTGTCCCATCCCAAAATCATTGCTCTGATACCAAAAATGTAACAACTTCTTTCTACTATCAAAATCATTAAATATATTAATAAAAAGACAAGTATACTTATCAAAATAGTTGGGCCCAAAAATTTTCTTTACTTAATATATACATTCTTTACAAAGTACAATATCATTTGTACAAGAAGACTCTAAAAAAAGTGGACAGTGGAGCCAAGTCTCCGACTGCAGGAGTCCATCGACCATGTCTCACTATGACTGGTTAAACATAGAAAACAACGGGGTGAGCACAAAGATGCTCAGTAAGTAAATCTTTTATTCCATAGTCCCTGTGTATTACTCTTCAATTCTTTTCTTACTCTACTTCTAGCTCTCACTATTCTTTTCTATTCTCATCACCCATGGAGAATATCATAATAACATGCATGGATGGGATGCATATGCACTAATCATAACAATGCATTTCTCTCTTTTGTTTTCTTTATATTCTTTTCTCATGGTTTCTTATTCTTTCTTATTCTTCGCCGATCGGTCTTGGTTGATGCATGATTCCGGAACCTAGTCATGTGAGTGTACCTCTACTCTAGTGTATAGCCCTCACCCACATGTATTCTCACGGCTATATGAATTTTTTTTTTTTTTGTCATTCTCATTCCGCTCTCTCATGGCGGATACCGCTCTCTCATGGCAGTTACATGTGGTTAATTTCTACACTCACGGGCTCCCATCCACCACACCTATTCTCTTTTCTCTTCTTTAGCACTTCTTTAGTACTAACTCTTTCTTTCTCTTATTCTAAGAGAATTAGTTCTTTTCTTTATCTCTATTCTTAGAGTGTTTCTTTCTCATTTCTCATATTTCTTTCTTAGGTGATTATTCAAATAAACATATGCATATGGATGGCTCATGCCTAGAATCTTTCTTATATGCATTCATGAAATGCAAATATGCTATGTTGCATAAAGTTAGTTCTCTACTTCTACTCATGCTTCTTTTAGGCATTTCATCAAACAATATGTGTGCATACATAACTCTACCTCTTACTATAATTCTACTTCTTCCTTAACCATCCAAAATTGGAGGTTCAACTCCTTTAATTCATCACACATCCTGCAGAAAATACACTTCAAATATTCCTCTCAAAATTCTTTCAATTCTATCCATACTTCTACCAACTTTTATCCAAACCCAACCCAATCCCACCATTTTCATGGTGAATACTCTTCATAAAACAACAATAAACTCATTCATAAATCCATCAATACATGACAAACATAAAAATTCAATCAATTAAATCATATAAAGAAATCTCTACACATCATTCAATCATGTAAATCACACTTAGGTGGATTTACTTACTAAACTCAAGTAGAATCCACTTAAAGCTCTCCCACCCTCTTGATGGCTTGATACTTTCTCTTAAACCTTAACAACAAACTCAATAAGGATCCTACTCTGATATCGTGGATTATCTGTTTTCATTAGACTTTTTAGTCCGGAATGGAAGGTACTTTCTAGTTCATTTTAACCTCGAATTGTTGCTTAAATCTTTACATTTTCGTGTTCAAGGTTAAAACGGACATTTTGAGCAAATAAGGACAAAATTGGAAATTCTAAACTCGAAGTAAACGGATCTCGAGGTTGGGAGGGAGTTACCGACGATTAGGCATTATGAAGCTCGCTTAGAGGAAAGAACGAAGATCGAAGAATCAAGCGAAGATACAAAAGCGAGTGGCGTAACTGTAATTTCAGAACTTTTCAAGCCTCCCGCGCAATGAAGTACGCAAACACAAACATGTGCTTCTCTCTTGCCGTGCGAGTTTCTTCTTGCCTTGGCGGCAACGATCGTGGAATTCCGGTTTGTAAAAAAGCATGATTTTTACTTTGTGCGTGTTTTTCCCCCTTTTTAAAAAGGGGGAAAAATTTGGGTGAAGTATAAAGAAACAACTAACATTTCCAAAGGGAGGTCGAATAGGGTTTAGAAGCAGCTTTTGCATTTCTTTTGATTTTATCTTTTGAACAATTTTGGAGGCCTGTAGAAGGGTGAAGATTCAATTTCAAACAGAGGATTCATCATTTGGGAGATTTCTTATCTTTTAAACCAAATTATTTTCATTATGTTGAACTTTAATATTTTCGTTTCTTTCATTTGTGTTGTTGATTTAGCATGAACTAACATTTTGGGTTAGGGTTTTGATTATGAATTCGGATTTTAATGGGTTAAGTGATTTATTGTTTTATTTTCATTTGATTATGCTTGGATTGTGTGTTTACTCTGAAATCTTTAATGCTTATATGTGATGAACATGATGAGATTAAGAAATGAATCATGTTAGGCTTCTTGGGTAGTCACCATTGTAGTATTGGATGCTAGAGATAGATTCAAAAATCAATGAAATCATTTTAGGATTCTTATGCTTAATGAACTTGGATTTGTTAACTTTCAAATTGTTGGGGAGTGCGGAAAGTTGATAGGAAGAGTAGGGAAACATAGCTGAGAAGGTATGTTTAACCACTTAGGAGATTCGATTTACAATCATGCATATGAGTATGATTTTAGTTTAATTCTTAGGTTTAACCCATAAAATCCGAATGAAGTCAAACTTACCATTTTACTTGAATTAATTTGTATCGTGTTTCATCTCGCATTTCTTCGTTAATTTTAGTTTTTAAAATTTATTGTTAGTTTAATTAGAAATAGCTCCCATTAATCAAAGAAATCGATTGCTCTACTGAGAATAGTAGGAAACTTAGTGCTTAGCTAACAATCCTCGTGGGAATGATACTCACTAATCATTATATTACTTGTGCGATTAGTATACTAGCTACATTTGCATGTTGTAGGAAACACGCATCAAGTTTTTGGCGCCGTTGCCGGGGATTGAGTTTAAGTTAACATTGAGTCTTTCTATAGTTAGCTAGATTGGATTTTTTAATTTTGTTTTTATCATTATTTGTTTTATTTTCGTTTTTAATTTTCAGTTGCTTTGTGATCTCACTTTCCTTCATTTCAGTTTTTGCAGTTTATGCGAAGAGCAAGACGTCAACCAGTGGTTCTTGTTGGCCTTGAGATTGAGAGAACCGTCAAATGACGTAACAGAGAGAGAAGAGAAAGAGAGGATATAGTTGTTGAAGCAGAGGAGATAGTTGTTGAAATGGCGACCGAGAAAAGGAAAACACTAAGGATTTTCCAGTTCCCAAATTAGTGAATGGTAGTGGTCGAGGTATTACTAGACCTACGGTGCAAGCCAACACTCCGAGAATCAAGCGCAATCATCCAGATGATACGGACGGAATCGGTTAGATTTAATGGTGATTTGAAGGAAGATCCGAATCAGCATATTGCAAATTTCTTGGAAATTTGTGACACATTCAAGTCAAACGGAGTATCAGATGATGCTATTAGGTTGAGGTTATTCCCATTCTCATTGGGGGATAAAGCGAAGGGGTGGTTAATGGCACTAACACCCCGGGGAAAACTTATCCACACTTGGAATGATCTAGCACGAAATTCCTTACCCCTAAGTTCTTCCCTCAGCAAAATCAGCAAAATTAAGAAATGATATCACATCATTTCTACAAAGATGAAGTCCAGTCATTGTGTGGGAAGCTGGAGAGATACAGAGTTAATTAGGAAATGCCCACACCATGTCTTGCAAGGTTGCTCAGTCAAACATTCCTACAATGGATTGATGGGTAATGTGCAAACCATGGTGGATGCGGCTTCGGGGAGGGCCTTCTGAGAATAAGACACCAAAAAGAGGCCTATGAGTTGCTTGAGGTTTTGCAGGCACACTTATCAAGACAAATGAAGAAGAGCAACACCCAGGAAATCTTGGGTCTTCATGAGGTTGATGCCTTCTGACCATTTAGCGTAAACTTACGGCACTTCAAAAATAGTTGGGAACTATGCGGTAAACTCTGTACAAGTACCTCAATTAACTTGTGATTTTTGTCCGAAAGAAACCATGCGGAGCAACGAGTGTCAAGTTAAGAACAAGTTTGCTTCGTCATCTTCCCAAATCACGAAGGCAAGTGAATTACTTGGCGATTAGAGATAACCAAACAACCCATACTCGAAACACTACAATCGTTGGAGAAATCATCCAAATTTGGCTTGGGAAAATCGACCGAACCAAATAATCAATGGAACCCGGGAGGAACCCGAGGTTTCGATTACAACCTGAGGGTGACTAATCACGGGAGATTCAAGAGTGACAAAGTTGGAAGATATGTTTGGGAAATTTAAATTTGCGGGAGACCCACGGGATTTGTGAGTGAGATGAGGAAAAATTTTAGAAATCAGGGCGTCCATTTTGGAATCTTGAGTGCCCAAGGTGCAATTGGTTCCGGAAGAAAATTAAATGAGAGACCCGCGGGGTTCCTTACCAAGCAATACAATGACTAACCCACGTGAGCAAGCAAAACGCCATAATTTTGAGAAGTGGGGCAGGTTTTGGAAGAGGTAAGGAAGGCGAGCTACCAAGAAGGTTGAGCAAGCTTAAAGAGGAGATTCGGATGAGGAAGTTGATGAAGAGATTGTTGTTAAAAGAAAGAACCAGTGGTTTGGAGGAAGAGAAAAAGAAAAAGGATGAAAGGCAAGAAGAGGAGAAATTGCCATTCCCGGGAGGAATACACAGTGGCACATCACACCAACAGTGCCTTTTCTCGAGATTAAAGAAAAGAATCGGGATAAGCAATTTCAAAGTTTATGGGAAATTTAAATTTGGGCATTTAATACATCTGCAAGGATGGGGCCAAAATTGCGGTAGATGCCAAGCTATGTGAAGTTCCTTCCAAGGAATCTTATCGACAAGGAAGTTAGAAGATGAGGAAATGATGATGCTCACAGAAGAGTGTAGTGCCATCCTCGAGAAAGAAAGTTACCTCCAGCTCAAGATCAAGAAGTTACTATTTCTGTTATTTATAGAGATGTACATTGATCCGTGTTGTGTGATCTAGAGCTAGTATTAATTTGATGCCGTTTCTGTTTTCGGGAGATTGGGGAATTGGTGAAGTGAAGCCAAGGCGACCATGTCGTTGCAACTAGTGGATGAGGTCATAAAACACCTAAGGGGGATAGTAGAGGATGTATTGGTAAAGGTGGGCAAGATATTTTCCGGCGATTTTGTGGTGTTGGACATGGGGAGAGGATATGGAAATTCCTCTGATTTTGGGCCGTCCATTCTTGGCCATGGGGAGAGCACTTATTGATGTGCAGGAAGGAAAGTTACTATTGAGAGTTCAAGATGAAACGTACTTTCAATGTCTTGGCGATGAAGTTTAACTGCGAAATGGATTCATGTTTTAGTATCGATGTGGTTGGACAAATTGGTTGAGGAGTCGATGGAAGAAAACACCCATATTACCTATAGAAAGCGTGTATAGCCAAATCAAAAGCATAGAGGTAGAAGGAAGGTCGCGAGTAATGATTGTGCGAGGATGTTAGAAGCACTTCAACCGATTGATGAAGAAGTCAGAATGTAGAATTTGGGAGGGAGTTTGATTTTGACAAAGGAAGGAAGAAGAAACAATGAAGAACCTCCAAAGCATGAATTCAAACCTTTACCTTCCCACCTCAAATAAATGTTTATCTTGGAGACTTGAAACTTTTTCGGTGATCATTAGTTCAGGTTTAAGTACATTAGAGGAAGAGCGGTTGATTAGGGTTTTGAGGGAACATAAATTAGCAATTGGATGGACCATCTCGGACATTAGAGGAATCTCGCCATCATTTTGCATGCATAAGATACTCATGGAGGATGATTTTAAGCCTAAGGTGCAACCACAAGGCGGAGATTGAATCCTTCGATGAAGGAAGTGGTGAGAAAGAGGTGGTGAAACTCTTAGATCTGAGGGGATTATTTATCCTATTTTCGATAGCCAATTGGGTGAGCCCGGTACAAGTGGTTAGAAGAGGAGGTATCACGGTGGTAAAGAATAAAAGGTTGGCGAGTTGAATACCAACTGAGGACGGTGGTGAAGCCTTTGAGAGTTTGCATTGACTACGTAAATTAAATGGAGGCGACAAGGAAGGATCACTTTCCATTACCTTTTCATTGATCGATGTTGGAAAGGTTGGGGCCGGGGACAACGCTAATCTTGTTTCTGGATGGGTATTCGGGGAGATATACAGTTGCCATCGCTCTTGAGGGATTTCAGAGAAGACTACCTTCACTTGCCCTACGACACCTTTGCTCACGAAGAATGCCTTTCCCGGGTTATGCAATGCACCAAGGTAACATTCCAAAGATGCATGATGTCAATCTTTGGAGACATGGTGAGACGATTTATAGAAGTCTTCATGGATGACTTCTCAAGGTTTTAAAAGGTTCATCATTTGATAAGCTGTCTAACTAACCTCTCTTTTGTTTTGGAGCGATGTAAGGAGCGAACTTGGTGCTCGGTTGGGAGGAGTGTCATTTCATGGTCCAAGAGGATAGTGCTTTCGGGCATAGGATCTCAGGATGGAATAGAAGTTGATCGAGCAAAGACGGAGTGATTGAGAAGCTACCACCACCATCAAATGTCCAAGCAATCGGGAAAGTTTTCTTGGGGCATGCGGGGTTTCTACGATGCTTCATAAAGGAAAAATTTTTCTAAGATTTCTAAACCCTTTGCAATTTTTTAAATAAAGATGTTGTTTTGAGTTTAACGATGATTGCATGCATGCCTTTCTAACTCTAAAAAAATTATTAGTATCTGCACTATTATTGCGTTCGGTTGGGGACTACCTCCCGAAAGAATTGATGTGTGATGCTAGTGATTTTGCTTTAGGGTTAGGTTAGGGCAGAGGAAAAACAAAGTGTTGCATGTAATTAGTATGCTAGCAAAACACTTCGTTGATGCACAATTGAATTACCACCACCACCGAAAAAAAGAATTGTTGCCTTTGTAGTTTTGCTTTTGACAGTTTCGTTCTTATTTGTTAGGTGCCAAGGTGATCGTCTACATGGACCATTCAGCACTTTCGCACTTTATGCAGCAAAGAAGCAAAACCTCGTGATAAGATGGATTTTACTACTTCAAAAGGGGAGTTCGGGAAGGGTTGAAATTCAAGACAAAAAGAGGTCGAAAAATGTGGTGGTTGATCACTTGTCAAGGATTGAGAGACCAATCAAGGGAAATGGGGAGGAAATGCCAATTACAGAAATATTTTCGGATGAGAAGTTGATGAGAGTGGAGGAAGCACTATGGTATGTGGATTTTGCAAACTATTTGTCATCAAGGGTGCTCCCAAGTGGTATGACATACCAACAGAAGAGAAAATTCTTCTCATATTTGAAGTATTATTTTTGGGAAGAGCCTTTTCTTTACAGACATTGTGCTAATCAAATGATACGGAGATGTGTCCCAGAGGAGGAGATGGAAAGCATTTTACGGCATTGTCACGAGAAGGAAGTAGGTGGCCATTTTGGGGGAGCTAGAAGCGCCTTTGAAACCCAAGGTTTTACAATCGGGTTTTATTAGCCAACCCTCTTTAAGGATTCCATCCAGGGTGGATTCAAGAGTGTGACCAATGTCAACGGGATGGGTAACATTTCAAAAAGAGATGAGATGCGTTGAACAAACATCCTTGGGTGGTAACTTTTTGATGTGTGGGGTTATTGATTTCATGGGTCCCTTTCCAAGTTCTTTTGGGAACACATATATCTTGGTAGCGGTGATTACGTGTCCAAGTGGGGTTTGAGGCGAATTGTATTGCCGACCTTAATGATGCTAGGGTAGTGATTAAGTTTGTGAGAAAGAATATTTTCTTTTCAAGGTTTTGGGGTACCACGGGCAATCATTAGTGATGGAGGATCTCACTTTGCAATAGGGAAATGGATGCCTTTGTTGAAAGGTAAGTATGGAGTGACACATAGAGTTGCAACACCTTACCATCCCGTGCCAAGCGAGGCAAGTGGAAGCAAATGGAATAGAAGAGGCCTGAAGGGGATTTTAGAAAAGCAGTTAATGCATCTAGGAAGGATTGGTCACCGAGGTGATGATGCGTTTTGGGCATACCGGAACCGCTTTTTAAGACTCCGATTGGTATGTTCTCATTTAGGATGGTATGGAAAGCATGCCACTTGCCAGATGACCTCCCCCGAGCATAAAGTATATGCCGGGAATTTCCAAGCGCTAAACATGGACTTGAAAGCTGCTGAGAAGAAAGGATATTGACCTGAAAGCAGAACTCGATGAGTTTCGTCTCGATGCATACGAAGATTTGCGATACAAGGAGAAGACAAAGGTGGCATGGACAGGGCATATCCGAAGAAGGACTGAGGTAGAGGCAGAAGGTGTTGTTGTTCATTCTAGACTCGCTTTTTCCCGAAAAAGCGAGTCTAGATGGTGAAGCATCACAGTGTCAAGAGTTCACCCTATCGAGAGCGGTAGAAGTGTCACATGAAGAAAAGAAAAGGGCACCTTTACATTTAATGGACAAGAGATTGAAGCCTACATAGTTAGGGATGATGAGTTGCAAATCCATCCCCAATTCCGCTTGACATCCCAACCTGAAGGATTAGAGTCGAAAGCTATTGACTATAAACAAGCGCTTGGCTTGGGAGCCAACCCAAGATGTTTTTACTTGTTTGTTCATGTTGTTGGAATTTGTTTGAATTCATTATGAGTTTGTATGATATTTAATGTGTGTGTTTATGGGTGTTTTAGGTGAAATTTTCAGAGAAAGAGAGGACATAAATTGTTGAATACTTCACCGGGGCGAAGAAGTTTTCTTCGCCCCCGTTAAGCTTGGTCGAAACAAAAAGGTCGCTTCCACTGACGTCGCGGCGAGAATTGTCTCCGGCCGGCCGCGGGACGAGAGATAAATTTTTTGAAAAAGTTTCTAAGGCATTGTGCCGGCCGGCAAGAAAAATTATTCGCCGAGGCGAGTGCCTCGTATGGTTTCCGCCCCGCGAAGAATGTTTTTCTTCAATTCACGGTGAAACTGGTATTTTTTTAGGGTTCATACACGAAGAACGTCGCCGCGGTGACGACACTTTTCTATAAATACCCACTCTTCTTATTTATTCTTCACGCAACCTTCCATCTGTTAGTAAACGGTCTCGTATACGCAGCGGAAACAAAAATAATATAACTCGTGATCGTTACATGAGCCAAGATCAAGGGTATAATTTACAATTTATATTAAATAAAATCTGCATAAATATTCAACATGAGTTTAAAGAAACAAACGCACGTGGGAGGCCTCCTCCAAATTTGTCGCGATGTTTTGCTACCGATCCAGTGTAGGATCAAACCAATGTAGTCCACCACCGAAGACAATCTCAAAGAACCAAAAAGGATTTGCTAGATCCTTTTTGCCTTCAAGATTCGGGAGGGAAAAGAAAACAAAATCAATGAATTGATTTTTAGGCTCAAAAGTTATCTCTGTGGGAGTGCTTTTTTCAAAGGATGGTGTGGTTTTGTTTTCAAAGGAAAAAAACCTTAATTAAAATCACACATTTTTCCTTTTATATTTAAAAAACACAATTCGCTTATCCAATCCACCCCGGGGAATAAAGCCTGGGCCCTTTCAAAACAAAAGGGGCGCCCCATGTTGCCAAACACTCCCAATTTGATTTATTTTATTTTCCATCATTATCTCAATTAAAATCAATTGTTTCAATTGTTTTGACAGATTATGGGTGATGAAAAGTCCGAGACCGGGTGTGCATTGTGGAGCGACACTTCACAGATTGACTAGGGAGTTTTCTCGTATCTTTGTTCTTTTTTATTTTCTATTCCTCATGTATGCGTAATGGAACATTGGGGACAATGTCATGTTTAGTTTGGGGGGGTAGGAAATAGAAATAAAACCTAGTTTAAGGGTATATTGGCTGGAAACCAGAACTCGCTTAAAGGGCCGCCTAGCAGATTTCTTTGGCAACCTTTGGTATAACAACGCCACGTATACCTTAAACGGAAAAAAAAAAAATAAAATAAAATAAAATTTCTTGAGTTTGATTGTTTTTGGCGATGATGAATTGTATAAATCAATGATGAGAATAGGCTGTTGAAATTTTATTGTTGAGAAATGTTAGGCATTGCTTCAAGTTTTTGTTATTGACTAGATTTCGATTGAGGTTTGTGAGTGGTTCAGCCATAATTTTCATTTATTTCGGCATACTTAGATTCATTTTATGTGGTTAGGTGAAGTTTGATAATGTTGGTGGACTCTAAAACCTAGTCGAGAAGTGTTTGAGGCGAAATTCTAGGATTAAGAACCAGGTTGAGAAGATGATTTAGGCATTTTCAGGGCGTTGAGCCTTTCTAGCCGACCCAATTGGAATGAAATTGTCCCTAGTCACCCATTTGAGCTTTTAAATTTTATTGCTTTATTTTTCTTGGAAAACAACAAAATTGTCCAATCCTTATACCCTAAACACTTTATCGTACTTTAGAGAATTCGGTTCTATGCAAAAGAAAGAGTTGTACGAATGAGCCAAACGAATAGGTGGGGTGAGAAGAGAAATAATAATAACCTTGAGGTAGTCACCTCCAATTCAATTGAATTGTTGTATTTCTTTTTCTTTCAAAAAAAACAAAAAAACAAAAAAAAAAAAAACAAAAAAAAAAAAAACAAAAGGCGAATCTGCTTAGTTAGGTATATCAGTTGGAAACGAGAACGCTTTTAAAAGCTGCCTGGACCGATGGTGGCAACTTTAAACAGGTATAACAACGCAACGTACACCTTAAACAAAATTCCTTCCGCATTTATGGTTTCGAATAAGAAAATTACAAGTTTTGAGGGTGCGAATTAGTGGAAATTTCAATTGGTGGTTAAGAGAGTTGAGTCGATTTGATTTCGTTTTGCATTAGGAAAACCGAGTTTTCTTACTTTGTTATTTCTATCCTTTTCTTTGGAACCATTCCACGAGCTAACGTTACAAGCTTTTAAAGACCTTTTGATTCTATCTTTGTCTAGTCCTCATTAATGGAGAGTAGTTCGATATTTAGGCGTATGGAGTCTGCACCATTTGATAAACTTCACATTTGCATAAAATAATCCAGAGTTGGAATGTGGATTGGAGTGGATCACCTACTTGTGGTGATTGAGGAAGATAGTCGATATAGCTTATAACTTCTTGAGTGTTGGAACATCTTAATAATAATTTTTCAACAACTTTTGAGACTTGTGTAAATTCTAGGCAATTCGTTGTTGAATGTGAGTCGTGTTGGTTTTTGTTCATTTTTCGTTTGATGTGTGTGTGTTTTGTGTTTTTGTTCGTAGTTGTTGTTTTGTTCCCCTTTAGTTTTGTACCGTATAACCCTTTCGCGAAAGGTATATGTTTAGTTTGGGGGTATTTGATAATTCTGTGGGATTATCTGTTTTCATTAGACTTTTTAGTCGGATTTCAGTACTTCTAGTTCATTATAACTGGAATTGTTGCTTAAATCTTTACATTTCGTGGTTTGAGTTTTAAACGACATTTTGAGCAAATAAGGACAAAATTGGAAATTTCCCTTTAAACTCAGAAGTAGGGCGATCTCGAGTGGAGAGTTACAGGGGACGAATAAACACTATGAAGCTCGCCTCCAAGGGAGACACCAGAAGATCGGAAGAATCAAGTGGAAGATGGCAGCAGTGGCGGGTTTCGTAATGAGGACTCAAGAAGCTTCGCCGTGCGACTTATTCTTGACTGTGCGAAGTACACCGTCCTGACATGTCTAACTCTTCTTTCTCGCGCGCGAGGTTTCTTCTTCGCCGCGCGATGATCGTGAATTCCGAGTGTTTTTAAAAACGCATAGTTTTACTTTGTGCGGTTTTTGTACGGAAATTTGGGTAAAGTATAAAAGGAAACACTTAGCATTTCTCTAGGAGGTCGAATAGGTTTAGAAAGCAGGCCTTTGCATTTCTTTTGATTTTATCTTTGAACAATTTTGAGTTGTAGGAGTGAAGATTCAATTTCAAACCAGAGGATTCATCATTGGGAGATTTCTTATCTTTTCTTCCGTATTTTCATTATGTTGAACTTAATATTTTCGTTTCTTTTCATTTGTGTTGTTGATTTAGCATGAACCTTAACCCATTTTGGGTTAGTTTGATTGTAATTCGATTTTAATGGGTTAAGTGATTTATTGTTTTATTTTCATTTGATTATGCTTGGATTGTGTTTTTGTTTTTACCCTTTTTCTTTGAAATCTTTAATGCTTATATGTGATGAACATGATGAGATTGAGAATGAATCATGTTAGGCTTCCCTGTAGTCACCATTATAGTATTGGATGCTAGAGATAGATTCAAAAATCAATGAAATCATTTTAGGATTCTTATGCTTAATGAACTTGGATTTGTTAACTTTCAAATTGTTGGGTGCGGAAAGTTGATAAGGAAGAGTCGGGAAACATAGCATGAGAAGGCATGGTAACACTTAGGAGAGTTCGATTTACAATCAATGCATATGAGTATGATTTTTAGTTTAATTTCTAGTTTAACCCATAAAATCCGAATGAAGTCAAAACTACACCGTTTACTTGAATTAATTCTATCCGTGTTTTCATCTCGCATTTCTTCGTTAATTTTAGTTTAAGATTTTGTTCGGCTTTTAATTAGAAATAGCTCCCATTAATCCAAAGAAATCGATTGCTCTTTAACAACTGCTGAAAACTAGTACAATGCATGCATAATAACAATAGAAAATTGGGTCCAAAGTTTCCTTTTTCATTTCCCAATTCATATGTCTTTTTATAACAAACAGAGTACTCGTACAAAAATTCATTATTAAAAGACAAAATGTGGAAAATAAGGCAGCTATTGCTCCGCTTTGCCGACGCCCTCGATCGCATCAACAACCCTTTAAAGGGGATCCTACATCCACAAAGGAAAATAACTGAGTGAGCACAAAATAATGCCTCCATTGAAGTAAAACCTCTATCTGTCTGCCCTCCCCGTATGTATAACTCTAATTCTTTCCTTATACTATTTCTGTTCTATTTCTGTTTCTACTAAATACCATGGCCTCATCTTACGGAGGTACAAGGCCGATGGCGTTTCACACAACACCATCTTACTTCCTTCCATGACTATCGGGTGGAATTCACAGCATCTTGGAACGTTCTTAGTGACTACCAGTGATCACAAAGCACCTACTCGTTTTTCCTAACTATCGGTGGAGACCACTTTAGGCACCTACCCGCTTCTCATGACTTTTGGGTAGGGCCCGGGATCACCAAGCATTAACCCGTCTCTAGTCGCCTATCGGTGATGATCACAAAGCATCAACCCACTTCTACTAAGGCCGTTGGATGATGATCACAAAGCATCAACCCACTTATCTAACAACCTTAACGGGTAGTGGGTCACAAAGCATCTACCCATTTCTACTACCTCCATCGTGACGATCACAGCATCGACCCATCTCTAAGGGAAGGGCTATTCGGTGGGATCACAAGCATCAACCCGACTTCCATAACTATCGGGTGATGATCACAGCATCAACCCATCTCTACTACTCTTCTAATTCACTCTATTCTAGCATTTCTTTCATTCTCTTCCTCATAGAGGTTAGGTTGCATCCACCAAGCTCTCTACTCATAGAGTGATTCCATACACAAAGTTTCCTACTCTTTCTTAGGTCATTTTTCAATGCATAAATAATGCATATGGATGGTTCATCTCCACTAATGCACTTATGAAATGCCAACATGCAATGTTGCAAGAATTAAGGTTCATTACCTCCATACTCGGAACCTCTACTAGCATTTCATCAAACAACCTCAAGTGCATCATAAAACTCTACTATAGCAATGAGTCTAAATCTTTTTCTAACCATCCAAAATGGGGAGAAACCCTTCACATAGCCACAAAACTCGTTCCAAGGAAAGCACTTCCAAAAAGGATCCACAATAACCCTTCAATTCCATCTCAAACTACCTTTCCAACCCAACAACTCATTTCTCATATTTGCAAGGTCTAAACATTCTCAAAGCATAGAAATCTCTATTTAAACCTCCCTACATGGCATATCACATGTATATCACATATATACATCATTTCTACCAAAACCCTAATCAAGAGAATTCTTAAATCTCAACAAGGGTTGCGGTTTACTTACCTTGTTATGGAGAAACTCACAACTCTTCCTTTTCACTGTTTGCTTGACTTTCCTCTACTCTTAACCAAAAGAACAAAACCCTCAAACTTCAATATAAACTAAAACTCACAAATCACACAACTTAAATAGGAATCCTTACCTTAGAAGCCTTAGGTTGATTTTCTACCCCAAATCACTTCAAAAACCCCTGAACTCCTGATCAAAAGAAAGAGAGTTGAGAGGAACAGAATGGAGAGTTGCGTTTTGGAGAAGAAGAATGAGGGTTTGCTAACTCTTAATTCCTTTTAATGAAATTTATACCCAAGCATTCCATTATGCCCTTACTCTTCTTGGGAATTCCATCTATATCTTTGATTCATTACAAACTCACCCCATGTCAACATATTCTCCATGAAAATCCTTACAAATAACTCCCACTTCAACTGCTAATTAGGGGTAGATTGTCAAATTGCCCTTTAGGAAGAAAATATCTAAAACTTAACAAACAATTTAATCGGGCTGTCCGCCGCGTTGCGTTCAATGCCCAAACCTTTTCCCACGTGCTTCAACACCTCTTCGCCGCGGTGAAGATTCTTCTTCGCCTTGGCGAAGACTGAAACACTAAACTTCTTCTATTTTCCACCAAATTCAGGGCAAGTATTCAACACAACACTCAATCAAACAATATTACAAACCAACTCAAATAAGAGCGAAAGAAGAAACAACAACACGCACTCCAGTGCGTACATGCTCCAACTTGAGAATAAGTAGGGAAACTTAGTGCTTAGCTAACAATCCTCGTGGGAACGATACTCACTCATCATTATATTATTTGTGCGATTAGTATACTTGCTACATTTGCATGTTGTAGGAAACACGCATCACTCTTACACCAATAAAATTCACATATAGAGTAAGGATTCTTACCTTTAAGTGCTTAGGATCAACTTGTATCAACTTTTAGTCAAAAACCCTCCAAAAATCCTTGAAAAGTTGAATCAAAATTTGAGAGAATTGAAGGATGAAAGAGGCGGTGGAAAGAAAGAAATGAGAAGGTTTTCTAAAACTAAACCTTAATATCTCATTTTATTTTCTCCCCTCTTCCCATCTTACCCTTACTCTTTCTTAGGAATTCTATCTTTGTCCTTTAATTCTTTGCAAATGCACCCCTAAATAAACTAATCTCCATGCAATTTCCTGGCATTTCAATCCCCACTTTTTACGCTAATTAGGGTAAATGGTCATTGTGCCCCAAAGGAAGAATTCCTTCCTTAAAACTCAAGGAAATTTTCAAGCGAGTCTTCACCGTGGTGAAGCTTTTTCTTCACCCCGCGGAAAACTTATAGCAGCTACACGTGGGTTGTAGCACCCTTTCTCTGCGGCGGACTTTCGCCCTTTGGCCCGCCGGAGATTAAGTAACATCAAGATTTCGCAAGTCTTTACAATTTTCAGGCAACCACTCAACCAAACCAAACAATTAACAACATACAAACTCAAATGAGGGTAAATCAATAAACATTCAAGCCATTCATCAAATCTTAACTACGTAACTCAAGTGGGCTGCTTACAATTCTCCCCCTTAAAAGAATTCCCGTCTCGAAATTTACACAAACAGCCTCCGGGTAATTCGACTTTGCATGTCTGCTCTTTACCTCCCATGTGGCCTCCTCTACCTGTGATTTCTCCAGACTTCACTAAGCAAGAATACTCTTGTTCCGAGTTCTTTATTCCTTCGGGTCTAGAATGCGAACTAGGCGTTCTTCATACACAAGGTTCCTTCTGCTATCTCAACGGCCTCTCACTCGATATGGGAGGGGTCATTTACATACTTTCTTGACATCGAAAGGGCGTGAAGACATCATGCACGTGTCCATGCCTGTGTAGAGCCAATACGTAGGCTACTTTCCCCACTCGTTGCAACACTTCAAATGGACCATGAATCTCGGTGCTAGCTTCCTTATTTCCAAACCGCATTAACATTTATAAAGGAAACTTTCAAGAAAACTTTTATCACCCACTTCGGAATTCAACTTCTTTTTCTCTTCAAATCGGATAACTTTTCCTGCTATCTGCTTGTCGGCGATCCTGCTTTCGGATCAGCTTTTTACATCTTCAATCAATTTCTAAGTCATCTCATGCCCAATAGCTATATTCAACTCATCTTTCTCACCTATCTCATCCCAATGTAGTGGAGATCTACATTGTCTACCATACAAGGCCTCGTAAGGCGCCATCTTAATCAATTTTTAAGGGGGACTCCCGGGTAAAGGGCTTTATTTATTGTTAAAGCAAACTCCACTAAGGGTAACATCTCATGTCAGGATACTCTGTAATCCATACAGCAAGCTCTCAACATATCCTTAAGCACTTGATTTGTTCTCTCTCGTCCTCGCCCATCGCTTGAGGATGGTAGCTTTGGGCAAAAGCCAACTAGTACCCTTTAAGTTCCTCTCAGAAACTCGCCCTGCCCAAAGCTGAGACAATAATCGAATCATTCCGATACTATTGTCGTACTCCATACAGTTTCACTATCTCTCTGATATAAATCTGAGCGAGTTGATCCGAAGTAGTGCTCTCTTTACCGGAAGGAAATGGGCTGATTTTGTTAATCTATCAACAATCACCTAAATAGCATTATATCCTCTCTGAACTCTAAGGAGACCTGTAATAAAATCCATCGAGATACTCACTCTCCCATTTCCACTCAAGAATACTAAGCGGTTGGAGCAATCCTGATGGCCTTTGGTGTTCTGCTTTCACTTGTTGACATACTAGGCATTCAGCTACAAACTCCGCAATATCATTCTTCATACCTGACCACTAATAGCCTTTCTTTAGGTTTTGATACATCTGTTGCTCCGGGGAAAATTTGGGAGCGGTTGGTAGGTGTGTCATGAGCCTAGTAGAATTCCCTCCCTTCCCTCTCAACTCCTTATCTTGAGGAATACACAATCGATTCTTCGAATCCAGAACACCATCTACCTCCGATGGAATTCTGTCTCCTCATGCCCATGCGCCCTCCCTACAATAACTTCCGACACCACTCATCAACGACTGCTTTCTACGATTTCGTCCAATAAGGTGGTGAATCTCTAACAAGGCAATCCCTCCTTGATCACTTCAATTCATCTTACATAACTCATCTATTAACTTTTTCCGCCTTGTGAGTCGAGATAAATAAGCTTTCCTGCTCAATGTATCGACTACTACATTAGCTTTCCCCGGCTGATATTTAATCTCACACTCATAATATTTAACTAGCTCTAACCACCTCCTCTGTCTCGTATTTAGCTCTTTCTGAGTAAAGAAATACTTCAAACTCTTATGTCCGGTTGGTTAGATATTACTTCCTTTGCACCACAAAGGTAATGCCTCCAAATTTTCAAAGCAAAGACTACCGCTACCAACTCTAAATCATGCGTAGGATATCTTGTCTTGTACTCTTTCAATTGACGAAAAGCATAAGCTATCACCTTTACCTTAACGCATCAACACAAAAGACCTAGTCCCTACAAGTGAGACATCTCGTGAAATGTCATAATCCACACCCTCTGTGGTAACACTAAAAGAGTTGATGTCAACTTTTCCTTCAACTCTTGAAAACTCTTTTTCAACCAAGGCGGTGACATATAAAAGAGTCTTTCTGTGAATAGTTGTTAACGGCTTAGCCAATCTTTGGGCAACCCTCGCTACATCCGCGAGTAGCCCTAAACGCTAATCCCAAGAAACTTCTCACCCTTTTCCCTTTTACCTGGGGCCCCTGCATTTGCCTCAAGGATTGCCTTCACTTTACTAGGATCCATGAAAATTTTCCTCGGGGCCTAGAAACAATGGTGCCTAGAAATAACACTTGATCAACCGGTTAACTCACACTTGGAAAACTTAGCATACGACTTCTTTTCTCTCAATCGTTGTAGCACCATTCTTAAATGCTCCTCATGCTCTTCTCTCGACTTAAAGTAAACCAGGATATCATCTATAAAAACCACGATGAATTGATCCAACTAATCGTGAAATACCTGGTTCATCAAGTCCATAAAAACCGCTGGGGCATTCGTTAACCCAAAAGGCATCACTACAAATTCATAATACCCATACCTTGTACGAAAAGCGGTCTTAGCTATATCTTGCTCAGCCACTCTCACTTGATGGTACCCTAACCTTAAATCAATTTTCGAGAACACTACCGCTCCCTTCAATTGATCAAACAAATCATCTATCCGAGGTAGCGGGTATTTATTTTTCACTGTCACCTTGTTCAACTCTCTGTAATCTATACACATTTGTAAAGATCCATTGTTCACAAAAAGAATTGGAGCTCCCCGGGGAGAATGACTTGGTCGGATAAAACCTTAATCTAAAAGCTCTTGGAGTTGCTTCTTCAATCTCGAAGCTCTTTGGGCCATCGGTTTAAAGGGAAACTTAGATATTGGTGCTGCCTTCCCCTTTTGTGCTACTTCAATACGAACTCAACCTCTCTCTGAAGAGGGTTTCCCAGCCTTTCCTCCGAAACACATCTAGAAATTCCCTCCCAAACTACAAAAGCAACTTCCTTGAATTTCTCGACGAGGAACATCACCACTCTACACTACATGTGCAATGTATCTTGAACACCTATTTCTTAACATCTTTCTAGCTTTCAAGCTACTGATCAACATACTCAACTGATGGCCCTCTCCGAAACTAAACTTATCTCCACCTGCCAAGATTAAATCTTGCTTTCTTCCTTCCGATCCAATTTCTACTCCATACTTCCTAGGGAAATCCATACCAAAATCACATCGAAATCAAGCATATCAAACACTATTAAATTAACTAACAACTCTCTTCCATGAATCACTACTGACCCTCTCCCTTTGAAGCATCTCACGAAGTTAAAACACTAACCCCATCAGTAACTCTATCCTAATGGGTTGGTCTACCACAATGCATTTTCAAACCTAATCTTTCTATTTTCATCCAATGGGAGATAAAAAAATGCGGTGGCCTTCCTTAATCAATTAAAGCATAAAGAGGGAACTGCATGAAAGAATAACTTCTTACCAGCCATAGCCGATGACCTTGGCTCTACTCACCGTGCCATGGTAAACACCCTGGCATTCGTACCTCTAGAAGCTTGTGTTGTTGGTGGAGGAAGAGCTTTACAATCCCTCATTAGGTGCCCTGGCTGGCGACACCTATAACAAACATTCGGACACCCTCCTTTTTAGACACTTCAAGTGAAACTTCTTCACACTTAAGGCAACCCGAGTGATCTTAGGCAGCTTCTAGGCCGCTTACTCGCAATCGCCTTATTTTTCTTTGGTTGGAATCTCTTTTTGTTTCTCATGTCTCTACCTCTCACAACCTCAACTCTTTCTTTCTATGCGGCAGGGGACGGTTCATTCTGAACTTTCAAGGATGGCTCTTCTGAACTCATCTTGTTCACATAAATTTCCGCTCTCAAAGCCCGCTCTAATGCTTCAGTATAGGTATGAGGGGGCTCTGCTCCGGTCATAACGTCACGGGCTATTTCTGGCCTTAACCTGTAAACAAATTTCTCTCTTCTCAACTTGGGAGTACTCACTATCCCAAGTGCAAACCTCGCAAGGGAGTTAAATCTAACTGAATACTCTTTCACGGTACTCATCCCTTGCTTCAGATTAATAAACTCTTGGATCTTCTCATGAACCCAGTTAACCGTTCGATACTCGCTCAAACACTCTTCGAAGTCTCCCAAGTCATAGTTGCCATGTCATGAGTCTTCCATTAATTCCCACCAAATTCGGGCATCTCCCCGAAATAAGAAACTGGTATAGCTGATCCTTTCTCTATCATTCATGGGAAACAAGGCTACCATCCGCCTTCACGCACTAAACCACTCTTTCTGCTCTAACGGGTCCCTAGTACCCCTAAACTATGGCAGCCGGTGCTGATTTGCAAGCCCCTGAATCGGATCAACTCGACTCTGCCCTGCCTAAGGTATTGGCCCTACTCTTCAAGGCACTTGCAAGGTCGGTTCCTGTCTAGGGGGTTTCAACTCAAACCCCGACTCTCGACTAAAACCCTGCCTTGTACAATATCTCTAATCCTAGCTTCATCCAATGAGGGGGCGTAGTCTCGCGGATAGGAGGATTCCCTACCCTTGAAGCGGGTTTCCCGACGCTTCATCTATAAGACAACCATTCTCACATCAACTTCAGACCTTTGCCCTTAGTAAGAAAAGAATTTAACTTAACGTTGGTCGGCTAAGGCACGTCGTAGCCGGCGAGAATGGCTCAACGTCTATCCCAAAATCATGCTTTCCGATACCAAAATGTAACAACTTCTTTCTACTATCAAAATCACTAAATATATTAATGAAAAGACAAGTATACTTATCAAAATAGTTGGGCAAAATTTTCTTTACTTAATATATACATCTTACAAAGTACAATATCATTTGTAGAAGAAGACCCTTTTCCCCAAAAAGGGTTTTTGGACAGT
>CM047749.1:6159543-6178964 GCA_026225825.1 Pistacia integerrima | reverse complement strand
CCTACCCTTGATGAGATGAGGATTCGAGCCATTTGTACGGCCAGTTTAGCGAGAGTCGGGGGAGAAGTGTCAGGAGAGAACCGAGACTCACAGAAAGTACGCCTCAGACAAAGAGCGAAGGTCGGTACCTCGGCTAGTATAGACTCGGGGTGATTTGATTCGAGGGCTTGTAAATCAAGGCACTTAGGCGCCTTGACATTTAAGTACAAGGGACCGCTTAGAGCGAAGGAATGGTTTAAGTCTATAGAGCGAGGCAAGCCGAACTGTTTCCCACGAATGATAGAGAGGAGTCGATATGCTAGTTTCTTGTTTAAAGGGAGATGCCGGAATATGGTGGGAATTAATGGAGGAGACTCATGATATAGCCTCGATGACTTGGGAGGAATTTCTAAGGAAGTTTGGTGAGCGAGTACATGAAGATCGAGTACATGAGAAAGTCTAAAGAGTTTATTCACTCAGCAGGACTAGTACTGTAAAGGATATTCGGTAGAATTCAACTCCTTGCTCACTTTGCACAAAAATAGTGTATACACCGGAATTAAGGAGGAGACAAGTTTGTGGGGCCAGGGGTTGAGATCGGATATGCTCCGAAGATGTAATACAGAGTCGAGCCCCCTCATACCTACAAGAAGTCTAGCACGGGCTTTAAGGTGGCGTAAGATCTATTTGAACAATACATTGCGTTAATTGGGTTGGCTCTTACAGCCACCTAGTAAGCCATCCACCACCCCTTCTGAGGGAGGGAGAGTAGATGTCACAAAGAATTTCCCGTAAGGGAGTAAGGGCCAAGAAGGAAGTTTCAACCAAGGAAGAATAGGAGGAGATCGGCGTCTGGCCCGGCCCGGGAGCAGGAAAAGGGTTTCCCCTTTGTGCTAAATGGGTGGGAGAAACCATCCGGAGAGTGTTTGAGGATCAAACGTTGTTGTTACGTACGTTGGCTTGACGGGCTAGGCATATGTGGAGGATTGTAAAACCCCCGGCCCCCTTCCACGGAACAGCTCCCGGACCCCACCCCTAGAGGTACAAATGCCGGGGTGTTTATTTACGGTGGCACGTGGTGAGGCGGAGCGTCAATCAGTAATCCGGTCCAATTGTTATTTCAAAATGTTTCTTTATATGCTTTGATTGATTCGACCACTCATTTCTTTTTATATCTCATGGAATGATAGAGATTAAATTTGGACTTTGTTAAGTGAGTCAACCTATTAAGATAGAGTTGCGATGGGGTTAGTGTGTTGACTCGAGATGTTAATAGGAGAGTCTCTGGTGATCCATGTCCGGAGAGTTGGTAGTTGACTTAATAGTCTCATATGCCCGACTTTGATGTAATTTTGGGTATGGATTTCCCTAGAGGGTATGGGAGGGTAGAAATTGATTGTCGGAAAAGAAAGCGAGCTTTAATCTCGATAATGAGATAAGTTTAGGTTTTGGAGAGGGCCATCGCTTAAGTATGTTGATCGGAATAGTGTAAAAGCTAGGAAGATGTTGAAAGAAATGGGTGTTTTGGATACATTGCTCATGTAGACAGTGGTGATGTTCCAGTCCAAGGAAATTCAGGAGGGTGCCAATAGTTTGGGGAAGAATTTACGGATGTGTTTCCGAAGAGGGTTTACCAGCTTACCGCCTAAGAGAGGTTGAGTTTAGTATTGAACTGCACCAGAACAAGACCTTCCTATATCTAAAGCCCTCTACGGAATGGCTCCCAGCAGAGCTTCAAGAATTAAAGAAGCAACTCCGTGGGAACTTTTAGATAAAGGCTTTTATCCGAACCCGAGTCATTCTCGGGAGCCCAATTTTGTTTGTGAAGAAGAAAGACGGATCACCGAGGATGTGTAAATTGATTGAGAGTTGAATAAGGTGACAAGAAAGAATAAGTACCCGGCTACCTCAAATAGATGACTTGTTTGATCGGCCAGTTGGGAGCAATGGGTGTTCTCCAAGATTGATTTGAGGTCGGTTTACCATCGAGGTAAGAAGTTGGTGAAGGCAGGATGTAAGCTAAGGCGCTTTTCGTACAAGGTATGGGCACTTTATGAGTTTGTAAAGTGATGCCGTTTGGTTTGACCCAATGCCCCGCGTCCTTTATGGACTTGATGAACCGTTATTTCATGATTGTTTGGATCAATTCATAAAGTGGTTTTCATAAAGATGATATCCCTTTGGTTTTATTCTAAGTCGAGAGAAGAGCATGAAGGAACATTTGAGAATAGTGTTGCAACGGCTTGAGAGAAAGGCAATTGTATGCTAAATTTTCAAGAGTGAGTTTTGCCTCGATCAAGGTGATATTTCGGGCCATATCGTTGGTCCGAAGGAAGGGATTTCAAAGGATCCGAAGGCAAGATACAAGCAATCCTTGAATGGCGCCAAAGGCCAAAGTAAAAGAGGTCCGAAGTTTCTTAGGCCCAACAGCCGGGAAAGGGTTACTACGGATGATTTGTTGAAGGGTTCGCCCGGGATTGGTTAAAACCATTGCGACTTTCTTACCAAACAGAAGACTCCTTTTATTTGGTGGAAGCTTGTGAGGAATGTTTCCAAGAAGTTAAAGAAGAGGTTAACAATGGCTTTCAAAGTGTTAGTGTTGCCTCGGGAAGGTGTACATTATGATATTTATACGGATGCCCTCTTTGCAAGGACTTGGTCTTGTGTTAATGTAGTAGGTAGGGGTAATTAGCATATGCCTCTGCCGAATTGAAAAAGTATGGGGGAGACGAGATAACCTACCACATGACCTAAGAATTAGAACCAAAAAATGGTGGTCTTCGCTTTTAAAGATTTGGAGGCATTATCTTTATGGGCGCCCAAGAGTAATATCTACACCAATCACAAGAGTTTAAAGTACTTCTTCACTCAAATGGAGTTGAATATGGGAGACAGAGGAAGGTGGTTTAGAGCGGTTAAGGATTATGAATGTGAAATCAAAAAAGTATCAACCGAGGGAAACCAACGTAGGTTAAGTTGATGCCTTGAGTAGAAAAAGCTTATTTATCCCTACTCACTTTAGGCAGTAAAAGAGTTGATAAAAGGGAATTATGTAAAGAGCAGATTGAAGTGATCACCGGGAAGGAGGATTGCGTTAGGAGGTCCAGGTCCACCTTACTAGAGGAAGGTCGAGTCCACCTTACTAGAGAGGAAGTCGAGTTAACCAAGTGGCCTGAATGAGTCATGTCGAGAATAATTCAAAGGAAGAGTACGAGGGCAAGATAACTGGAGTTCCACTTACTGGGATGGTGTTCTCTATTTTCAGGGGAATCAAGCTTGTGTATCCCTTCAAAATGATGAGTTGAAGAAGAGGAATACTTAGTTGAGGCTCATGACACACCATACACCCGCTCATCTTGGAGCAACCAAGATGTATCAAGATGTAAAGAAAAAGCTCTTGGGTGGGCGGTATGAAGAAGGATATCGGGCCCGGAATTTGTAAGCTAAATGTCCGACTTGTCAACAAGTAAGCAGTTAACACCAAAGTCCGTCAGGGTGGTTGCTTCATCCACTTAGTATTCGTAATGGAAATGGGAGAGCATTTCGATGGATTTTATCAACCAGGTCTCCCTAAAGTTCGAGAGGGTTATAATGCTATTTGGGTGATTGTGGATAGATTAACTAAGTCCGCCCATTTCCTTCTAGTAAAGAGTACCAAACCTCGATCGTTGGCCTCGAGATCTACAATAAAGAGATAGTCGGGAAGGGTTACATGGTGTGCCCAAAACAATAGCGTCGGGAGAGAGATTCGAGAAATTTGTTTCGCTTTTCTAGACTAGTTTGCGAGAAAGTTTGGGTGCCAGTTTGGCATTGGTATAGCCTATCATCCCCAGGACGAGATGGCCAAACGAAGAAGCGAATCAAAGTGCTTGAGGATATGTTGAAAGAGCCTGTTGTATGGATTATTTAGAATGACATGGCATGAAATGTTACCTTTAGTGGAGGTTTGCCTCACAACAACGGCTATCACCTACAATAAAGATGGCACCTTACGAGGCTTTGTATGGTAGGACGATGTAGGTCTCCAACTACATTGGGATGAGATTGGCGAAAGGAGTGAGTTGAGTACAACTCTTGGGCCAGAAATGACGCAAAAAATGATAGAGGATGTAAGACTAATCCGGGAAGCGAATGAAGCAAGCCCAAGGCAGACAGGAAGAGTTATGCCTGACTTTTAAAAAGAAAAAGAAAAGTGGAGTTCCAAGGGTGGGTGATAAGGTATTTTTGAAAGTTTCCCCTTATAAAGGGCGAGTAATGCGCTTGAGGAATAAAGGAAAGTTAGCACCAAGATATATTGGTCCACTTGAGGTATTGCAACGAATTGGAAAAGTTGCCTACAGATTGGCACTACCACCTCGTATGGACAAGGTACATGATGTCTTCCATGTCTCAATGCCGCGAAAGTATGTAAGATCCCTCCCCACATCTTGAGCATCTAAGATGTCGACCGAGAGAAAATCTTGTGTATGAGGAGCGCTGATAATCCTGTAAATTATACGGCTTTATTTGGATCTTTTTGTCTTGGATTTCCCGGGTGTACTTTTCTAGTGCATTTTTACGAATTGGTGTGTAATTCTCTACTTTTTCGTGTTTCAGGGTTAAAATGGACTCTTTGAGCGAATAAGAACAAAATTTGATAGTTTTGACTCGGAATTGAAGGATTTGGAGGAAGATAGGAGAGTTCCAGAGTAGGACAACACACGATGAAGCTTTGTTTCCAAGGTGGAGAGTCGAAAATCGGGGAAGAATCGGACGAAGAGGCAGCGAGTGGCAGTTACGTAAATTTCAGGAACTTTTGAAGGAACTTGCCATTTGGGCCGAAGAAATTGTTCTTCCGCCGCGCGAAGGTTAAGGCAGATTCCAGGTTGGGATTTTTCATTCCCTTTTTCGCCGCGGCGAAAGTCAAAAGTTTTTTCAGCCCCTTTTGTTTTAAACGCACCCGCTTTCGGGCATGCGTGTTTTGGACTCCGGGTTTTTAGGACTAGGTATAAAAGAAAAAGAAAAACTTTTACCCAGTGGTCCCGAGTCCGTTAGGTTTAGCCGCTTCTACATTTTTTCTTAGAGAAAAAGCTTGAGTTTTTCGGATTGTTAAAGAGAAGGTTCAGATTTTGGACTTGGAGGATTCATTCTTTTGGGGAGATTTCTATTCTTTCATCTCGGTTTCCATTATGTTTATTACATTTTTACTTTTATTTTCCGTTTTTGTTACCCGTTAATTTAGCTATGAACTAATCTTTCTATGGTTAGGGTTTTGATTGTAGGTTTGGATTTGAAATGGGTTGAGTATGTGATTGTGCTATTTCCATGTGAATAAGTTGTGGTTGTGTGTTACTCAAATTAATTGTTTTATGTGATGAACATGATGAGATTGAGAAATAATTCATGTTAAGCTTCATGGGTAATAACCATTATAGTATTGGATGCTAGAGATAGATTCAAGAATTAATGAAATCAATTAGGATTCTTGTGCTTCATGATTTAGAATTATTAACCTTCAATTTGTTGGGTGCGGAATGTTAATAAGGATGAATAGGAAAAAACATAAGCCCGAGGAGGGTATGTTATCATAGTAATGAATCCGATTTACAACCATTGCACTTGAATGTGAAAATAGTGTAATTCTTTTAGGTTTAACCCATAAATAATTCCAAACGAAGTCAAAACCCTACCCGCCCCTTTTACTTAAATTGAATTCGTGGTTTCATTTGCTTCCCTTTTTAAGAATTAATTCTTTGTTAAATTTTATTTTGTTTTCGTTTAATTACAAATTGCTCCCATAAATCCAAGATTCTCGGTTGCTTCAACTTGTTAACGTCAGGAAACTTAGTGTTTTGCTACCAGTCCTCGTGGGAACGATATCCTACCCATTCACCTTCTATTACTTGAACGACTAGTGCACTTGCTAGTTTTGCATGTTGTAGTAAACACGCATCAAGTTTTTGGCCGCCTTGCGTGTGGGATAGTTGATTATTAATATTGATAGTATCTAGTGGGGTAGTGCTAAATTAAAAGGTTTTATTTCCATTTTTGTAGTTAATTGTAAATATTGTATAGTCTTAAGTATGAGAATTGACATTACCTTTCTTTCGTGCAAGGCAACGATGAATCACTATATGAAGCTTGGGAGAGGTACGGAGTTGTTAAGGGAATTGTCCACATAATGGTCTACCGTTTTGGAGAACAAGTCCAAACATTTTACAATGGGTTGCTACCAAATATTCAATCTATGATAGATGGTGGCAGGGGCAGGGGCGGAGCCTTAAATAACAAGAACCCTAGATTGATGCTTATGGAATTGCTTGAGTTGATGGCCACAATAACCACCAAAGGCCTAATGAGAGAGCAATGCCGAAGAAAAGAACAATGGGTCTACATGGAAGGTGAAACGCGTTCGACACATTATATCGCACAAATTGCACCATGTCAAAGCGGGAATGGGGAGGTATGAATGTAAATTCTATTCACTCACATTTTATAACTTGTGGAATTTTGTGCAGGAAACCATGGGAGTGTGGAATGCCAAGATGGGAAACCCGAATTATTTCTTCTCAAGGCAATTGAGACAAGTGAATTACATGGTTAGTTCACAAAGGTACAAAATGACCCCTTAGGCCAATACCTACAATCTTGGTTGGGAGAATCACCCAAATTTGTCTTGGAGCAATCAAAGTGTCAACCATTTTACAACCCTCAAACTTATGCATTTCTTATTGTTGATTTTGAATTAAACTAAAGCAATTTTTTCTTCTTCTTCTTCTTCTTCTTCTTTCTTTCTTTTTTTTTTTTTTTTTTTTTTCAAATATAAATATTTACAATAACAATTATTTGCAACACCATTGAGGTCTTATTGCCCCTTCTTCGTGCCCTTTTTTTGGCAACCCCAAACTTAAGATTTTGGTCCATCACTTATTCACACACCTCTCAAAGCTCTTTTGGTGCCATACATTTTGGTCCATAATTCTCCTAAAGGGTATGATAAAGTGGTTTTAGGGTATAGGGATTGGACTTAAAAATTTTTGGTTTGGCAAGGAAAATAAAGGCAATGATAATCTCATAGGCTCCCAAATGGGTGACTAGGGAAAGATTCATTCATGGGTCGGGCCCGGAAAGGCTCAAACGCTTCCAAAAATGCCTAAATCATTTCCTCAAACAATGTCTAATCCTAGAATTTCGCCTCAAGCACTTCTCTACTAGGTTCTAGAGTCCACCAACATTATCAAACTTCAACTAACCACATAAAATGTTTCTAAGCATGCCGAAAAAAATGAAAATGGTGGTTGAAGCACTCAACAAACCTCAATCAAAATTCAATCAATAAACCTAAACTTGAAGCAATGCTCAACATTTTCCAAGAATAATATCCCAACAATTCAAGTTTCATCATAGACTTATGCAATTCATCATCGGCAAAAACAATCAAACTAAATAAAATAACTAAAGTTGTAGGTATTGGCGAAAGGGTCATTTTGCAGCCTTTGTGAACTAACCATGTAATTCACTTGCTCGGTTGTTGAGAAGAATAACTGGTTTCCATCTTGGCATTCCACACTCCCATGGTTTGCTGCACAAAATTCACAAGTTATAAAATGTGAGTGAATAGAATTTACATTCATACCTCCCAATTCACTTTGACATGGTGCAATTTGTGCGAGATAATGCCGTTCGAAAGCCACGTCAACTTCATGTAGACCCATTTGTTCTCTTGGGCATTGCTCTCTCATTAGGCCTTTGGTGGTTATTGTTGGCCATCAACTCAAGCAATTCATAAGCATCATCTAGGGTCTTGTTATTTAAGGCTCCGCCTGCTGCCACATCTATCATAGATTGAATATTTGGTAGCAACCCATTTGTAAAATGTTTGGACTTGTCTCCCAAACGGTAGAACCATTATGTGGACAATTCCTTAACAACCCTCGTGTACCTCTCCCAAGCTTCATTATAGTGATTCATCGTTGCCTTGCACGAAAAGAAAAGGTAATGTCAATTCCTCATACTTAAAGACTATACAATATTTACAATTAACTACAAAAATGGAAATAAAACCTTCAATTTAGCACTACACTAGATACCTATCAATAATTAATAATCCAACTATCCCCAACCGAACGCAGCCCAAAAACTTTTATGCGTGTTTACTACAACATGCAAAAATAAGCAAGTATACTAGTCGCAAAAAGTAATAAAGTGATGAGTGAGTATCGCCTTCCCACGAGGAATAGGGTGTTACTTAATTACCGGATTTTTTTCTAGTTTAAGTCCTAATTGGAAGCAACAATAAATTGGATTGATGGAAGATTAACAAACTAAATACAAAATGCAAAACCCAACAACTTAACTAATTAAACAATTCTTTAAAACAAATGCTAGGGTGTTGAATTCACCTAAATACGCTAATCCAAATAATAGAATCTATTACCCAAGTTCTAATTCCTTGATTGAAAATCGAATTCCCTAAGTTGTAAAACATACATTCTCATGCTACATTTCCCTACTTATCCCTATTAAAGCTTCCGCACCCAACAAAATGAAGATTAATAGTTCAAAGGAATTTTAAGCTTTGTGGGAATTCTTATCTAGATTTCATAGATCGCTAAACCTATCTCTAGCATTTGCTAATTCTATGGTATTTATCCCAAGAGGCACAATCACAAATCACTTCTCAGTCTCATTGTTAGAACAACACACATTTGAATGGTGATCAAGCATCCAAAAAGACATTAAGCAAGAGATAAACACTCCAATCATGAAAATTAAAACTCAAAGTAATTCCCAATCCATATAAGTTTGAATCAATGTATCAAGATTACATCAAACCCTAGCTAAACAACTCAGTTCATACTCAAAAACGAAAATAAAACAACAAAACAAACTTGAATCAAGATTCATCATTGATAAGCAAGCAAAAGATGGAGAAATCTTCTCTAATTTGAAGCCCAAATGTTCAATAATCTTCTCCTTCCATGAGCTGCCTCCCAAATCACGAACCAAGCCCCTTTTGTCTTCCTTTTTGCTCTAATTTATACCTCTCTCACTTAAGGACGAAGCCCTAGCAAGCCAAAATGTGTCGTTTTATTTTTGCATCTGACGCAGGTTTGGCCGCGGCGAAGCTTTTTCCTCGCCGCGGCGAAGACTTACAGGCCCAATTCGAGCATGATATAGTTAGAACCTTGAAAAGTATCAAACATATGAATTGTAGCCCTTTCAATTATCTTTCTGGTCGTTCAAGAATCAGCACAATCCGAGGTCTACAGCTCAAGTTGTGGCAGCAATACTGAAGCACGTCCAAAGACGTTTTTCTTCAGTTCCCAGCGTCTTTTTCACGACTTCAAGCCAAGTTTTCACCTTTGTCCAGTCAGAATTAGGAAAAACCCAAAACATGAACATTGTAGCTCTTCTTCTTAAGCTTTCCAAAGCTTCTAAATTCAGGTTATTCGAAGGTTTTCAAAGCTCAAGTTACATAATTTACGCTCAAAACTGTCATTTATGCTAAAAATCATCGGCTTTAGGGCCTACAAAGACAAATTAATAAAATTAGGTAGCAATTATGGCCCAAATTGTATGAAAAGTATCCTAAATCCTAATCAAAAATTCAATGCAAAATCATAGTGTAAAATACTATCAACTACCCCAAACTTAAGATTTGCTCATCCTCGAGCAAAAAGGAATAAAAACTCAAAGGAAGAAAAGCAACAAACAACCAAAAACACAAAACAACAAAACAACAAAACTAAAATTGAACAAACAAAAATTAGGCTCAAACTCAACACAAGAATTGCCTAGAATTTATACAAGTCTCTAAGGTTGTTGAAAAATTATTAGTAGAAAATTATTATGATAATCTCATAAGGCTCAAATGGGTGACTAGGGAAAGATTCATTCATGGGTCGGCTGGAAAGGCTCAAAGCGTTCCAAAAATGCCTAAAATCATTTCCTCAACAATGTCTAATCCTAGAATTTCGCCTCAAGCACTTCTCTACTAGGTTCTAGAGTCCACCAAACATTATAAAACTTCAACTAACCACATAAAATGTTTCTAAGCATGCGAAAAAAATGAAAATGGTGGTTGAAGCACTCAACAAACCTCAATCAAAATTCAATCAATAAACCTAAACTTGAAGCAATGCTCAACATTTTCCAAGAATAATATCCCAACAATTCAAGTTTCATCATAGACTTATGCAATTCATCATCGGCAAAAACAATCAAACTAAATAAAATAACTAAAGTTTTTTTTTTTCCGTTTAAGGTGTACGTGGCGTTTTATACGTAGAGGTTGCCAAAGTATTTTCCGCTAGGCAGCTTTTAAGGCGGGGTCCCTTGGTTTCAAGGGCCCTGTATACCCTTAAACCAAGCTTTATGTCTATTTCCTACCCCCAAACTACGATTTTTCAATTCAACACAAACACTCCAAATAATCAACAACTACACTTCTAACAATCAATTTGGCATACAAACTTCTCAACATGAATCACATCACAACTCAACAAACCCAAAATATCTCAAGTTAAAAGTTCACAATAATTTCTAGATCTACGAATATAGACTAAAAATCTTCCAAAAATAAAGCTTTGGGTTTTTTCCCCCCGAAATCTTACCAATATGAAGTCGTTTGCACCACCAATTGACCCGGAAAGCGAATCCAAACAAGAAAAACCCCAAATTTTTGATCCAAAAATTTTTGGGGATAAATTTTGTGAAAATTGTTGTTGAAATGGGTTGATTTGGTGTTTAAGGAATGTTGTGGAGTGATTATTTTGGTTGGAAAAGCAAAATAGAAGTGAAAGATTGAAAGAGGGAAAATTTGCTCTCAACTCAAGATGCAAGGCGTGAAAAATGAAGGAAGAAAAGTTGATATTTATAGAAAGGCTCTTCGCCGCGCCTTGGAGAAGTTCATCACGGGCATAAACCCTAGAAATTTCCCGGGAAAGTTTCGCGGCGGCCGAAACTTCTTCGCCCGGCGAAACTCATTCATGAACCCTAAAACATTCCCGGAGTTTCCGCCTTTAGGCGAAGACAATTCTTCGCGGGGCGAAACATTCCCGGAAGCACAAGGCTTACTTCGCCCCGTGAAAAACTTCTTCGCCGCGGCGAAATACCTTATAAATTTCCCACAATTTTATTCCCTTTTCGCCGCGGCGAAGACAATTACTTCCAGTTCAAACAAATCGCCTCAGGAGCTAACCTGGTTTCTTTCATGTCTCTTCGCCGCCGGCGAAGGAAATTCTTCCCGCCCGTGAAAGTCAGCGGAAAAAATTTTATAACCTTCCTTTGGCTCTAGACTTCACCGAAACACCTGAAACAATAAAAACATCAAATTTTTATACATACTCATTAATGAAATAAGAAGAAAATTCAAACAAAGAAAAATTTAAAATCAAAACGTTAAAAACGCATTGGGTTTCCTCCCAAGAAGCGCTTGTTTATAAGTTCGGAAGCTTGACTTTCTCTTTCCCATCCATTTTAGGTTGGAATTTCAAGGACGAACCGGGGTGAACTTGCAACTCATCACCCCTTCAATGTATGGGCTTCAACCTCTGGTCCATTAACCGTGGAAAGTTCCCTTTTCCTCATGTGTGACTTCCACCGCTCCTTGGATGCATGGAATCCTTCCTTATCCGTGAATGGCTGGACCATTCCTAGACTTAAGTTTCCTGAAAGCCTAAGTCTAGAGTTGAACAACAACACTTCACGCCCAACTTCCAAAAAGCCTTAACCCGGATGTGGCTTGTCCGTGCCACCTTTTTGTTTTTCTCTTTTATAATTAAGGGCGTTTTCATATGCTTCCAGACAGAAACTTTCCATCCGCCTTCGTTCAAAGTCAGGCCCCATTCTCTCCTCACCCGCGGCTTTTAAGTCCATGTTCAACCGCTTGACGGCCCAATATGCCTTATGTTCAAGTTCCACCTTGGCAAGGTGGCATGCTTTCCCCATTTACACCAATCTGAACGGAGACATACCAATTGGAGAATTTGAATGCGGTCAACGATAAAGCCCATATGCATCAGTCCAACTTCCGTGACCAATCCCCTTTCCTCGAGGCATTGGACTTTTGCTTTCTCAAAATCCCTTTCGCTTCTATTTGACAGCTTCCTACTTGCCCGCCTGCTTTGTGGATGATATGGGTGTTGCCACTCTATGTGTCACTCCATACTTACTTTCAGAATGCATCCATTTGCCTTATTGCAAAAATGCGTTCCCTCTATCACTAATAATTGCTCGGTGGTACTCCAAACCTTGAGAAAATATTCTTCCTCACAAAATTAATCACCACCCTAGCATCATTAGGTTGGTTAATGCAACCTCGCCTCAACCCATTTCGAGCACATAGTCCACAATACCAATATAAAACGTTGTTTCCCATAGGAACTTGGGGAAAGGACCCATGAAATCAATTCCCCAAATGTCAAAAATTTCAACCACCCGTGGATGTTGTTCAACGACATCTCATCTCTTTGAAATACTCCCCATCCGTTGACATTGGTCACACTCCCCGGATCATCCTTAAGGAATTTCCTTAAAGAGGGTTGGCCAAGAAAACCTGCATTGTAGCACCTTCGCATCCGTTCTAGGCCTCCCCGAAATGGCCCACCTACTTCCTTCCTTTCATGACAATGCCTTAAAATGCTCTCCCATTTTCCTTCCCCTCGGACACAATCTCCGTATCATTTGGTCAAAGATGTTGTCTCAGACAGAATGGCTCTTTTCCCAAAAAATAGTATTTTAAATCGGGTAGAAAAATTTTCTCGGCGTTTGAAATGTCATACCACTTGGGAGCACCCTTTGATGGATAGGTAATTTGCAAAGTCCGGCATACCATGGTGCTTTCTTTCCACTCTCACGCCTTCTCATCCGGAAAATGTTTCGAATTGGCATTTTCCACCTCATCTCCCTTGATTGGTCTCTCGATTCTTGACAAAATGATCCGGCCTACTACATTTTCCGACCCCCTTTTTTTGTCTCGAATCTCCAACTCAAACTCTTGAAGTAAGTAGAATCCATCTTTATCAACCGAGGCTTTGCTCTTGCTTTGCCAAGAGGTGTCCGAGTGCCGAATGGTCTCGTTGTACCACGATCACCCTTCGCACCCTAATAAATAAGAAACGAAACTTTGTCAAAAGCAAACACCACACCCAATAATTCTTTTTTCTTTGGTGGTGGTAATTCAATTGTGGCATCAACGAGTGTCTTGCTAGCATAACGGGATACATGCAACACTTTATTTTTCTTTGACCTAATACTACCCCTAAAGCAAAGTCACTAGCATCACACATTAGTTCAAAATGGCAGGGTCCCAATCGAAGCGCCAATAATGGGAGTGAGAACTAGCAATTTTTTAAAGGCCCTAAGAAAGCATGCATGCAATCATCATCAAAATCAAAACAACATCTTTATTCAATAGATTGCAAAGGGTTTAGAGATCTTTAGAAAAATCCTTTTTATGAAAGCGTCCGATAAAACCCCGCATGCCCCGAAAGCTTAGGTGCTTTTGGACATTTTGATGGCGGTGGTAGCCTTCCTCAATTATGTCTTCCGCCGATCAACTTCAATCCCATCCTTGGAAATTCTATGCCCGAGCACAATTCCCTCTTGGACCATGAAGTGACATTTCTCCCCAATTCAGACCAAAAATTCGCTTTCCTTGCATCGCCGCAAAACAAGAGACAAATTTGTTAGACAATTGTCAAATGATGACCCTTTAAAAACGGAGAAGTCATCCATGAAGACTTCTTTTATGAATCTTTTCCACCATGTCTCCAAAGATTGACATCATGCATCTTTGGAATGTCTTGTGGCATTGCATAACCCAAATGGCATTCTTCGGTAGGCAAAGGTGCCGTAAGGGCAAGTGAAGGTCGTTTCTCTTGATCCTCCTGGAGCGATGGCAATTTGGTTTATATCCCCTCAATAGCCATCCAGAAACAAAGAATATGCATGTCCCGCCAACCTCTCCAACATTTGATCGATGAAGGGCAATGGAAAAATGATCCTTCCTTGTTCGCCCTCTGCTTCACTTGGGACCGGTAATCAATGCATACTCTCGATAATCCGTAAATTATACGCTTTTTATTTAATCTTTTTTGTCGGATTTCAGGTACTTTTCTAGTGCATTTTTACCCGAATGAGGTGCGTAATTTCCTCTATTTTTCGTGTTTGAGTTAAAATGGACTCTTTTAGTGAATAAAGAAAAACTTGACAAGTTTTGAAACTCGAATTGAAGGATTTCGAAGTTAGGGGAGAGTTCCTGAGTAGGACAATGCACGATGAAGCTTGTTTCCAAGGTGGAGAGTCGAAAATCAAGAATCGACGAAGAGGCAAGCAGTGGCAGCTTCAGAAATTCAGAATTTGAAGAAGCTTCGCTCGCAAGAAATTGTCTTGCCACAGAAGTTCAAGGGCGAGTCTAATGTAAACCATTCTTCGCCGCGCGAAGAATTCTTCGCCGCCGGCGAAAGTCATAAATTAAAGTTTTGTAAACGCACGCTTTGTGTGTTTTGTTTTGAACGGGTTTTTAGGACTAGGTATAAAAGAAAAAACATGAACTTTTTAGAGGGGATCTCTTCCTCCGCAGTAGGTTAGCCTGCTTTTTACAATTTAGAGAGAAAAAAGCTTGTATTTTTGGGATTGCTAAGGAGACATTCAGGATTGCAACAGCAGGACGATTTGTCTTTGGGGGAGATTTCTATTCCTTTCATTCCAGCCCTTTCATTATGTCTATTCCTGCTATTTCGGGCTTGATTCCCTGCTTTTATTTTTCTGTTAAGCTAGCTATGAACTAATCTTCTATGGGGTTAGGGTTTTGATTGTAGGTTGGATTTGAAATGGGTTGAATATATGTTTATGCTATTTTCATGTGAATAAGTTGTGGTTGTGTGTTATTCTGAAATTAATTGTTGTATGTGATTGAACATGATGAGATTGAGAAATAATTCATGTTAAGCTTCATGGGTAATAACCATTATAGTATTGGATGCTAGAGATAGGATTCAAGAACTAATGAAATCACTTTAGGATTCTTGTGCTTCATGATTTAGAATTGTTAACCTTCAAATTGTTGTTTTGCGGAATGTTAATAATGATGAATAGGAAACATTAGCCCGGAGGAGGGTATGTTATCATAATAGTGAATCCGATTTACAACCTTGCATGCGAATGTGAAAATAGTGTAACTTTTAGGCTATAACCCTATTAATAATCCAAACGAAGTCAAAACCCTACCCGCTTTCACTTAAATTGAAATCTTTGTGTTTCCATTTGTTTTCCCTTTTAAGGATTAATTTCTTGTTAGGAATTTAATTTTGTTTTTCTTTCAATTACAATTTGCTCCCACAAATCCAAGATTTTCGATTTCTTCAACTTGTTAACACCATAGGAAACTTAGGTGCTTTGCTACCAAACCTCGTGGGAACGATATCCTACCCATCACTTTCCCCCTATTACTTGAGCGGACCTTAGTGCACTTGCTAGTTTTGGCATGTTATAAAAGAAAACACGCATCAAGTTTTTGGCGCCGTTCATAGGGATTGTTTTTAAGTTAACATTAAGTTTTTTCCTAGAGTTTAACTAGGATTGGAAGTTTTACTTTTATTTTTAATTTTTGTTTGAGTGTGATTTTACTTTTCTTTCACTTGTGTTCATTCAAAGTTTTTATGCGAAAGAGCAAGGCGTCAACCGGTGGGTTCTGTTGACCTTTGAGCTTGAGAGGATTAATCGAAGACTAAAGCAGAGAGAGAGCGAGATACACTTGCCTGCGAGAACGGAAGAAGGGTTGTAGTTGAAATGGCTGAACCGGAAAAGAAAATAGGACACAGGGGAATTCTCGTTCCCACGGGATGAAGCGAAGTGGGTCAAGTATTCACGAGACCTCACCGGATAACAACTAACAACGAGATCAAGAAGCCGGCAATCATCCGATGATAGTGATCGTTAAGATTCCAAGCGGAGATTTGAAGGATCCCGAATTCCGCATTGCAAATTTCCTGGAAATTTGGCGACCACCTTCAAGTCGAATGGAAGTGTTTCGGATGATGCTATTAAAGGCTTTGGGCGTGTTCCCATTCTCGTTGGGAGATAAAGCAAAGGGGGTGGTTAATGGCATTACCACCGAACAATTACAACATGGAAATGGAGGCGGCCACAAAAATTCTTGACCAAGTTCTTTCCTCCAAGTCAACTGTTGAAGAAAATGATATCACATCATTTATACAAGATGGAACCGCGAGGTCGTTGGTATGAGGCTTGGGAGAGATACAAGGAATTGATGAGGAAGTGCCCACATCATGGTTTTGCCGGCTTTTGGCTTCAAGTCCAAACATTTTATAATGGTTTTGATGGGTAATGTACAAACCATGGTGGATGCTTCCAGGAGGAGCTTTGCGAGAATAAGACCCCCGAAGAAGCGTATGAGTTACTTGAGGTGTTGGCAAGCAACAACTATCAAAGACCGAATGAGAGGTAACTACGAGGAAATCTTTCCTGGTCTTCATGAAGTAGGATGCTTTCACGGCAATCTCTTCCCCAACTACCTTGCTCCAAAAAGCAAAAGGTTGGGAACTATGCGGGTAAATTGCTACAAGCACCTCAATTAACATGTGGGGATTTTTGTCAGAAACCATGTGAGCGGTGAGTGCCAAGTCCGGAAACACATTTGCTGTCCATCTTCATCAACGGAGCAAGTAAATTACTTGGCGAAGGGGAATCAAAGACAACCTGAACAATCCGTTTCTCAACACATACAACCCTGGGTGTGGTGGAGGGAACATCATCCAAATCGCCTCCCGGGAAATCAAAACCAACAAGGGGTAATCAATGGAACCAGGAGGCAAGTTCCAAATAATTCCCACCAGGGGTGACCAATCAACCGGGTGATCCAAGAGGTGTCAAGTTGGAGGATTTGTTCTTGGCAAATTCATGCAAGAGTCTACGTGGGGTTCATGAATGAGGACCCGAGAACAACCTTTAGAAACCGGAAGGGGCGTCCATTCTTAATCTTGAGGTCGATGCGGGCCAATTGGCCGGGAAGAAGGCGAATGATAGACCACAAGGTTCTCTACCAACAACCATCAGACCAACCACCGTGGAACAAGCAAATGCAATCATTTTTGAGAAAGTGGGGACAGGCTTTTAGAAAGAAGTAGGCCAACCTTAACGAAAGAAAGGGAGGCAACCCTTTGGAAAGGAAGAGTTGGAAGAGAGAATGGATGAAGAGATTATTGTGAAGATAATTCCAGGTTTTTGCTTTTAGGGGAAGAGAACAAGAGAGAAGATGAAAGGCAAAGAAAAAGAAGGAGAAATTGCCATTCCCAGAGATACCACCGAAATTAGCCTTCCATCACTCATTCCCGGGATTACCTTTTCCCTCGAGGAGATTGAAGAAGAAGAATCGGGATAAGCAATTTTTTCGAAATTCATTTGAAAATTTTTAAAAATTGCATATTAACATTCCTTTTGCGGATGCATACACGACAAATGCCGAGTTATGCGAAGTTCCCTGGAAGGAGATACTTTCGAACAAGAGGAAGTTAGAAGATGAGAAAGCGGTGATGCTAACGGAAGGAGGTGCGGTGCGAATCCTCCGGGGAAAAGAAATTACCCCAAAGCTCAAAGATCCGGGGGAGTTTTACTTTATTCCTTGTGTTATAGGGGATATTACTTTTGATCGTGGGTTTGCTTTGGTGATTTAGGAGCTAGTATAAATTTGATGCCTTTTTGTTTTCGGAGATTAGGGATCGGTGAAGTTGGAAGGCCAACGACAATGTCGTTGCAACCTAGCGGATCCGGTTCCGATAAAGCACCCGAGGGGGATAGTTGAAGATGTGTTAGTGAAGGTGGGGAAAATAATATTTCCAAAGCGGACTTTGTAGTGGCCCGGACATGGAAAGAGGATAAGGAGATTCCCCTCTCATTTTGGGCCGACCATTCTTGGCCACTCCCGGGGAGGGGAGGCCCGGAAGATTGACGCGCAAGGAAGGGAAGGTTGTCATATTGGGGTTCAGGATGAAACAGGATTCTTTTAATGTGTTTGAGGCGATGAAGTTTCCGGCGGAGGCTGGATTCATGTTTTAGTGTGGACGTGGTGGATGAACTCATTGTGGAGGTCCATGGAAGAAAATACTGCCCACCTTGCCTCTAAAGCGTGGGTATAGCAAAATCGAAAACAGGAGGAGGGGTTGAAGACTTCAACAGGAACGACCTTTGGCCATTTAGAATGTTAGAAAGCACTCCAACCAATTGAGAGAGTCAAGATGCAGAATTTGAGGAATTTGACTTTGACAAAGAGAAGGCAAAGGAAAAATAATAAGGAAAGCTCAAAGCTTTGAACCTGAAGCCTTTACCGCCTCACCTCAAATATGTTTACCTTGGAAAAGTCGGATACTTATCCTTAATGATCATTAGTGCAGAATTGAGTGCCTTAGAGAAGAAGAAGTTGATTAGAGTGTTGAAGAGAACATAGATTGGCGATTGGTTGGACCATCACGGACATTAGAGGTATCTCACCCTCATTTTGCATGCATAAGATTCTCATGGAAGATGACTTTAACCCGAGGGTACAACCACAACGGAGATTGAATCCTTCAATGAAGGAAGTGGTGAGAAAGGAGGTGGTGAAACTTTTTGGATGCGGGGATCATCTATCCGATTTCCAGGCAGTCCATGGGTGAGTCCGGTACAAGTTGTTCCAAAGAAAGGAGGAATTACCGTTGTGAAGAATGAAATAAAGGCCGGAGCCTGATTCCAACAAGGCCCGAATGGCGGGTTGGGAGAGTGTGCATTGATTACGTAAGGCCTGAAGGCAAGGCGACAAGGAAGGATCATTTTCCCATTGCCCTTCATTGATCAAATGTTGGAGAGGCCTTGGCAGGGACATGCATATTATTCGCCCCTCGGATGGCTATTCGAGATATAACCAAATTGCCACGTCTCGGAGGATCAAGAGAAAAACGATTCCTTCACTTGCCCCTACGGCACCTTTGCTTACCGGGGAAGAATGCCGCTTAAGGGTTATGCAATGCACCAAGGAACATTCCAAAGATGCATGATGTCCATCTTTGGAGACATGGTGGAAAGATTCATAGAAGTCTTCATGGATGACTTCTCGGCCCCTTTGGGTCATCTTTTGACAATTGTCTAACAAATTTGTCTCTTGTTTTGCGGGCGATGCAAGGAAAGGGCGAATTTGGTGCTGAATTGGGAAGAAATGTCACTTCATGGTCCAAGAGGGAATTGTGCTCGGGCATAGAATTCTCCAAGGATGGGATTGAAGTTGATCGGGCAAAGCCGAGCGGAGGTAGAAGCTGCCACCGCCATCAAATGTCCAAAGCGAATCCGAGGGCTCTTAGGGCATGCGAGGGGGTTTTTTACTTTGCGCTTCATAAAGGGATTTTTCTAAAATCTCTAAACCCCTGTGCAATCTATTAAATAAAGATGTTGTTTTGATTTTGATGATG
>CM047749.1:5756826-6159443 GCA_026225825.1 Pistacia integerrima | reverse complement strand
TTTCTCTTTTAACTAAAAGATCAGAACAAACAGGGTTTTGAAACTCACTGTAAACCCTGAAATTGAAGTTCTTTAAGTGTGGATGGTGATCTCCTTTGAAATTCAACTTGAAATCCTATGAAAATTTGAGAGAGAGAGAGCTTGAATTTAAGCCTTTAACGGAGGAGAATGAGACTTGAAGAAGAAAGTTTGATGTTCTAAGAGTGTTGGCCGATTTAACCAAGGAAATATCTTATAAATATTTCATTTTTTTTTAATTCCCAAATGGGATTGGCCATCAAAGTTAGAGATATGGGTCATTTGGTATAAATTTTCCATATAAGGGCATTTTGGTCATTTCCACTACAACATAATGAGTAGCACTCATTTAATTCCATTTAACTTCTTTAAAACACTTAACAATTAAGCAATTCCATTAGGTCAATAACTAATGTACCCTTGGTGTACTTTTATGGATACTTAATTCATATGGATTTGTATGAAAAGACCATTATACCCTTGGTTACCGTTTACGCCATTTAACCATATCAATCAACTTTATGACCATTCTACCCTAATTTCTCTTCAATGACATCACTCCTTACACTTTATAATGGCCACATCTCGTAATACATGTAAATTGACCATTTTACCTTTCCATTCAAAACAAGAAAATTACTTGAAAAGGTAAATTTCATACCTTAGGGCATTAGAATAATAATGCGGGGTTTACAGAACATTAAAGTTAAAGAACAAATAGAAAGAAATAAGAAATATTAAAGAAGTTAAAATCTGAATTTTTATTTAAAGAAGTGTAAAAAAGATAAAAGAAGAGAAGGTTATTGCGATGGGGAACCTGTGAGTGACATAGCCCAGCATACACGCTGCCTTTAGTGAGCAGCCTCAGAATTAGAAAGAAGAATTGTACAGACCGTTAGAAGTGCATGTGGATGAGGGTTGTGCCCAGAATTAGAGAATACACTCACACAGCCAGGGTTCCAAATCCATGCCTCAACCGAGTCCGATCGGCAAGAAAGAAAGAAAGAAAGAAAGAATAGAAAGAAAAAAATAGAAAGAAAGAAAGAATAGAAAAGAAAGAAAGAATAGAAAAGAAAGAAAGAAAGAAAGAAAGAAAGAAAGAATAGAAAAGAAAAGAATAGAAAGAAAGAAAGAATAGAAAGAAAGGACGCATAGAAAGAAATACAGAGAAAAGAAATAGAATAAGAATAAGGAAAATTGAAAAAAAGAAAAGAAAATGCACATCCTATGCATTTGTGCATTAGCATCATACCTATGCATGATACCATGCCTACTATCATGAGTAGTGAGAAATTAGAAATAGAGAAAGAATAAAGAAAGAACAGAGAAAGAATAAAGAAAGAACAGAGAAGAATAGAGAAGTGTGATGTAAGGAAAGAAATTCATAATATAAGCAACGGAGAGAGAAGAGTAGTATAGCGGGTTTACTTACTGAGCAATTAGTGCTCATCCCATTGTTCTCAATGTTTTTACAAGTAGTAGGTGAGATGCGGTCGCTTGGAATGTCAAGAAGCGGAAGGGTTTGGCAACACTGTCGAGTTGATATTTTGTGACTTTTTTATGTTATGTAAAGATTTGTATATAAAGAAAAAATTAGATATGGGCCCATTATTTTATACTCATCTACATGTATATTTTCTTATATATATCTAGTGAGTTTTACTATTATTTTACAAGTATACTAGCTAGAGAGAGAAAGTATTACAAAAACGAATGTTAATTTTCTACTAAATGTGTGACCCGTAGGCTCCTCATCATACCAGCGGTAAGTAGTATCGCAATTAACACCAATTAATCATCTCACTACACACAGACCAAGATTGGCATATCGAGAGTTATTGAGGCATCATGGCCACCCGATAGATTCAGACTCAATGAAATAGCTACCTATCAACGATATGGTTACTGTGCAATCAAATCCTTTCATCATCTATCATCTCATCGAGACTGAGGTACATAAATAGTGTCAACCTCAATAACTCTCGATATGTCTATATTCAGTTACTAGACCAATAACCGGAATAATAATTTGGATTGAGCAACAACTCAATCTCACTGGGGCCACAACTTTATCGTCATTGTCATTTATTGAATTGCGTAGTGAGATAACTTCTCCCATACCCGGGAGTGATGAATCTTTTGTCGATCCACCATAGTCTTGATACACACCTTGATGCAACCAATCACTACCATATTGATAGCTCTAATTAGAACTACATTAGGCTAGTATCAAACTACACCAATCAGTGCATAAGGCGCTCCAGTGATCTCAAGTCTAAGGATCACCTGCACCACCATTCGTTAGAGGATTTGTTCCGTAGACACTAGGGTTACCATCTATATGGAATCCTCTGGTGGGTCAATCTAATGAACTTGCCTATAGCAAGCACCCATGTGTTGCACCAGGTTGTCGACAAACAACCTTGACAAGTGAGATCATTCACTGCCTTTTGACAGGGTCGTTCAACACTATGATAGCCTTACCATATTATCTATGCCCTTGGTCAAAATAATACTGGGGCTACGGACATTTCCAGAATGGCCACTATAAGTGATCATTGGGTTTTCACTATCAAGATTTGAAACACTTGATACTCTTATTCATGGTTTCACCATCCTAAGAACATATATCAATACATACAATATGATTTACACGGTATAGAATAAAATGCCTTTTATTGATCAATGAACATTATTACAAAGAGTCAATTCTACAATAATTGATTGACTCTAGGGCACCTACTCTAACATTCTATTCCAATATCCAATTGGAATAGATGGCTATTCCAATTTGGAATAGGGTTTTAGTGTGCACTATTTAAGTGCAACTAAAATTAAAATGAAATAATTCTTTCAATAAAAATAAAAAATAAAACCCTAGCCTCCCGCTCTCTCTCTCTCTCCCAAACGTGAACCCCATTGTGAGAGAAAGAATTTTTCTTCCGAGAAAAATTCTGCAGAAAAATCATTCTTGAAGTTGAGTGAATTACGAAGGCTAATAGTTCCTCAACGACATTTGTCTTGTCTTGGTGTGGATACCGGGAGTTCATTCCTAACTTGGAGTAGGAGCAAATCACATCAATCGGAGGAGCCTTCAAACATAGGTATGACATTTATCTTGGTTTAAATATTTATCTTGTATTAAATTGATGTAGATCTGTAATTGGATCATTGATTTTATGGTTTTTTGGGATTGAAAAGTTTTATTTTTCTGCTATGTAAATGATCCAAAAACCAACAGTGGTATCAGAGCCATTTTTACATTTTTACATCATTTAATACTTGTTTGGATGCTTTAGAATTTTTATCAACCAATTCCAGTATTACTGGTTTTATAAAATCTGTAAAATTGGTTTAAAAATTATGTTTCGGTTGAAATGTTGTGTTAATATAATATTGCATCAGATCTGATTATGTATGTTCGATCAAGATAAAATAAAACTTGATCTTGATTTGTAGAATGGATTGTCATGGAGTGCAAAACTTGCTGCTATGTGCTGCCGCGCAGAGCAGCAGTGGTAGTGCGCAAATACACGCTGCTGCTGGTTAAAACGTGCAACAGCATGCAGCAGCTCCACTGTTGCGCGATGCTGTCCATTGGGAGGTGCAGGACATATGCTCCAGCATGTGGCCTTGGGCTGTGCCACCACAAACGGCACATCAGCAGCCTTGTGCGACGGCACAAAGGCTGCTACTGCACCAGCAGCAGCGCATGCAAACGCACTGCTGCTTTCCCCCCTTTTGCTGCTATTTTGGGGCTGCCCCGGCACTTGGTCTCTCAGCCAAGGGCCTGATCTGGTGCGCATTAAAACATCCACCAAATCTGGATTTTTTGGGCAGCCCACGTAAAGATGCAATGGGCTGAATTTTGGGCCGTGATCGCATTGTTGTGCGATAATTTTTAATCCATAATTTTCTAAAAAATGTTGATGCATGTTAGAAACATTCTGGAGGCCCGATAACAAGGGACTGAAATGAAAATTTTAGAACTTGTTGGACTTAAAAAACATTGCCAAAAATCAAGGGAAAACTTGTAATTTACCAACCTAATGAAATATAATTTTGATTGATTGACGCATGATTCTTGTATGTGAATATGCATGGTGTATGGTGCATAAGCCTTTGGACCTAGTTTAATTTTTGGATTATGTAATTTTAAAATAGGGTCTGTGTGCCTTGCCTTTCTCTATTACCTCCGATGTATTTCTTTCTCTTATCTCACTCCCCTCGAATGTAACTCTAGGTTTCTTTTCAAATATGTAAATTTAGAAATGTAATTTTAATTTGAAAGTTGTGTAATGTTCGAGAAGAAGAAGCAAATGAAGGAGAAGGCGAATTACTTGAAGAATCCGAAATTATAATCAAACCTAAGTTGACCTACCGATTCCTCTAGGCTTGGGGAATCGGTTTTAGTTAAGGCTATGCACAAACACGTTTATTTTACAATTAGTATGCATGCTAAGGGTGTATGTTATGACTATAACATGCTAAACAAGATAAAACTGGTGTGACACAAAATTAAAAACCCTTGATAAAGTATATTAAGTCAAATCAATGAAAGCCTTCCATGACCATGGGTTTAATCAAACCACTATTCGTCGGAACCTTGTTCGCCAAAGCAAAGGGTACACTTCTACTAGTGGGAGGTTAAATTTCATTGGAGTTTTCCTTAATGGTGATGGGTCGACTTAAATGATATGTTTTGCTTGTTCGCCAAAGTAAAGGTTGATAAGCATATCATAGGCATAGCAGAGAAGTACACTTGTTGTGTGTACGTGGCAACACGTAGTGTCCACTCTCTTGATACTGAGAATCACACTTGAGGACAATGGCTTTGGTCATTATATTGTGAGATTGGTTTGTTGGTTTACTTCGCATTTGAGGTTGATAGTGGGGGCTATCAATTGATGTGGATTAAGTTTGTTGGCCTACCTAATCAACCCATTTTGGCTTGTTCACCAAAACAAAGGTTTGAAATGGGTTAGATGGGATCTCAGTCCACTAGGAAAGGCAACGGGCTTTCCCAAGTTAATAGTGAGGGCTATTGGCTTGAGGAAAATAATGGGAGCAATTATTTAATAAAAGACCTTGTTAAATAATAATAAACATGATAATAATTTTTGCTTATTCTGTACTTGTAGATTACTTAAATTGAGCAATATGATCCTATCATCACTATGACAAATCATCGAACTAGGAAACAAATGAAATGGTGAGAATTTTGTTGACTAGTATAGAAGCATAAACAATATACTTCAGTCAAGCGATAGACTATATACCATTAAGCATGCTTTGGTGAATAGACTATATACCATTGAGCAGGCTTTGTCACCAAGGCCTGCTGATAGTTCTATCCATCAGACTGGGTATGTATATATGAAGCATACACATGATGCAAAAGCAGAAATAACAAGATACATTATGCTTGCCTCAATGACACCATTACTGCAACAACAGTGCCAGAATATGGATTTAGCTTCTATTCTTTATTTTTTCCAGAGAAATGAGAAGCATATGGTCAGATGCAAGATGGAAGAGGGTACCAAAATTGGCGATCATATACTCAAGTTGACTGAGTATATGAACAAGCTTGAGATTTTGGGATGTAGACTTAATGAGGGTTTAGCAATAGACCTAATATTACAGTCTTTGCCAGATTCTTACCTCAATTTGTCTATGACTTCATTGAGAATAATAAGAAAAATACCTTTTCCGAGCTTCTAGATATGTTGAAGCTACTGAGTCAGGAATGAAAATGTCAGAAACATTGATGTTGGTTGAAGCTAACTCAAGTGAGAGGAAAAGACTCAGAAGTCGTTGGAAGAAATTGTTGTAGATAGGAAGGGCATTTGTCCTCACTGTGGGAATCCTCACCACTGAAGGAAACATTGCAAAACCTTCCTAGCAAAAAGGAAGAAGAATGTTACTTCTTCGTTAGGTACGTTCCTGATTGAGATTAACTTCTCCTGTAAACATCTTGGGTCATTGACATAGGATGCGATACTCACATTTGTTCTAATGTGTAGGGACTACGGCAGAGTAGTGTTGGAGTAGGTGCCCTAGAGCTAATCAATTATTGTGGAATTGACTCTTTGTAATAATGTTTATTAATCAATAAAAAGGCATTATCTACTATATCATGTAAATCATAGTTGTATGTATTGATATATGTCCATAAGATGGTAGAACCATGACAAGGGTATCAAATGTTAGTCACTGATGGGGTTTACGCAGCGGAAAACAAAAACAAAATCCCCAACAATACCATTGAACCCAAGAACCTTATACCCGATTTACGTTATTTACATATGAAAAGATATTGAATATAAAATTTCTAGATTTCATACCAGTGTTTGGAGTCTCCTTCAATCGATACGAATCGCTCCCACTCTAAGATAAGAGTGAACTCTCAGTATCCACACAAAGACAGGATGGTGATCGACTTGCGGTCTCAAGTGCTAGCAAAACACACAAGTAAAAAGGATACATAATTTTTCTTCAAGAAAAATTCTCTTCTCCACCAAGTGAAAAACGTTAAAGAGAGTGAGGTGAGTGGCTTGGATTTAATTAATGTGTTCTGCCATTTTAATTTAATTTTAAGTTGTCTTTTATATGCAACAAAAATTAAAACCCTAATCTAGTTAGGAATAAATTTATTCCATGACTAGAATAGTAAATCCTCATTACCAAACAACATGGCATCTTATTCAAATTCATATATTATCTTTATTAATATCATCAAATATTAATATTGAATATATATTTAATTTCAAATATGAATTTCATATATATTATCTTCACTAATATTAATATTAAATAATATATATATATATATATATATATATATATATATATATATATATATATATATATATATATATATATATAATCTCACTAATTTTAATTTCTATATGAAAAACGACCTCAGCAAATTTAATTACACTATGAGATTACTAAAATGCCCTTTCATCTCAAAAGACAAAAATATCATTTCCATCATAAATGACGAAAATACCCTTTCTCACCAATTCATCCTTAATCTGTCTTCTATGTATGTGACCCAAAGGCTCCTCATCATATCGGTAGTGAGTAGTCTCGCGATTGACACCAATCAATCATCTCACTAAACACAGACCAAATTTGCCTCTAGCAAGGCATCATGGCCACCCAATAGATTCAAATTCAGCAAAACAACTTGCCTATCAACAATATGGTTACCGTGCAAACCGATCCTTTCATCATCTGATATCTCATCGAGGCTGAGGTATAGAAATAGTGTCAACCTCAGTTATCTTCGATATCTTTGTATTCAGTTACTAGACCAATAACCGAAATAATAAATTGGATTGAGCAACAACTCAATCCCACTATGGCCACAACTTTAGTGCCATTGCCATTCACTGAATTGCGCCGTGAGATAACTTCTCCTGTACTCGGGAGTGATGAATCCTTTGTTGATCCACCATAGTCTTGATACACTTCTCAATGTAGCCAATCACTACCGTATTGATAGCTTTGAATAGAACTACATTAGGCTAGTGTCAAACTACACCAATTGGTGCACAAGGAGCTCAAGTGATCTCAAGTCTAAGGATCACATGCACCACCATTCGTTAGAGGATTTATTCCATAGACATTGGGGTTACCATCTATATGGAACCCTCTAGTGGGTTTGTCTAGTGAACTTGCCTATAGCAAGCAACCATGTGTCGTACCAAGTTATCAACAAACAACCTTAACAAGTGAGATAAGTCACTATCTTTCGACAGGGTCGTTCAATACTATGATAGCCTTACCGTATTATCTGTGTCCTTAGTCTAAATAATACTGGGGCTACGGACATTTCTAAAATGGCCACCATATGTGATCATAGGGTTCTTACTATCAAGATTTAAAACACTTGATACCCTTGTCACGGTTCTACCATCCTAAGGACATATATCAATACACGCAATTATGATTTACATGATATAGAAGAAATTTACTTTTTATTGATTAATAAACATTATTACAAAGAGTCAATTTTACAATAATTGATTGGCTCTAAGGCACTAACTCTAAAAATCTCCCACTTGCGCTCTAGCCAATCATTCATGTATTTAATGGTGAATGACCTTAAGTTTTTTGCATGCTTCTGCTGCGACAAAGGCTTCGTTAGTGGATCGGCAAGATTGTCATCAGTATGCACTTTACTGATCTAACATTTTTCTTCTCACCATTTCTCTGATGAGATGAAACCGTCTGAGTATGTGTCTGGACTTCTAGTGAGACCGTGGTTCATTTGCTTGAGCTATTGCTCCATTGTTGCCACAATAGATATCTATTGGATCAACAATTGTGGAGACCACACCAAGTTCGGTGATGAAATTCTTAATCCAGACCGCCTCCTTGGCTGCATCAGATAATGTGATATACTCAGCCTCCATTGTAAAGTCTACTACAGTGCTTTGCTTGGAGCTCTTCCAGCCCACTGCACCCCCATTTAGACAAAATACAAATTTGGATTGCGAACGATAATCATCTTTGTCTGTCTAGAAACTAGCATCACTGTATCCTCTTATAGTGAGCTTATCTTCCCCTCTATAAACCAAGAACATGTCCTTAGTCCTCTTCAGGTACTTAAGGATGTTCTTGACAGCTATCCAATGACGCTCATCCAATGGATGTCTACTACAAGTGCTCAATGCACATAAGACATCAATCCGAGTACACAACATGACATACATGATGGATCCAATTGTTGACGCATATGGGATCCTCTTCATTCTATCTATCTCATCGTGTGTTTTAGGAAACATATCCTTAGAGAGATAGACACCATGTTACATCGGAAGAAATCCCTTCTTAGACTCTTCCATACTGAATCTCTTCGGTACTTTATCAATGTATATACTCTGACTTAGGCCAAGCAACCTCCATGATCTATCACGGTAAATCTTTATTCTGAGGATGTAGGCTGTTTCTCCTAAGTCCTTCATAGAGAAGCACTTGGATAACCAAGTCTTTACCAACTGCAAGTTCGGTATATCATTCCTGATCAGAAGTATGCCATTGACATACAACACCAGGAATGCCACTGCACTCCCACTTACCTTTTTGTAAACATAGGGCTCATCTTCGTTCTTAATAAAACCAAATTCCTTTACGGCTTCATCAAAACGAATGTTCCATCTCCTTGAAGCTTGCTTGAGTCCATAAATGGACCTCTACAACTTGCATACTTTATCAGCTTGTCCATCAAGAACGAAGCCATCAGGTTGTGTCATATACACATCCTCTTCAAGGTTTCCGTTCAAGAGAGCTATTTTGACATCTATTTGCCAAATTTCATAGTCATGATATGTAGCAATCACAAGCATAATCCGGATGGACTTAATCATGGCAACTGGCGAGAAGGTTTCTTCATAGTCAATACCATGAATTTGTTTGAAACCTTTGGCAACCAATCGTGCCTTATAAGTATGCACCTTGCCATCCATGTCAGTGTTCTTTTTGAAAACCCATTTACACCCTATGGGTTTTACCCCTTCAGGTGGATCCACCAAAGACCATACTTGGTTCTAGTACATGGAGTCCATCTCAGATTTCATGGCTTCAAGCCATTTAATAGAATCTGGATCTATTATAGTGTTTTCATAGATTCTGGGCTTATTGTCTTGGTAGACCAGTACGTCGCCACATTGAGTCACGATAAAACCATACCTCTCAGGCTCATGACGTACTTTCCCACACCTACGTAGCTCCTATGCTACTGGAGGTGGTTCACTTTAATCCCTGGATTGTGGAGTAACCTCCTCACGATGTTCAACCACCTCTTGTGGCACATCTTCCCATCCTTGGTCTAATGTATCGTGTGGTTCTAGAACTTCATCGAGTTCTACTTTTCTCCTACTAGTACTTCTTAGGAAAAATTCCTTTTCTAGGAAGACACCAATACGAGCGATAAAATTTTTGCGCTTTTCTAGGTGGTAGAAATAGTATCCTTTGGTCTCCTTTGAATACGCCACAAATATACACTCATAGGATTTTGAGCCCAACTTGTTCGAAGTCAATTTTTTGACATAAGCTTCACAACCCCAAATTCTTAGATAAGACAAGTTGGGCTTTCGCCCACTCCATAGTTCAAATGGAGTCTTATCAACAGACTTTGACAGCACACGGTTCAATACGTGAGTCGCAGTCTCTATGGCATAACCCCAGAATGATGCAGGTAGATCACTAAAACTCATCATGGACCTAACCATATCAAGCAAGGTCCTATTCCTCCTTTCAGACACTCCATTGTGTTAGGGTGTTTATGAAGGGGTGAGTTGTGATACTATCCCACATTCCTTCAGGTATTCAGAAAACCCTAAGCTCAAGTATTCACCTCGTCGATCTGACCAAAGAGCCTTAATACTTCTACCCAACATATTCTGTACTTGATTCCCGAATTCTTTAAACTTATCAAAGGCTTCAGATGTATGTCTCATAAGGTAGACATAACCATATCTACTGAAATCATCAGTAAATGTGATGAAGTAAGAATATCCACCTCTAGCTTCAACTATTAGTGGACCACATACATCACTATGGATGATGCCTAACAGTTCAGTAGCCCTTTCACTTTGTCCTGTGAAAGGTGACTTGATCATCTTGCCTAAAAGGCATGACTCGCATACCTCAAATGACTAGAAGTCAAAAGGGTCCAAAACTCCATCCCTTTGAAGTTTTGCAACGCGCGTATGATTAAAATGACCTAATCTACAATGCCAGATGTATGTATGGTTTTGATCACTATGTTTAGCTTTCTTAGTTTCAACAATGAGAATATCCTCGTTGTTTAAATCATGATCATATAATCAGTTATATAACCTTGCAATTCAAAATAGAATACCATTCAAACTAAAGGACAACAATCCCTTAGAAATCTCAAAACGATATCATATATTATCCAAAGCGGATACTGAAATAATGTTTCTAGAAATTGCAGGTACAAAATAACAATCTTTGAGTTCCAATAATAAGCCCGTAGGCAAAGATAAACAATAAGTCCCTACAGTTAATGCAGCCACATGTGCTCTATTTCCAACTCGTAGGTCCACTTTTCCTTTGGTGAGCAATCTACTTTGCCTTAGTCCTTGCACATCAGTACAAATGTGAGTACCACACCTTGTGTCAATGACCTAAGATGTTGAAGGAGAGAAGTTAATCTCAATCATGCACATACCTGAAGTCAAAGCGTCTGACTTCTTCTTGTTCGCGAGGAAAGCCTTGCAGTGTTTCCTCCAATGGCCAGGTGTAAAACCCCTCCCTAGCCGAGTATTTCCTAAGTATCCCTTGGCCATTAAGAACCTAGAAAAGACAGGCCTAGGAAATGAGTTTGTTTCAAAACCTATACTTTTGTCTATTTTGTCTTTGTTTTTTTTTTTTTTTTTTTTTTTTTTTTTTTTTTTTTAAAGCATGATATTAAACATCCCATATCCATAAAATGATTCAAGAAATTTAGCTTCCTACAGGGTTAATATCATAAGTATATAATATCATTTACTAATATCATTTAACCCTTTTTCATTCATTTGACAAGGAAATGGCCATACTACGTCTATTAAAACATATTTACTTCAACATCCATAAACCAAAAACCATTTGATGTTATTTTACAACAAAAATTCAAAACATAGCATAAGCATTCCTTCATGCGCATGTCATTCCCCAGTAGCATCTCCCAGCTTCCAGCTTCAATTCTTACCTGCAAAACATTTTAAAAAATTTCGTGGGGTGAGCGCTAATCGCTTAGTAAGGGAATATGGTCATTTATAAACTATTAAGGTTCATTAGACAAGAATATTACTTAGGACCTTACCTACCTACAAGACATGACCTTCATTCATTGACATTATCAAGTTCATAAAACATGTCATACACTTTGGACTTTCCTCATAAACATAAGTCATAACATAACCATACATAATATAACATAGAACATATATGACTTATGCAATATTCATAAACATGGCATGCCTATTTCTTTTGTCTTTGTACTTGATGTTTTCATTAGTCTTTATTATCCGATCGGATTCATTTGAACCATTACCTTGTTCTTGGTCGTCACCTCAAAGGACTCATGGTTTCCACAAAGGTTCCATTCCTCTAATCTTGGTTTATACCTCAAGAGACTCATGGAATTCATTCCTTAACATTTCATAAATTTTTCATAAGTCAACTAAATAAGCTATATGCATTACCATTATGAATGCAAACATATGGGATAACATCTCCCATGCTCAATCATACTATTCATTCATTTAACATGCACCCTTGGCTAATCGCACAATTCATCAATCAATTTAGCAAAACTCCATGACATGAATATTTTCCTATTAAATTCATTAACTTAATTCATTTGATTTCTCATATAACACAAGGAATTTCAATAGTAAGATTATTCAGTGGTTTATTAGAAATTATAAAAAAGATGGGAATTTTTATTAAGGAGGTGGATGCCATACAGTTCGTCACTTTTCAAGAAATTTTTTCCTCATCTTCCAATTCGAATTGATTTTTGGCTAAAACATAAAAGTTTTAGGTCTATTTCTCAACCTTTTAATACTTCAAGAATCAGCTCAATCAGACTTTTATAACTTCAGTTATGACTGATTCAGCGAAGCATGTACGGTATAAGTCTTAAAAAGCCAAATCTGAATTCTATTCATTTTTAACCATGTCACATTCATAGTATTTGCCATATCATTCTAAGTATAAAAGGCTATAAAAACCTCCTTTTTTACAAAACAAAAAATTGCCAAAACATCGTCCAACTACAAATCTCTTAATTGGCATAATGATGCGTTGTTACTACAACATGCAATGAAAGCAAGTGCACTAGTGGCAAAAAGTAATAGAGTGATGAGTGAGTATCGTTCCCACGAGGATTGATTGTTAAGCACTAATTTTCCTAAGTGTTTTTCAAGTTGGAGAAACCGAATTTGTTTGGATTAATAGGAGAGATTAAAACCAAAACTAAAACAAGACTTACCAAGTATTAAAAACTAATTAATGAAAGCAAGATTTAAAGGCAAGGGTAATATCAATTTGAACAAACGATTAGGGTTTTGACTTCATTCGGACTCTATGGATGAATTTTACGGATTATGCTATTCTCACACTCACATGCACGGATTGTAAATCGAATTCTCTAAGTTGTCAAACATACCTTCTCAAGCTATGAATTTCTACTTTTCCCTATTAAACTTCCACACCCAACAATTTGAAGAATAATAGATCCAAGTTCATTAAGCTAACGGCATCCTAAATTGATTTCATTGATTCTCAAATCTATCTCTAGCATTCAATACTACAATGGTGATTACCCAAGAAGCTTAATATGATTCATCTCTCAATCTCATCATATTCATCAAATAAAATCAATAAAAACGGAATAACCACACAATCTGTGCAATAGAATATCAAAATAACAATAATCAATTGATTAACCCATAGAAATCTGAGTTACATCAAAACCTAACCCAAAATGGGTTAGTTCATAACTAAATCAACAAAAACAGCAAGAATAACATTAAACACAATATTAAACATATTGAAATGCGGAGAAAAGAGTAGAGATCTCCCCTAGTTGAAGAATCCACAAGGTTCAAGCTCAAATCTTCTCTCTAAATGTCAAATCTATTCAAAACTCAATGAAAACCAGACGAAAACTAGACGAACCCCCCTCAAAATGGCAAGGTTTTTTTAAATACTTCGCCTCTAAAGACCTAAAACTTTCCTAAAATAAAACTGTGCGTTTTGGAGAAACTAAAATTCGCAGACTTTGCCGTGGCAACGAAAGAATTTCGCCGCGGCGATGAGGTAAAATGGAATCTCGTGCTCAACAGTTTTCGCCGCGGCGAACCTTCATGAAGAATTATGAAATTACATAATTGCCTTCCGCTTGCTTCCTTGCCTGAATCTTTGATCTTTGATCTTTGATGCTCTCCCATGGGAACAAGCTTCATAGTGCTTCACTCTGCTTCCGAACTCTCCCAAATTTTGAGATCCGCTTACTTCCGGGTCCAGAAACTCCAATTCACTCATTATTTGCTCAAAATGTCCATTTTGGCTTGCAACACAAAATGTATAGAATTAAATAGCAATTCAGGCATAAATGAACTAAGAAGTATCTAAAATCTGGCCAAAAAGCCTAATTAAAATAGTATAATTCTCGGATTATCATATAATCATCCTCCATATGCACACATACACCAATCAACACACCCATTTAAACAATCCATAACCAAAACATAGCATCACACTCAAATTAACATAAATAGATGTAAGTTTCATCAACCCTAGGTGTTATCAATTGTAGTCATTAAGAAGATATTTTTTTTCCTTACCTTAGTATTCAAAGCACAAAGACACTCCTCCTTAGCTCCAAAGGTTCACCCTTTCTACCTTACACACATAACCACTTATGAATTTCTCTTTTAACTAAAAATCACAACAAACTAGGGTTTTAAAACTCACCTTAAACCCTGAAATTGAAGTTCTTGGACGGTGATCTCCTTCGAAATTCAACTTGAAATCCTATGAAAATTTTGAGAGAGAGAGCTTGAATTAAAGCCTTTAATGGAGGAAAATAAGACTTGAAGAAGAGAGTTTGGTGTTCTAGGAGTATTGGCCGACTTAACCAAGAAAATATCTTATAAATATTTCATTTTTTTAATTACCAAATGGGATTGGCTATCAAAAGTTAGAGATATGGGTCATTTGGTATAAATTTTGCATATAAGGGCATTTTGGTCATTTCTACTACAACATAATTATTACACTCCTTTAATGCCATTTGACTTCTCTTTTCTACTTGGTGGCCAAGTAAATCCATAAGATAATTAACTAATTTACCCATAATACACTTTTATGGATACTTGATTCCTATAAATTATTGTGAAAAGACCGTTATACCCCTTGGGAACCGTTTATGTCGTTTAACCCTACTAACCTCCTTCATGACCCTTTAACCATATTTCTTATCAGTATCATCAACTCCTAACACTTTACAACATTCATGTCTCATAATGCATACAAAATGACCATTTTACCCTTTTATTGATAAAAATGCTTTTAAAGGTAGAATTACATACCTTATAGCATCGGAACGCTGACGCGGGGTTTTACACCAGGCTTGCCACAATAGAAGCAAACTACCTTCTCACCTTTCTCAACGCCACCCTCAGGCTTGAGAGCATCCTGTCCTTTGGGCTTACGCTTAGGATTGGCCTTGGCCTTTCCCTTGCCTTTACCCTTTCCTTTACTGGCAACAACCAATAAAACAGGCTTGGACTTTTTCATGTGCTACTCTACAATCCCCAGCATGTTTAGAAGCTCTGACAGGGATTTCACCATATGTTCATATTGAAATTCATAATGAATGATGCAAAAGAATCATGTAAGGATTGCAGAATTAAATCAATTTGTAATTCTGCATCTAACCCAAATCCCAAAGTCTCAAGCCTCTCTATGTACCCAATCATCTTGAGCACATGAGGACCAGCTTGGGCTCCCTTAGTCATACGACTTCCAAACAACGCACTCGACACCTTGTATCTCTCATGTCGAACGCTTCCTTCGAAAAGCTCCTTGAGGTGTAGAATTATGGCAGCAATATCCATATTCTCACACTGCTTTTGCAGCTCAGGTGTCATCGATGCTAACATAAGGCATTGAACAATATCAGCATCGTCAAGGAACCTTTGGTAAGTTTCCTTTACTTCCTAAGTGGCATCAAGATCAAGCTCAGCCAAATAAGGCTTGTCAAGGATATATAATTTCTTTTTGGACTTCAGTACAATTAGAAGATTTTGATATCAGTCTGAGAAATTAGATCCATCCAGACTGTTTTCTTTCTCGATTATCGATCGTAGGTTGATATTGCTCATTTTTAAATGAATCTACAATACAAAAAAGTAAAGTCAATATAATGTCTATTATTATTTTGATATGGTCTTTTATTAAAAACACTCCCACTATTTTCCTCAAGCCAATAGCCCTCACTATTAACTCAGGAAAGTGGACTGAGATCCCATTTAGCCCATTTCAAACCTTCGCTTTGGCGAACAAACCAAAATGGGTTGATTAGGTAAGCCAACAAACTTAATCCACATCAGTTGATAGCTCCCACTACCAACCTCAAATGTGAAACAAGCCAGCAAGCCAATCACACAATACGATGACTGAAGCCGTTTTCCTCAAGTGTTATTCTCAGTATTAGTAGAGTGGACACTACATGCCGCCACGTACACATAACAAGTGTACTTCTCTACTATGCCTATGACATGTTTATCAACCTTCGTTTTGGCAAACAAGCAAAACACGTCATTTTAAGTGGACCCATAACCATTAAGGAAAACTCCAATGAACTTTAACCTCTGACTGGTAGAAGTGTACCCTTCGTTTTGGCAAACAAGGTTCCAACGAAACAGTGGTTTGATTAAAGACATGGTGATGGAAGGTGTAATACTTTCTTTCTAGCTAGTATACTTGTAAAATAATCATTAAAACTCATTAAAATATATATATAAATACACATATAAACAAGTAATAAAGTATGGGCCCATATTAAATTTTTCTTTATATACAAATATACTCAAAAATAGCAACTTGACAATGTAGCCCAACCCTTCCACTGCGTGACGTTCTGAGCGACCGCAACTCACCTATTAGCTGCAAAAACATTGAAAACAACGGAGTAAGCACTAATTGCTTAGTAAGTAAACCCGCTATGCTACCCTTCTCTCTTCGTTGCTTAACTTTGAATTTTCTTTCCTTCCATCTCATTTCCCGATTACTCTCTATTCTTTCTTTGTTCTTCTCTCTGTTCTTTCTCTGTTCTTTCTCTATTCTTTCTCATTATTTCTCTATTCTATCTCTGTTCTTTCTCTATTCTTTCTCATTCTTCTCTGTTTTGCTCTCTGTTTTTCTCTCAATTCTCTAATTTTTCACTACTCATGATAATGAGCATGGTATTATGCATATACATGATGCAAATGCACAAATGCATCAATTATGCATTTTCTTTTCTATTTTTCTTATTCTGTTTTCTTTTTCTTTTTCTTTATTTCTTTCTTTCTTTTCTGGTCTTTCTTTCAATTCTTTCTTTTCTAGTCTTTCTTTCTATTCTTTCTTTCTATTCTTTCTTTTCTTTCTTTTATATTCTTTCTTTCTTTTCTTTTCTTGCCGATTGGACTCGGTGGAGGCATGGATTTGGAGCATTGGCCATGTGAGTGAATTCTCTAATTCTGGGTACAGTCCTCATCCACACGCACTTCTAACAGACTGTATAATTCTTCTTTCTGAATTCTGAGGCCGTTCACTAAAGGCGGCGTGCATGTGGGTCTATGTCACTTACAGCTCCCCATCACAACAACCTTCTTTTTTTTTTTTTTTTTTTTTTTTACACTTCTTTAACTAAAAATTCAGATTTGAATATCTTTAATATTCTCATTTCTTTCTATTTTCTCTTTAACATATTTTAGTGCTTTTTCATGCTCTTATGAATATGTATGCATGTAGATGGTTTCAAGCTTATATTTCTTTCTAAATTCACATGTTTAAATGCAATTATGCATTATGGAATGCAAACATGTCATTCTCTACCATTTACAAACTAATCCCAAAGTAATACATAATCATACTCATACATGCACTTCTCTTTGGCATTTCATCAAACAACTCATGTGCACAAATCAACACTAATTTGGCTACGCTTCTATCTCTATTTTAGGCCACCAAAAATTTGGAATAAACTCCTCCATAATTAATGCCAAATCTGCCCAAAATACACATTTCAAATTTTCACTTCAACTCTTCCAAATCTCAACCAAACATTCATCAAGTATCACATACACCAACCCAACTTCTCATGGATAGGTTCTAATTATTACTCAACACCAAATCCATCAACAATTCTACATATAACACATATATATGCATAAAGAAAATTCTCTACACAACATAACTTAAATCATACTTAGGGTAGGATTTACTTACCTTTGATATGAGCAAGTTCAACCCTTTAAGAATTTTCTTTGCTCAAACTCTCTTCCTCTTAAATCCTATGAGCATAAACCATCAAAATCAACACTTTAAAAATTAAAACTCACTTCTTAGTGCAAGGATCTTACCTATAGATGCTTGAGATTGAAAATCCACTCAAAAATAACCAAGATCTATGAATTTCTTTTGAAAAAGAAGTGAAGAAATTGAGAGGATTTGGAGGAGAAGTGGCGTGAAAATGGGTTGAAGAGTGGCTAGGGCTTCACTCTTCAATCCTTGATATAACATTACATTATATATAGCTTCCCATTTTGCCCTTGCACTTTCTTTTAAATTGCATCTATGTCCCTTAGTCAATTACCCTAATGCCCTCATTTTTATTGCATTCTCCATGAAATTCTATCTCTTTTCACTCCCTACTTTTTCAATTAATTTTGAGTGAAAAGACCATCTTACCCCTAATGCAAGTTTAAGGCATTTTCTTCACATTTTCCTTAAAATAAACTTAGCAAAAATCAACTAAAGGTATAAGAGCGTAAATTAAATCATGTGCCTCCATGTGGGCATTATAGAAGGCATTTCAATTTTGACTTAATATACTTTAGTTAAGGGGTTTTTTATTTTATGTCTCACCAATTTTATCTTTCTTAGCATGTTATAGTCATAACATACACCCTTAGCATGCATACTAAGCGTAAAATAAACGTGTTGGTGCATAGCCTTAACTAAAATCGATTTCCTCAAGTCAAGAGGAATCAGTAGGTCAACCTAGGTTTAAAAGGAAATGGATTCTTCAAGTAATTTCGCCTCCTTCCCTTCCATCGCTTCTTCTTCTCGAACATTACACAACTTTCAAAAATAAAATTACATTTTACATTATTGAAAAGAAACCTCTAGTTACATCCGAGGGGAGTGAGATGAGAGAAGGAAGTTACGTTGGAGGTTTAGAGAAAGGTAGGGCACATAGGCCCTATTTTAAATTAGTTAACCCAAAACAATTAAACTAGGTTCGTAGGCTTATGCACCAAGCATCATGCATATTCACAAACAAGAATCATGCATAAACAATCAAAATTTAATTTTGATTAGGTCGGTAAATTACAAGTTACCCCTTGAATTTTGGCAGTGTTTTTTAAGTCCAACAAGTTTTTAAAATTTTCATTTTAGTCCTTTGTTATTGAGCCTCACTCAATTAGGCCTCCAAAATGTTTCTAACATGCAACAACATTTTATTAAGAAAATTATGGATTAAAAATATAACACAACAATGCGATCACGACCCAAAATTCAGCCCATTGCATCTTTACGTGGGCTACCCAAAAAATCCAGATTCGGTGCATGTTTTAACGTGCACCAGATCAGGCCCTTGGCTGAAAAACAAAGTGCTAACCGAGGCCAAGTGCTGGGAGCACTTGGCCTCCATGGGGCAGCCCCAAAACAGCAGCCAATCAAGAGGACAGTAGGGCGCATTCGCATACGCCACTGCTGCGTGCGGCAGCAGCCTTGGTGTAGTCATACAATGCTGCTACTGTGCTGTTTGCAGTAACACAGCCTAAGGCCACATGCTGGAGCATGTGGCCAGCACTCTTCCCCATGTGGTAGCGTGCAACAACCGCACACAATCTGTGAAGCAGCAACATGTGTTTGCACACTACCATTGTTGCTTCTTGTTGCTGTCGCGCGTGGCAGCACATAGCAGCAACACGCCACCCTACAAGGCAGCATCCTTCTCTGATCGGAATCAAGTTTTATTTGATTTCAATCCCCCAAAAACAGATGCAAAAAAAAAAAAAAAAAAAAAAAATATCAGATTGGCAACACATCAACCGCAATAGATTTTTAACACACAAAAAATTAGTTTTTACATATCATGCAATAACATAATCAATACATATCGAAATCAATTCAACCAAACGTCGAATAACAACGTAAAAGGTATAAGGAAGGCTCTGATACCATGGTTAGTTGCTGATGGGGTTTACACAGCAGAAAACAAAAATAAAATCCCCAACAACAACATTGAACACAAGAACCTTATACTCGATTTACGTTATTTACATATGAAATGATATTGAATATAACATATGAAATGATATTGAATATAAAATTTTCAGATTTCATACCAGCGTTTGGAGACTCTTTCAATCGATACGAATCGCTCCCACTCTAAGATAAGAGTGAACTCTTGGTATCCACACAAAGACAGGATGGTGATCGACTTGCAGTCTCAAGTCTTAGCAAGACACACAAGCAAAAAGGATGCAAATTTTTTCTTCAAGAAAAATTCTTTTCTCCACCAAGTGAAAAACGTGAGATAGAGTGAGGTGAGTGGCTTGGATTTAATTAATGTGTCCTACCATTTTATTTTAATTTTAAGTTGCCTTTTATATGCAATAAAAATTAAGACCCTAATCTAGTTAGGAATAACTTTATTCCATGACTAGAATAGTAAATCCTCATTACCAAACAACATGACATCTTATTCAAATTCAAATATGATTTTCATATTCATTTATTATCTTTATTAATATCATCAAATATTAATATTGAATATATATTTAATTTCAAATATGAATTTAATATATATTATCTTCACTAATATTAATATCGTCAAATATTAATATTAAATAATATATATAATCTTTAAATATATGAATATATTTAAATACGTAATCTCACTAATTTTAATTTCAATATGAAATTAAATAGATGTAACAACCTCAGCAAATTTAATTGTACCGTGACATTACCAAAATACCCTTTCATCTCAAAAGACGAAAATATCTTTTCCATCATAAATGATGAAAATACCCTTTCATCACAAATGACGAAAATACCCTTTCTCACCAATTCATCCTTAATCTATCTTCTATGTGTGTGACCCAAAGGCTCCTCATCATATATGTAGTGGGTAGTCTTGCGATTGACACCCATCAATTGTCTCACAAAACATAGACCAAGATAGGCCTCTACGAAGGCATAATGGCCACCCGATAGATTCGGATTCAGCGAAACAGCTTCCTATCAACAATATGGTTACCGTGCAAATCGATCTTTTCATCATCTAATATCTCATCGAGGCTGAGGTACAGAAATAGTGTCAACCTTAGTTATCTTCGATATTTTTGTATTCAGTTACTAGACCAATGACCAGAATAATAAATTGGATTGAGCAACAACTTAATCCCACTGTGGCCACAACTTTAGTGTCATTGCCATTCATTGAATTGCGCCGTGAGATAACTTCTCCCGTACCTGGGAGTGATGAATCCTTTGTTGATCCACTATAGTCTTGATACACTTCTCAATGCAGCCAATCACTACCGTATTGATAGCTCTGAATAGAACTACGTTAGGCTAGTGTCAAACTACACCAATCGGTGCACAAGGCACTCAAGTGATCTCAAGTCTAAGGATCACATGCACCACCATTCGTTAGAGGATTTATTCCATAGACATTGGGGTTACCATCTATATGGAATCTTCTGGTGAGTCTATCTAGTGAACTTACCTATAGAAAGCACCCATGTGTCATACCAGGTTTGTAATAACTCCTTTATACTAGGATACTCATAGAAATACATAAGTAAAATACATTTATATCAACAAAAGTAGATGGGCCCAAAATTTTCTTTTAGTACATATAAACATTATTATTACCAAATAAGATATCACTTACAAAAAGTTATCAAAAATAGTGGACAGTGTAGCTATTGTTCCTCGCTTGCCGACGCCAATCTAACCATGTCCTCACCTAGATCTTGTAAACACAAAGAAAAACAACGGGGTGAGCACAAAAATAATGCTCCATAAGTAAATCTTTTACTCGTCTGTCCCCGTAACTCTTTTTCTTAATTCTTTCCTTACACACTTCTCATCTCATTTATTTTCTCTCTCTGTTTCTCTTTCACACAGCTCTCTTTTATTAATTTTCTATTGTAAGTCACGGCCTCATCTTACCGGAGGCATGGCTGGTGGAGTTCACAAAGCACCAATCCGCTCTTCGTGACTCTACTAATTCTCTCTTTATTCTTTCTCACTTGAATGTCATGGCCTCATCTTACCGGAGGCACGGCCGGGTGGAGTTCACAAAGCACCAACCCACTCTTCGTGACTACCGGGTGGAGTTCACAAAGCATCAACCCGCTCTTTGTGTTTTTCTCATTCTCTCTACTCTTAGAGTAGTTCATTCACAAAGTTTTCTACTATTTCTCAAGCTACTTCTCAATGCACAATTAATGTATAAGGATGGTTCATGCTTAAAATTTCTTACTTAAGGCACTTATGAAATGCACAAATGCAATGTTGCATCAAGATAGTCATTCTGCACAGGTCACACTCAAGAAGGAATAACTTGAGTTATACATATCAGATTGCTACGGTTTTAGTCTTGTTTTAAAGCTTAGAGACAGGGCTACAACTGTTATGTTTTGGTCTCAACCCAGTTCAATCTGTAAGATGCCCAAAAATCACTCAGAAGGTCACAACTGTGATAGGGCAGTTTTCACTTAGGCTTTTCACTTAGGCTTTTCATCAAACAATATGTGTGCATATATAAACTCTATTTTAACTATAATTCTACTTCTTTCTTAACCATCCAAAATTGGAGTTCAACTCCTTTAAATCATCACACATCCTGCAAAGAAAACACACTTCAAATATTCCTCTCAAATTCTTCTAAAGCTATCCATACTTCTATCAAATTTTATCAACACAATCCACCCTTCTCATGGTAGAAATCTCTCCATAAAATCAACATTGAACTCATTCATAAATCCATCAACTCATCATCAAACCATCACATACACTTTCATATTCAAATATATCCAACAACAAGCATAATTCATCATCAATCTCATCTCAATTTCTCAAGAACCATAACATATGCATACTTAAAAGAAATCTCTACTTACTTGAATTCTTAAACTTTAACTTGAGTTGGATTTTGAGTGGAATTGACTTACCTTATGTTTGAGTCTTCTCTACTAAGCTCTCTACTCTTGTTGGATTCAAAACTTCTTCTAACCCTAAGCATAAACTTCATAAGAACTCAACTTTTACACAAATAAATCATAGATAAAGAGCATGAATTCTTACCTTTTGAAGTCTTGAATCAAAACCCTATTAAAAATCACTTATGAAATTCTACCTCTTTTCACTCCCCACTTTTTCAACTAATCTTGAGTGAAAAGACCATTTTACCCTTAATACTCTACCATTTTCAACTAATCTAGGGTATCTTGTCTCATACTCTTTCAATTGTCGAGAGGCATATGCTATCACCCTACCTAACTGCATTAACACAGCACCAAGTCCTTATAGTGAGGCGTTTGTATAAATATCATAATCTACACTCTCCTGCGATAACACTAATATAGGAGTTGTCGTTAACCTCTTCTTCAACTCCTGAAAGCTCTCCTCACATGCTTCTAACCATGCAAAAGGAGTTCTCTGCTTGGTAAGAGCTGTCAACGGTTTAGCCAACTGGGCGAACCCTACTACAAATTGCCGGTAGTAACCTGTTAGGCCTAAGAAACTTCTGACCTCTTTTACTGTCTTCGGCCTTTGCCATTCTAGGATTGCCTTTACTTTACTAGGATCCACTGAAATTCCCTCACTAGAAACAGTATGGCCCAGAAATATCACCTGATCAAGCCAAAACTCACATTTAGAAAACTTGGCATACAACTTCTTTTCTCTCAATCGCTGTAGCACAAATCTCAAGTGTTCCTCATGCTCTTCTCTTGACTTCGAATAAACTAGGATGTCATCAATAAATACCATTATAAACCGATCCAGATAATCATGGAACACCCTGTTCATTAAGTCCATAAATATCGATGGGGCATTAGTTAACCCAAACGGCATCACTACAAACTCATATTGCCCATACCTTGTACGGAAGGCAGTCTTAGCCACATCTTGCTCGCCATCTGTACTGATGGTACCCTGACCTCAAATCAATTTTGGAGAACACTGCGGCTCCTTTCAACTGATCGAACAAATCATCAATACGAGGTAGCGGGTACTTATTCTTCACTATCACTTTATTCAATTCTCTATAATCAATACACATCCATAGGGACCCATCTTTCTTCTTCACAAACAGAATTGGGGCTCCCTAGGGAGAATGACTTGGTCGGATAAAACCTTTATCTAGGAGCTCTTGGAGTTGCTTTTTTAATTCCTGGAGCTTGGCTGGGGCCATTCGGTAAGGGGCTTTAAAAATCAGCGCTGTCCCTGGTGCCAATTCAATACTAAACTCAACTTCTCTTTTCGGAGGCAAACCCGATAAGTATTTCGGAAATACATCTGGAAATTCCCTGACTACTGGCATACTCTGCACTTCTGGTTGTGGGACATCTCTACTTTGCACCACATGAGCTATATACCCTGAACACCCTTCTCTTAACATCTTTCTAGCTTCATACTACTAATCAACATACTCAATTGATAGCCCTCTCCGAAACTAAACCTATCTCCACTATCAAGATTAAACCTCGTTTTCTTTTTCCGACAGTCAATTTCTACTCCATACCTCCCTAGGAAATCCATACCCAAAATCACATCAAAGTCGGGCATATCAAACACTATCAAATCAACTGCTAATTCCCAACCATGGATCACTACGGACTCTCTTGATAGCATCTCATGGGTCACAACACTAACCCCATTAGGTAACTCTATCTTAATGGGTTGGCTCACTCTAGTAGGTTTCAAACCTAATCTTTCTATCATCCCATAAGATATAAAAGAATGAGTGGCTCCTGAATCAATTAAGGCATATAAAGGAATGGCATGGAATAATAACTGACCAGTAACTGCTGATGGGCGGCCTTTGCTTCCCCTTGTGCCATTGTAAACACTCTGGCATTAGTAGTACCTCCAGAACTCTGTGCGGGTGGTAGAAGAGGAGCTTTACAATCTTTCATCAAGTGCCCTGGCTATCAGCACCTATAACATGTGAGAGTCCCCTCATCTTGGACCATGGGCTATCCCAGTCTTAGCCTACTGCGGCCTCATGGGATTTCCATATGCGCCCCCTCATCTTAGGCCTTACTAGCCTGATGGTACTCATCTCTCTTGTCACAAGTACTTAGCATGCAGGTCTTGTGTTCAAGAGATAGGGAAAGGCCCCCGAAACCCACCCACAGGGGGTGGGGATATCCAAGTGAGTGAGGCCTAAGATGAGGGGGCGCATGTGGAAAGCCCATGAGGCCGCAATAGGCCAAGACTGGGATAGCCCATGGTCCAAGATGAGGGGGCTCTCACAATAAAAAGGCGTATTTTTATTGTCATGACCGAGGGCTATCCTCCATCTTGCCCTACTGCGGGCTTAGGTGCTTTCCCCACTCAGACGGACTCATAGGAATATCTCCCCCCTCTTAAGGGATTTCTTTTGCCTTCCCCACCACTCGAACCCAAGACCAAGGGGCTATAGTCATTTGGGAAGCATGGTGAGTACCATCAGACCAACTAGCCTGATGGTACTCATCTCTCTTGTCATAAGTACTTAACTGCAGGTCTTGTGTTCGAGAGATGGGGAAGGCGAAAGAAACCCACTTGCAGGGGTAGGGATATCCAAGTGAGTGAGGCCCAAGATGAGGGGGCACATGTGGAAAGCCCATGAGGCCGCAGTAGGCCAAGACTAGGATAGCCCATGGTCCAAGATGAGGGGGCTCTCACATAACACACCCTCTGGTCCCTCAAACACTCTCTTGGGTGGTTTCTCCCACATTTAGGACATGGGGGAAACTCTACTGTTCTCGGCCGTTTATTCTACCAATCTTTTCTGTTCTTCTTCGGCTGAAACTTCTTCTTATTCTTCACTTCTCTGTTTCTTGCACTTTTTCAAATCTTTCTCTCTGTGGGGCAGGAGATGGTTCACTTGATCCTCCTATCGATGGACCTCCTGGGGTGATTTTGTTCTCAAATATTTTCACCCTCATTGCTCGCCTCAAGGCCTTACTATAAGTTCGAGGGGGACCAGCACCCGTCATTATATCACGAGCTATCTCCGGCTTCAACCCATGGACAACCTTATCTCTTCTCAATCCTGGAGTACTGACTATTCCGGGTGCAAACCTGGCAAGGGAATTAAATCTCATTGAATACTCTTTCACTATACTAGACCCCTGCTGTAAACTGATAAATTCTTAGACCTGCCCATGAACTCGGTCCTCTGTTCTGTACTCGGCCTCAAACTCTTATCTGAATTCTTCCCAAGTTATCACTGCCACATCATGGGTATCTTCTATTAATTCCCAGCAAATTTGGGCATCACCCCGAAATAAGAAACTCGCATATCAGATTTTCTCCCGATCCGTCATGGAAAACAAGGTTGTTATACGTTCTATGGACTTAAACCATTCCTCTACTACTATCGGGTCCATAGTACCCTTAAACTTTGATGGTTGATGTTGATTAGGAAGACCATAAATTGGTTCAATTCTATTCTATACTGGGGGAGGTACCGGTTGTTCTCTTTCTACAGTAATGGTTGGTGGTACCTTCACGGGGGTTCCAACTCTCCCTTGGCTCTCTGCCATAACTTGCTGTACAATCCCCCAAACTCTAGCTTCATCCAAGCGAGGGGGCGTAGCTTTTGGTGGGTTAGAAGGTTCTCTTTCATTCATCACACCCTTACCATGCTTTCAGTTACTATTGTTAGAGTAGATGCCCTAGAGGCTAATCAATTATTGTAGAATTGACTCTTTGTAATAATTTTCATTAATCAATAATAAAAGGCATTTTTATTCTATATCGCGTAAATCATTATTATTGCAATATGTATTGATATATGTCCTTAGAATGGTAGAACCGTGACGAGGGTATAGTGTTTCAAATCTTGATAGTGAGAACCCTATAAGCACATATGGTGGCCATTCTAGAAACATCCGTAGCCCCAGTATTATTCTGAAGTAAGGGCACAGATAATACGGTAAGGCTATCATAGTGTTGAACGACCCTGTCGAAAGACAGTGACTGATCTCACTTGTCAAGGTTGTTTGGTGACAACCCTGGTGCAACACATGGGTGCTTGTTGTAGGCGGATATACCGCGGCAAGTTCACTTGATGACCCACCAGAGGATTCCATATGGATGGTAACCCCAGTGTCTATGGAACAAATCCTCTAACGAATGGTGGTGCATGTGATCCTTAGACTTGAGATCACGGGCGCCTTGTGCACCGATTGGTGTAGTTTGACACTAGCCTAACGCAGCTTTTTCGTGAAGTTGTCAATACGGTGGTGATTGGGCGCATCGAGTGTATCAAGACTATGGTGGATTGACAGAGGATTCATCACTCTCGGGTACGGGAGAAGTTATCTCACGGCATAATTCAGTATATGGCGATGACACTAAAACTGTGGCCACAGTGGGATTGAGTTGTTGCTCTATCCGGATTATAATATAGGTCATTGGTCCAGAAGCTGAATACATAATATCGAGAGTAATCAGAGGTTGACACTATTTCTATGCCTTCGTCTCGTCGAGATAACATATGATGAAAGGATCGTATTGTACGGTAACTATATCGTTGACATGTAGCTACTTTGCTGAATCCAAATCTATCGGGTGGCCATGATGCCTTGCTAGGGGCCAATCTTGGTCTTTGTATTAGTGAGACGATTAATTGGTGTTAATCGCGATACTATACACTACCGGTATGATGAGGAGCCTATAGGTCACACACATAGAAGATAATTTAAGACTCAAGAAGAAAGAAGGGCGTTTTCTTTTGCTTTTTCTTTTTTGGGCGAAAGGGTATTTTGGTAATTTCACAGTGCAATTAAATTTGCTGAGGTCATAGCCTTTATTTAATTTGTTAGAAAAATTAAATAAGTGAAATTCCGTTTAAATATATGTTCGCATATATTTAAATAAATTATCATTATTGTTAAATGTTAATATATATAATATATATTAATTGATTTTAATTGAAATAATGATGAATTAAATTAAAATATCTAAATGGGACTGTTTGGCAAATTTGGGGGTGTTTGGGTTGGAGCCCAAGCCCATTCCATATGGGAATAGGGCAACTAAAATAAGGCTATAAAAGAAAAGGTTTTAGTTGAAAGAATGAGAGATGTGTGTTATTTTATTATTTCATTCTTCAATTGAAAAAGGAAAAACCCTTAAGCCCCAAATACTCTCCCACGCCACTTTACTGTTTGATTGAAAATCAAACACTTTCTTTTGTTTTCTTCTTAATTTCTTAAGGCCAAGGAGGATCTAGCAAATCCCTCATTGGTTCTTGTTGATTGTCTTCGTATGGACCTCTACGGTTCGATCCTATGCTTGGATCGGTAGCAAACACGTTCAGAGACAATATTGGTGGAGCCTCCAAACGTGGGTATGGTTTCTTAAACCTTGAACTGATTTTTGCAGATTTGATTATTTTAATGTAACTGTGATTTTTGTACCCGGATCTTGGTTCTAAGGAACGATCCATAGAGTTTATGTTTTTGTTTTCCGCTGCGTAACTGGGTCGTTTACTAACAACTACGCCTCATCTACAAAACAACCACATTTAATCACTTCAAGAAACACTTATAGTAAGGAAAGAATTAACTCACACAGTTGGTTATCAGACGTCGTGGCGATGAGAATAGTACACTGTCAAATCCCAAAATCTCTACTCTGATACCAAAAATGTAATAACTCCTTTATACTAGGATACTCATAGAAATACATAAAGTAAAACTAAAAGAAAATTTTGGGCCCATCTACTTTTGTTGATATAAATATATTTTACTTTATGTATTTCTATGAGTATCCTAGTATAAAGGAGTTATTACAAGGTTGTTAGTAAACAACCTTGACAATTGAAGATCAGTCTATCTTTTGACAGGGTCGTTCAACACTATGATAGCCTTACCGTATTATCTGTGTCCTTGGTCGAAGAATATCTGGGGCTCTGAACATTTCTAGAATGGCCACCATATGTGATCATAGGGTTCTCACTATCAAGATTTGAAACACTTGATACCCTCGTCACGGTTCTACCATCCTAAGGACATATATCAATACACGCAATTATGATTTACATGATATAGAAGAAAATTGTCTTTTATTGATTAATAAACATTATTACAAAGAGTCAATTTTACAATAATTGATTGGCTCTAGGGCACCAACTCTAACATCAAGTGTTTCAAATATTGATAGTGAGAACCCTATAAGCACATATGGAGTATTATTCTGACCAAGGACACATATAATATAGTAAGGCTATCATAGTGTTGAACGACCCTGTTGAAAAGCAATGATACATCTCACTTGTCAAGGTTGTTTGCCAACAACCTGGTACAACACATGGGTGCTTGCTATAGGCAAGTTCACTAGACTGACCCATTAGAGGATTTCATATAGATGGTAACCCCAGTGTCTATGGAGCAAATCCTCTAACAAATGGTGGTGCATCTGATCCTTAGACTTGAGATCACCGGAGCGCCTTGTGCATCGATTGGTGTAGTTTGACACTAGGCCAATGCATTTCTATTCAAAGCTGTCAATACGGTAGTAATTGGCTGCATTGAGGAGTGTATCAAGATTATGGTGGATCAATAGAGGATTTATCACTCCCGAGTACAGGAGAAGTTATCTCATGGCACAATTTAGTTAATGATAATGACACTAAATCTGTGATCACAGTGGGATTGAGTTGTTGCTAAAACTAATTTATTATTCTAGTCATTGGCCTAGTAACTGAATACAAATATATCGAGGATAACTGAGGTTAACACTATTTCTATACCTCGGTCTCGATGACATAACACATGATGAAAGGATTTGATTGCACGGTAACCATATTTTTGATAGGTAGCTATTTCGCTGAATACGAATCTATCGGGTGGTCATGATGTCTTGCTAGGGGCCAATCTTGGTCTGTGTGTAGTGAGATGATTAATTGGTGTTAATCATGATACTACACGCTACCGGTATGATGAGGAGCCTACGCGTTACACACATAGAAGATAATTTGAGAATTGATTTGTCCAAGGGGTATTTTCATCTTTTAGGATAAAAGGGTATTTTGGTAATCTCATAGTGCCATTAGATTTGTTGGGGTTATTGCCTGGATTTAATATTAAATCAAATCAATGAGATTATATTTAAATATATGTATGCATATATTTAAATGAATTATCATTATTATTAAATGTTCATATATTTCATAAATATATTAATTGATTTTAATTACAATAATAATAATTAAAATAAAATACACATGGAGAATGTTTGGATACAGAGGTTAATGAGGGTTGAAGCCCATTCTTATCCCTAAGGGGATTAGGGCTTTCACACATGCACTATATAAGTGCATGTGTGTTGAGAGAAAAAGAGATATTGTAACGCCCCACTTGAGGTACGTAGTTAAGATTTGCTGTATTGTTTAAATGTTCATTGATTCAGCTTTAATTGAGTTTGTATGTTGAGTGTTTGCCTTGAAATTGGTTGAAACTTGAGGAATTTTGGAATTTCAAACTTCGCCGCGGCGACGTTGGCTTTGTGTATGGTGGTGTCAGCTCTGTAATTTTACGCCGGGGCGACGGAAGGTTCTTCGCCACGGCAACGAGTCGACTAAAATGTGTATTGAGGTTTCTAGATATTTCTCCATAGGGGTAAAATGACCATTCTACCCCTAATTAGCAGGAAAAGTGGGGAGTGAAATGTAAGGAAATTTCATGGAGAATAGGTGAGTATGGGGGTGTGAGTGTAATGAATTAAAGGATATAGATGGAATTTCCAAGGAAGAGCAAGGGCAAATTGGGAAAGGATGGTTATAATATGAGCTAAAAAGGGTTAAGTGAAATACACCCTTCATTTCATCCATTTCCACCGCCATTCTCATTCTCTACTTCCTTACAATTTTCCTTTCAATTTTCCGAAGATTTCTAAGGAGTTTAAGAGAGGTTTTGGGTAAATTTAGTTGAGATTTAGGTAAGGATTCTTGCTTTAGATGTGAGTTTGCTTATGGTTATATTGAAGTCTTATATTGTTGTTCTTGTTCTTGTTGTGTTTTAAGTTGTAGAGAGAAGACAAGACAACAAGGGGAAGGAAAAGTGCTAGAGAAGTCACTTTTTCACAAGGTAAGTAAATCCAACCAACTTGAGTTTTGAATAAGCTTGTGAGTAGAGATTTAGAGGTTGAGTAGAGATGTATGCTTGTTGAGAAATTGAGTTGAGATGAGTAGCTATTTGGTGGTTGTTGGATACACTTCATGCATGAGAAGTGTTTTAATGTGTATTGAGAAATGGAAATTGAGATGAAGTTTGAGAGATGTTGTGTAAACCTATTTGGAAGCGCTTTTCTTGACAGGGATTATGGTTATATGAGGGAGTTTTCTCCCAATTTGGATGGCTAATGAAGTAGAGTAGTAACTATAGTAGAGTTTTTGCATGCATATGAATTGTTTGATGAAATGCCTAAGAGAAGTATGGGTATGATTAGTAAACCTTAATTCTTGCAACATTGCATATTGGCATTTCCTAAGTGCATTAATGAGCATAAACCACCCATGTGCATTAATTGAGCATTGAGTAGTAGTTTGAGAAAGAGTAGAGAATGTTAAGAATAAGCTACTCTAATAGTAAAGAGAAAGAGAGATTGAGCACTAGAGAACAAAGAGAAAGTAGTGCTAAACAAAAGAATAGAGTAGGTTATGCGATGGGGAACCCGTGAGTAATGGGTAGAGTATTCCCGCATGTACGCCGCATTGAGAGAGCGGCATGAGTATGAGAGAGAGAAGTGGTGTAGCCCGTGAGAGTGCATACGGATGAGGGCTATACCTGAGAGTACCCGAGAGTTAGATTATATACTCACATGACCAAGGGTTCCGAATCCATGCATAATCGAGTCCGATCGGCTAGAATGAGTAGAAGTCACGGAGAGCGGGAGCGAGTCCCGACTGTGCCTCCGGTAAGATGAGGCCGTGACTTACAAAAGAGAGTTAGTAGAAAGAGGTAAGAGAAAGAAAAGAAAATAGAGAAGTATAAAAGAGAGAGTAAATGAGAATTGTAAGGAAAGAATTAGAGAGAGAGAGTTACGGGGATAAATGAGTAGAGGATTTACTTACTGAGCATTAGTTGTGCTCACCCCACTGGTTCCTATGTTTTTGCAGGATCTAGGTGAGGATACAGTCGGATGGACGGCAAGCGAAGGGAAATGGCTACACTGTCCACCTTGTTTTAATCCTTTTCTACATGATACAACTTTTTGTATAAAGAATGTATATGTTTAATAAAAGAAAAAATTTGGGCCCAACTTTTTATGCTATATTACTTGTATTTTACAGTGCATATTTTAAAAGAATATGAGTAGAATGGATTTGTTCCATTTTTGGTATCAGAGCCGAGATTTTGGGATTTGACAATGTACCATTCTTATCACCACGACGTCCGATAGCCGAATGTGTAAGTTAATTCTTTCCTTATGTTAAGTGTTCTCTTGAATTGATCAAGTATGGTTGTTTTGTAGATGAGACATAGTAACAGGAGGAAGGGTAAGGGTGTGATGAATAAGGGAGAATCATCTAACCCACCAGAACAAACTCCCCTTACCCTTGATGAGACGATGATTCGAACCATTGTACAGCAAGTACTAGTGGAGACTCAGGGGAGAGTTGTTCAGGAGAGAACCGAGACCCCCAGTAGAGTACCGCCCACAAGATAAGAGAAAGAAAGGCCGGTACCTCAGACAGTATAGACTTGGGTTGATCCTATTTAGGGGCTTGCAAACCAGCACCATCCGCCAGAGTTTAGGGGTACTAGGGACCCGCTAGAGGCAGAGGAGTGGTTTAAGTCCGTAGAGCGGACGGCGGCACTGTTTCCATGAATGATAAAGAAAGGATCAGATATGCCAGTTTCTTCTTTCGGGGAGATGGCCGAATTTGGTGGGAATTAATGGAGGAGACTCATGACATGGCCTCGATGACTTGGGAGGAATTCAGGAGATTGTTTGAGGCCGAGTATCGAACAGAAGATCGAGTACATGAGAAAGTCTAAGAGTTTATTAATCTGAAGCAGGGGACTAGTACGGTGAAGGAATATTCAGTAAGATTCAATTCCCTTGCTCGCTTTGCACCGAAATAGTGTATACTCCGGTGTTAAGGAGAGATAAGTTTGTACAAGGGTTGAGATCAGATATTGCCCAAGATGTAATGACAGGAGTCGAGCCTCCTCATACCTATAGTGAGGCTTTGACAAGGGCTTTAAGGGCCGAGATTTATGTGAATAAGCATATTGCAGAAGGGTTATCTTCAGCGGTACCCAGTGAACCATCCACTACTTTACAGAGAGAGTAGATACAACAAGGAACAGAGAAGTAAGGGCCAAGAAGAAGTTCCAACCAAGGAAGAATAGAGGAGATTGGCAGAATAAACGGCCCAAGACAGAAGGGCTTCCTCCTTGTGCTAAATGCAGGAGGAACCATTCAGGAGAGTGTTTGAGGGATAGAAATGTATGTTACAGGTGTCGACAGCCAGGGCATCTGAAGAGGGATTGTAAAGCTCCTCTTCCACCAGCAGCTCAGACTTCTAGAGGTACCACTGCCAGAGTATTTACAGTGGCACAGGGTGAGGCCGAGGCCAGCCCATCAACCATAACTGGTCAGTTGTTATTCCATGCTGTTTCCTTATATGCTTTAATTGATTATGAGGCTACCATTTCTTTTATATCTCATGGGATGATAGAGAGATTAGGTTTGAAACCTATGAGAGTGAGTCAACCCATTAAGATAGAGTTACCTGATGGGGTGAGTGTGTTGACTCAGGAGATGTTGTTAGGAGAGTCTGTAGTGATCCATGGACGAGAGTTAGCAGTTGATTTAATAGTTTTTAATATGCCCAACTTTGATGTGATATTGGGCATGGATCTCCTAGGGAGGTATGGAGTAGAAATTGGTTATCGGAGGAAGAAAGCGAGATTTAATCTCGATAGTGGAGATAAATTTAATTTTGGAGAGGGCCACCAGTTGAGCATGTTGATTAGTAATGTGAAGGCTAAAAAGATATTGAGAAATGGGTGTTCCGGATATATTGCCCATGTAGTACAGAGTGGTGATGTTCCACAGTCAGATATTCTGAGGGTGTCGATAGTTTGAGAATTTTTAGAGGTGTTTCCAGATGACTTACCAGGTTTACCACTAGAAAGAGAGGTTGAGTTTAGTATCGAACTAGCACCAGGAACAGCACCCATATCTAAAGCCCCTTACCGAATGGCCCTAGCAGAGCTTCAGGAATTAAAGAAGCAACTCCAAGAGCTTTTAGATAAAGGCTTTATCCGACCGAGTCATTCTCCCTGGGGAGCTCCAATCCTGTTTGTAAAGAAGAAGGACGGATCACTACGGATGTGTATTGATTACAGAGAGCTAAATAAGATGACAGTGAAGAATAAGTACCCACTACCTCGAATAGATGATTTGTTTGATCAGTTGAAGGGAGCAGCAGTATTCTCCAAGATTGATTTGAGGTCAGGGTATAATCAGGTAAGAGTGGCCGAGCAGGATATAGCTAAGACCGCTTTTCGTACAAGGTATGGGCATTATGAGTTTGTAGTGATGCCATTTGGCTTGACTAATGCCCCAGCCGTTTTTATGGATTTGATGAACAGAGCTTTCCATGACTATTTAGATCAGTTTATAGTGGTGTTCATTGATGATATTCTGGTTTATTCCAAATCGAGAGAAGAGCATGAGGAACATTTGAGAATAGTGCTGCAACGGTTGAGAGAAAAGCAATTGTATGCTAAATTTTCTAAGTGTGAGTTTTGGCTCGACCAAGTAACATTTCTGGGCCATACAGTGTCTAAGGAAGGGATTTCAGTAGATCCGAGTAAGGTGAAGGCAATCCTTGAATGGCAGAGGCCGAAGACAGTAAAAGAGGTCAGAAGTTTCTTAGGCCTTGCAGGTTACTACAGACGATTTGTTGAAGGGTTTGCCCAGTTGGATAAACCATTGACAGCTCTTACCAAATAGAAGACTCCTTTTATATGGTCAGAAGCTTGTGAGGAATGTTTCCAAGAGTTGAAGAAGAGGTTAACGTTAGCTCCAGTGTTAGTGCTACCACAGAAGGGTGTAGATTATGACATTTATACAGATGCCTCTTTGCAAGAACTTGGGGCGGTGTTAATGCAGTTAGGTTGGGTGATAGCATATGCCTCTCGGCAACTAAAAGAGTATAAGACAAGATACCCTACGCATGATTTAGAGTTGGCAGCCGTGGTCTTTGCCTTAAAGATTTGGAGGCATTACCTTTATGGTGCCAAGAGTAATATCTACACCGATCATAAGAGTTTAAAGTACTTCTTCACTCAGAAGGAGCTGAATATGAGACAGAGAAGATGGTTAGAGCTGGTTAAGGATTATGAATGTGAGATCAAGTACCAACCGGGGAAAGCCAATGTAGTAGCCGATGCCCTGAGTAGAAAAGCCTATTTATCCCGACTCACTAAGCAGAAAGAACTAATAGAAGAGTTATGTAGAAAACATATCGAAGTGATTCCGGGAAGGATTGCCAGATTAGAGATTTAATCTACTTTATTGGAGGAAGTTAAAGAAAAGCAAGTGGCCGATGAGTGGTGTCAAAGATTAGTGCGGCAAGTGCTTGAGGGCAAGACAACGGAGTTCCACTTAGTTGATGGTGTCCTCTATTTCAGAAATCGATTGTGCATTCCTCCAAACATGAGTTGAGAAAGAGAATTCTTTTGGAGGTGGCGTGCTATCGTAGGCACCCAGAATTAAAACCTAAAAATACACGTAGTAGTGTAAGTCAGGGTCGATCCCACGAAGAGTGTCTAGCTGAAGTTGCTGTTATGTGAACAAGGTCAGGGGTTTTTTTTGTAAAAAGCGAAAACGCTTTCAGGAAAAGAAAAACAACTCAAATCGAAATCAATTAAAATGACGGAACTTGGTCTCCGTCAACATCCACCATCGGAATCTTACAACTGATCATTGACGTGAAGATAATCAATTCACACATTGAATATTCACCGTTAGAACTAATTTCCTATCTCTCCTTAATTGTAATTAATCAGGAAACAAGCGATCCTAATTAATCTTACCCCTAAACAACCCTAGACAAGCGCTCAAGATTTAATCTAGTGGCAGCCTTAAGAATTAGAGAGATCGACGAAGCTAAACAACACAAACACAAGCGGTTGTATTTAATTTAGTTGAATGTTCTTCGTAAGGTTACTAATTCCTGACGCAGCAAATTACTTACCCTAGTTGCTTCACAAGTTGGAGGGATCAAACAATTACGGATTTGATATCAAACTTAGCAGTAGATTTCAACAAATAATACACTAGTAGGCCTCCTAGTAATTAAATGCATCAATCATAAAAAATATGCAGAATAACATTCAATACTCAAACATGAATTTAACACTAAAAACAGTAAAGATCTCACGCTTTATTTGATTCCGAGGTTTCCGTTTCCTTCGACCAAGTTACAAAAGTTCTAGCCGCTCATGGCCATCACAAAAACTCAAGTGAAAGAAAATTTCAGAGCAGAGAAGAGAGAGAGGCCTCGTCCCCCAAAAACCTAATCTGATCTCTTTAGCAAAAAATCCAGATTTAAGTGTTTGAATCCCACTCAATCTCCTAAAAGAAATATTCTCCTATCCTAAAATAATATTAATCCTCATTTAATTCTAATTGGAAATAAAATAAAATAGAGTCCTAATACAATAGGAAGGTGGTGTTTCCAGCTGTAATTTTCGTGCAGCATGTATGTCTTTAAAACGTGCAATAATAGTGACTTGCATAACAAGTCAGAACGCTCCAGGACGTCGGTAATGCAGGTGCGTCAACTTCAAGCTCGATTACAACCTTGATTCAGTCAGTATCTCTAAAAACTCAAAACATCAAAGTTGTAGATATATTTCTTAGCGTTCCACAGCATTTTGAATCATCTCAATCGGAGCTCGGATGAGAGAATTATGCCCAGAATACGAAGCAGTGGCGAAACTGTTCGAATTCCCCTAATTAATTCCGTTTTTCAATTAACACCTCCATTTGCTTCCTAAACCAAAATAAAGTAATAATGAGTACAATTAGGAAACAAATATGTATAAAAGACTAAACATTAAGGGGGTTAAATATGACATTTTGCATTCCCATCAAATTCCCCCACACTTAGCTTTTGCACGTCCTCGGGCAAACTAATTCAAACAAACCCTACACTCAAGTCATATCAGGAACACCATCATCTCAAGTCATATCCAGAACATTAACATGATGCATAAGAAACAGTATTTAATTCATGCATATTCATACCTAACTTAGGAAGCACAAAATAAAAATAAAGTAGAGTTAATGACATTCATCTCTCTTCATCATTTTCCACAATTACTCTCAATTAGTCAATGCAAACAAGGAAACTAATCACAACCAATTCGTGTACAACTCACCTCTCAATTTTTCTTTTAATGTTTCTCTTTACTACTACAATGGGTAGCAAACTAAGGATACAATTTTTTTTCTTTTTTTTCTTTTTTTTTTTTTTTTTTTTATGTTTCTGTTTTGAAAAAGAATGAGTGCATTTTATGCTCCATCTCATTTCATGGTTGTGTTTATGAGTGAGTGCGTTTTACGCTCCATCTCGACCCACCACATACCTTTCTTTTCTTTTTTTCCTATTTGCTTAAACCCAAATTTAGGACTAGCTTAAGAGAAACAATTTTTTTCTTTTTCTTTTAAGGGTTGTTATACACTCCTCAATCATGCTTCGTCACCAAGTCTACACAACTTCTCAAGACATATTATTTCAAACTACAAAGATTCAAATATGATTGACTCTATTTTATGAAAGATTGCTAACATCCTAAGTTAAGGAATATGCTCAATAACAAAGTCAAGTTACTATTTCATGCATCATTAGACGTTCAAAGACATGACTTAAAGCATAAACCTTCCTAAAAACAAATGCGGATTTCGTTTAAGGTGTACGTGGCGTTGTTATACCCGAGGTTGCCAAGCACGCTAGGCAAGCTTTTTAAGGCGGGCCTTCTGGCTTTCCACCGATATACCCTTAAACTAGGCAGATTTTTTTTTTTTTTTTTTTTATTTTTTACACTAAAAATAGAACCTAAACAAAACCTAAATCCCCTCCCCCACACTTAAAACGACATTGTCCCCAATGTAAGATGAAATGCAAAGAAAAGGCAACAATAACCAAAATTTAAAATGCTAGAAAAGAAAACAAACTCCCCTTGGGTTGCCTCCCAAGCAGCGCCTTTGTTTATTGTCGTTGGCTCGACCTAATGGTTTTCTTCTTGCGATGCACTGAGTTTACCGGAGATTTTCACCGTAACGTTTCTTCGTCTCCAAGGAACATGTACTTGAGGTAACTAGGGAGAGGCTTCAAAGCTGGAACGGGATCTGCAAAGCGAAGGTAAAGGCCTCTCGTTAGAAATTGGTAATGTAATACAAGGAAAGTTACTCGATCGCTTTGTAACTTTGGAGAATCATTCCATCTTGCAACCGCTTTCCTGCAAATCAGTACTAAAAGCTAACTCCTCATTCTCTTCCTCAAGATGCTTACTAATGGCAACTCCCAATCCATCTTTTCCATTAAGTTCAAAAACTTCCTGTGCTAAAGAATCAACCACATCAATAGAATAAACATGATCATCATCATCATCAGGATATTTCATGGCATCATAAATGTCAAACTTAACAATTTCACCATCAAATTCCATGGTAAGTATGCCACTATGAACATCTATCTTAGTCTTGGATGTTTTTAAGAAAGGTCTTCCTAACAAAATAGGAGCAGTTTGATCACAATTTTCCATATCAAGTACATAAAAGTCAGTAGGGAAAATTAAGCCATTAACTTGTACCAAAACATCCTCAACTACACCCTTAGGATAGGCATTAGATCCATCAGCTAATTGAATTACAACACCAGTTTTATTCAAAGGTCCAAGTTTCAAAGAAGCATATATGGAATATGGCATGACATTAATAAGCTCCTAAGTCTAACATGGCTTTCTCAAACATAGTGTTACCTATCGTACAAGGGATAGTAAACATACGGATCCTTGCACTTCGCTGGAAGTTTTCTCTGAATTACTGCAGAAACATTTTCTCCCACTCTCACCTTTTCACACCCCTTTAGTTTCTGTTTCCTCTTAAGTGTGCACAATTCTTTCAAGAATTTAGCATAGCGAATTACTGTTTAATAGCATCAAAAAAGTGGAATATTTACCTCGCATCTACGAAAAGTCTCATACATATCTCTGTTTTGCTCATCTCTTCTAGATTCTGCTAAAGCTTGAGGAAAAGGTGGTACCGGTTTATAGTCGGACGAGGCGGAAACTTACGCTTAGGAACACCATCGTCATTGGGAACGTTTACGTCTATAACTACATCTTTCTCCTTTTCTTCCTTGACGATGCGGCTGCCTTCATTGGAATCTCAACCTCTTTACCACTTCTCAAGACGATCGCACTTACATTTTCTCTTGGATTTACCACCGTTTGAGAAGGTAATTTCCCGAACTTTGCGCCTCCGGCCCTCGATTGCGGTTGCCATCGACCCATTTGATTCTCTAAACTTTGAACACTAGCTCTCGTCTCCTGTTGAAATTGCAAAGTGTTAGTAGCAAGAGACTTAACAATATCTTCTAAAGACATACCAGAATTAGCAGTTTGGTCCGGTTGTTTTCTAGGGGGTATGGCGCTTGTACGTGGTAATTTGGGCGGCTTTTGAGGGTAGTCTCGACCCATTTGTTGATTTCCATAGCCAAGATTAGGGTGATCCCTCCATCCGGGGTTATATGTGCTTGAATAAGGATCATACTTCCTTTGCGGTTGTCCGGGAAACCACCGCTTGCATTCACTTGCTCAAGAGCTCCTCTTGAAGAGTTGGGCACATGTCGCTTGGATGCCCTACTACCGAACAAATTCCACAAGCCTTCATTGTTTGCATGTTACCTACAGCCATTTGACGAACAAGAGAAGTTAGACTAGAGATTTGTTGTTCTAGGGAAGAAATATTTACCTCATTATCACGCCTAGATGAAAGGTCAAGCCTACTGCCAAATTGTTGAGAATTGGCCGCCATATTTGCAATCAAGTTCCTCGCGGCCTCAGGGGTCTTATCCACCAAAGCTCCTCCACTTGCAGCATCAATCATGCTCCTATCAGTGTATGTGAGGCCTTCATAGAAGTACTGGATCAGTAACTGCTCACTAATCTGATGATGGGGGCAGCTTGCACACAATTTCTTGAAGCGTTCCCAGTATTCATGTAGGGACTCTCCATTGTGTTGCCTTATACCACAAATTTCTTTCCGGATGTTGGCTGCCCTCGAAGCTGGGAAATATTTCTCCAGAAATAATCTCTTCATCTCGTTCCATGTGGTTATAGTTCCGGAAGGTAGATAATAGAGCCAATCCTTAGCTGCATCCTTCAAAGAAAACGGGAAAGCTCTTAATTTGATTTGCTCCTCGGTCACCCCCGTAGGTTTCATACTCGTGCAAACCACATGAAGCTCTTTTAGATGCTTGTGAGGATCTTCACCTGCAAGACCATGAAAAGTGGGCAAGAGATGTATTAGTCCAGATTTTAATTCAAAAGTAGTGGCAGCATCTAAAACAGGAAACGTTATGCATAAAGGCGCTTGATTCAAATCAGGGGCAGCAAGCTCTTTCAAGGTTCGATTTCCGCCATGACGTCTTCCTCTTCTAAATCAATTGCTTTCCTCAAATCTCTCCGAACTTCCTTTCTTAACTTGCGCAAAGTGGTCTCTATTTCCGGATCGAATATTAAATCACCAAGATGAGAGGACCTGGTCATAAAACAAAAAAATCCCATAAAAGAAAAAAGGAAAAATAATGGAAAACCGACTAAAAAAAAATAAAAATTGACCAGAAACACAAAAACAGCCAAAAACCCTATCAAACAACGTTTTTTGGCCTCGAGAGGGTGGGGCTAGTGAATCCTTAACGGATTGACTAGTCTTGTGCGGAATTTCGTTTTCTTCGAAACGGGTACTCGCACCACTCCTAATTCCACCGAAATTCTAGTGAACAGTCTTGCCAAAAAAATTTTTTTTACGGAAAATAAAAAATAAAATAACAAAAACAAGATAAAAATCACAACAAACACAAAAACAAAAAAAAATCAACTAGAATCACTCCCCGGCAACGGCGCCAAAATCTGGCGTGCTGTCGTAGGCACCCAGAATTAAAACCTAAAAATACACGTAGTAGTGTAAGTCAGGGTCGATCCCACGAAGAGTGTCTAGCTGAAGTTGGCTTTGTTATGTGAACAAGGTGGGGAAAAAAAAGGGGTTTTTTTTGTAAAAACGAAACGTTTCGAGGAAAAGAAAACAACTCAAATCGAAATCAATTAAAATGGAACGGAACTTGGTCTCCGTCAACATCCACCATCGGAATCTTACAACTGATCATTGACGTGAAGATAATCAATTCACACATTGAATATTCACCGTTAGAACTAATTTCCTATCTCTCCTTAATTGTAATTAATCAGGAAACAAGCGATCCTAATTAATCTTACCCCTAAACAACCCTAGACAAGCGCTCAAGATTTAATCTAGTGGCGCCTTAAGAATTAGAGATCGAGAAGCTAAACAACACAAACACAAGCGGTTGTATTTAATTTAGTTGAATGTTCTTCGTAAGGTTACTAATTCGACGCAGCAAATTACTTACCCTAGTTGCTTCACAAGTTGGAGGGATCAAACAATTACGGATTTGATATCAAACTTAGCAGTAGATTTCAACAAATAATACACTAGTAGGCCTCCTAGTAATTAAATGCATCAATCATAAAAATATGCACAGAATAACATTCAATACTCAAACATGAATTTAACACTAAAAACAGAAAGATCTCACGGTTTATTTGATTAGGGTTTCCGTTTCCTTCGACCAAGTTACAAAAGTTCTAGCCGCTCATGGCCATCACAAAAACTCAAGTGAAAGAAAATTTCAGAGCAGAGAAGAGAGAGAGGCCTCGTCCCCCAAAACCTAATCTGATCTCTTTAGCAAAAATCCAGATTTAAGTGTTTGAATCCCACTCAATCTCCTAAAAGAAATATTCTCCTATCCTAAAATAATATTAATCCTCATTTAATTCTAATTGGAAATAAAATAAAATAGAGTCCTAATACAATAGGAAGGTGGTGTTTCCAGCTGTAATTTTCGTGCAGCATGTATGTCTTTAAAACGTGCAATAATAGACTGACTTGCATAACAAGTCAGAACGCTCCAGGACGTCGGTAATGCAGGTGCGTCAACTTCAAGCTCGATTACAACCTTGATTCAGTCAGTATCTCTAAAAACTCAAAACATCAAAGTTGTAGATATATTTCTTAGCGTTCCACAGCATTTTGAATCATCTCAATCGGAGCTCGGATGAGAGAATTATGCCCAGAATATGAAGCAGTGGCGAAACTGTTCGAATTCCCCTAATTAATTCCGTTTTTCAATTAACACCTCCATTTGCTTCCTAAACCAAAATAAAGTAATAATGAGTACAATTAGGAAACAAATATGTATAAAAGACTAAACATTAAGGGGGTTAAATATGACATTTTGCATTCCCATCAGGAGGCTCATGACACACCGTACACTGCTCATCCTGGAGCAACCAAGATGTATCAAGATGTAAAGAAAGACTACTGGTAGTCAGGTATGAAGAGAGATATTGCAGAGTTTGTAGCTAAGTGACTGACTTGTCAACAGGTGAAAGCAGAACCCCAAAGACCATCAGGATTACTTCAGCCACTTAGTATTCCGGAATGGAAATGGGAGAGCATTTCGATGGATTTTATCACAGGTCTCCCTAGAGTACAGAGAGGTTATAATGCTATATGGGTGATTGTGGATCGATTAACTAAGTCCGCCCATTTCCTTCCAGTAAAAAAGAGTACCACCTCAGATCAGTTGGCTCAGATCTACTTTAAAGATATAGTCAGGTTGCGTGGTGTGCCCAAGACAATAGTGTCAGACGGATATTCGAATTTGTCTTAGCTTTCTGGACTAGTTTACAGAGAAATTTGGGTACCTATTTGGCATTCAATACTGCCTATCATCCTCAAACGGATGGCCAAACGGAGAGAACAAATCATGTGCTTGAGGATATGTTGAGAGCCTGCTGCATGGATTATAGAATGTCATGGTGTTAGTAAATGGTCCCGTATACGCAGCGAAAACAAAAAAAATAATATAACAGGATCTTTTACATGAGCCAAGATCAAGGGTACAATTTTACAATTTATATTAAATAAAATCTGCAGAAAAATAAATCTGAGTTTAAAGAAAACAAACGCACGTTGGAGGCTCCTCCAAATTTGTCGACGAATGTTTTGCTACCGATCCAAGTGTAGGATCAAACATGCGTAGTCCACACGAAGACAATCTCAAAAGAACCAAAGAGGGATTTGCTAGATCCTCTTTGGCTTCAAGATAAGAAGAAAGCAAATCAAATTGAATTGATTTCTAAGCAAAAAAAAGGTTTCTGCCGTGGGAGTGTTTTTCAAAAGGGCTGCTTTGTTTTTTTCAAAGAAAAATCTGTCACACACATTTAATTAACACATTTTCTTTTTATAGTACATCAATTTGCCCTAATCCCATACGGAATAGGCATGGGCTCCAACCCAAACGCCCCATGTTGCCAAACACTCCCAATTTAATATTTTTATTTTTCCATCATTATCTCAATTAAAATCAATTAATATATATTTAAATATATATATATATATATATTAACATTTAACAATAATGATAATATATTTAAATATCTGCGAACACATATTTAAACGTAATTTCACTTATTTAATTTTTCTAACAAATTAAATAAAGGCTATGACCTTAGCAAATTTAATTGCACTGTGAAATTACCAAAATACCCTTTCGCCTTAAAAGACGAAAACGCCCTTCTTTCTTCTTGGATCTTAAATTGTCTTCTATGTGTGTGACCCATAGGCTCCTCATCATATCGACAGTGTATAGTATCGCGATTAACACCAATTAATCGTCTCACTAATACACAGACAAAGATTGGCCCCTAGCAAGGCATCATGGCCACCGATAGATTCGGATTGACAAAGTAGCTACCTGTCAACGATATGGTTACCATGCAATTCGCTCCTTTCATCATACATTATCTCGACGAGACGAAGGCATAGAAATAGTGTCAACCTTCAGTTACTCTTGATATTATTTATTTAGTTTCTGGATCAATGACTCGTATTATAAACTGGATAGAGCAACAACTCAATCCCACTGTGGCCACAGTTTTAGTGTCATTGCCATATACTGAATTACGCCGTGAGATAACTTTCTCCCATACCCGGGAGTGATGAATCCTCTGTCAATCCACCATAGTCTTGATACACTCCTTGATGCAGCCAATCACCACCGTATTACACGAAAAGAAGCTGCGTTAGGCTAGTGTCAAACTACACCAATCGGTGCACAAGGCACTCCGGTGATCTCAAGTCTAAAGATCACATGCACCACCATTCGTTAGAGGATTTGTTCCATAGACACTGGGGTTACCATCCATATGGAATCCTCTAGTGGGTCAGTCCAATGAACTTGTTGCGGTGTAATCGCCTACACAAGCACCCATGTGTTGCACCAGGTTGTCACCAAACAACCTTGACAAGTGAGATTAGTCACTGCCTTTTGACAGGGTCGTTCAACACTATGATAGCCTTACCGTATTATCTGTGCCCTTACTTCAGAATAATACTAGGGCTATGGACGTTTCTAGAATGGCCACCATATGTGCTCATAGGGTTCTCACTATCAAGATTTGAAACACTTGATACCCTCGTCACGGTTCTACCATTCTAAGGACATATATCAATACATATTACAATAATAATGATTTACGCGATATAGTATAAAATGTCTTTTATTGATTAATGAACATTATTACAAAGAGTCAATTCCACAATAATTGATTGGCTCTAAGGCATCTACTCCAACAATCTCCCACTTGCACTATAGCCAATCATTCATGCACTCAACACTGAATGACCCAAGTGCCTTCACTATAGCCAGTCATTCATGCACTCAACATTGAATGACCCAAGTGCCCATCATGCACGCTACAAGAAACTTTAATAGTGGGTTGGTAGGTATTCTGCAAATCTGCACATTCCCTTTCTTATCGATCCTTTAGATCAGACTGAATTAACTAAGTAAGTGTTTGGATTACTGGTGAGACCGTGATTTCTCAGCCACAACAATGGCTCCATTGTTATCGTAGTACAACTATACTAGATTGGTAATGCTTGAAATCAAATCAAGTTCAGTAATGAACTTCTTGGTCCAAACCACCTACATGGCTGCATTAAATAATGCGATATACTTAGCATCAAATGTAGAATCCACTGCAGTACACCAATTTGAGCTTTTGTAGCTCACTGCAGTTATATTGAGACAAAATGTGTAATCCCAAATTGCGAACTATAATCATCCTTTTCCCGTTTGGAAATAGCGTCACTGTATTCTCTTACAGTGAGCTCATCTTTCCTCCATAATCCAAGAATATATATTCTTAAGCCTTTTCAAGTACTTAAGAATGTCCATTGACACTCATCCAATGTCATTTACTTGGATTTAGTTGATATCTTCTACTAGTGCTGAGTGCACATAAGACATCAATCTAAGTACATAACATATTGCTCACTTGAGCCTGATTGATATCTACTACAAGTGCTTAATGCACATTAGATATCAATCTTAGCATACAAGATGGATCCACTTGCTAAAGCATGTAGGGTCCTCTTCATTCTATCTCTCTCATTGTGTGGTTAAAAACACATATCCTTACAGAGATAGACAACATATGCCATCAGAAGAAATCCCTTCTTGGATTTTTTCTATACTGAATGTGTTCAATACCTTGTCTATGTACTTTGACTTAGTTTGAGCAACTTACACGATCTATCACGGCAGATCTTTATTCCAAGGATGTAGGCTGCTTCCCTTAAGTCCTTCATGGAGAAGCACTTGGATAACCAAGTCTTTACCGACTGCAAGTTCGGTATATCATTCCCGATCAGAAGTATGTCATCGACATACAACACTAGGAATGCTACTGCGCTCCCACTCACTTTCTTGTAAACACAGGGCTCATCTTCGTTCTTGATAAAACCGAATTCTTTTACGGCTTCATCAAAACGAATCTTCCAGCTCCTTGAAGCTTGCTTGAGTCCATAAATGGATCTTTGCTACTTGCATACCTTATTAGCTTGACTATCAAGAACGAAACCATCAGGTTGTGTCATATACACATCCTCCTCAAGGTTTCCGTTCAGGAAAGCAGTTTGCCAAAACTCATAGTCATGGTATGCAGCAATTGCAAGCATAATCCGGATAGATTTAATCATGGCAACTGGCGAAAAGGTTTCTTCATAGTCAATGCCATGAATCTGTTTGAAAACTTTGGCTACCAGCCGTGCTTTATAAATCTGCACGTTGCCATCCATGTCCGTCTTCTTCTTGAAGACCCATTTACACCCTATGGGTTTTACCCCTTCAGGTGGTTCCACCAGAGACCACACTTGGTTCTGGTACATGGAGTCCATCTTAGATTTCATGGCTTCAAGCCATTTAACAGAATCTAGATCCGATATAGCATCTTCATAGGTTCTGGGTTCATCGTTTTGGTAGACCAGTACGTCACCATGTTGAGTCACGAGATAACCGTATCTCTCGGGCTCATGGCGTACTCTCCCAGATCTACGTAGCTCTTGTGCTACCTAAGGTGGTTCACTTTGATCCACAAATTATGGAGTAACCTCCTCATGATACTCAACCACTTCCTGTGGCACATCATCTCGTCCTTTATTTAGTATATCTTGTGGTTCTAGACCTTCATCGAGTTCTACTTTTCTCCCACTAGTACTTCTTAGAAAATATTCCTTTTTCTAGGAAGACACCAGATCGAGCAACAAAAATTATACGCTCTTCTGGGTGGTAGAAATAGTATCCTTTGTTCTCTTTTGGATACCCCACAAATATACATTTACAGGATTTTGGGCCCAGCTTGTTCGAAGTCAATTTCTTAACATAAGCTTCGCAACCCCAAATCCTTAGATAAGACAAGTTGGGCTTTCGCCCACTTCATAGCTCATATGGAGTCTTATCTACAGACTTTGATGGCACACGGTTCAAAACGTGAGTCGCAGTCTCTAGGGCATAACCCCAAAACGATGCAGGTAAATCACTAAAACTCATCATGGACCTAACCATATCAAGTAAGGTCATGTTCCTCCTTTCCAACACTCCTTTGTGTTGGAGTGTATGAGGAGGGGTGAGTTGTGATACTATCCCACATTCCTTCAGGTATGTTTACCTCAACTTGCCAAAGTTGGCATAGTAGTCATTTTGAGATTATCCTTGTTGTCTTTCTTAAGAACATATTATTATGAAACAGTTCCATAAAGAATATTATTTATACTCAAGGACAATAATCCATTAGTAAACTAATATTCTCATTTGTCCTATGTGGACACAGAAATATAATTATTAGAAACTGAAGAAAAACCATAATAATCCACCAGTTCCAAGAAACAAGTCCATCGGCTAAATCAGACTATAAGATCCTACAGCAAATGCAGCAGCACGTGCTTCATTTCCAACTAGTAGGTCCACCTCTCCCTCGACGAGCAATCTACTCTACCGTAGTTTCTACACATCAATCAAATGTGAGTACCACATCTTGTGTCAACTAGATGTTTATGGGAGAAGTTAATCTCAATAACGTACCTGACGAAGAAGTAACATTCTTCTTCCCTTTTGCTAGGAAGGCCTTGCAATGTTTTCTCCAATGGCTGGGATTCCCACAGTGAGGACAAACACCTTTCCTTTCTACAACAGTTCTTTCCATCGACTTCTGAGCCCTTTCCTTTGCACTTGAGTTGGCTTCAACAAATGTCAATGTTTCTGACATTTTCATGCTTGACTCAGTAGCCTTCAACAAATCCAGAAGCTCGGAAAGGGTATTCTTCTTATCTTTCTCAATAAAGTCATAGATAAATTGAGAATAAGAATCTGGCAAAGACTGTAATATTAGGTTTATCATTAAACCTTCATTAAGTCCACATCCCAAAATCTCAAGCTTATTCATATACTCGGTCCACTTGAGTATATGATCACCAACTTTGGTACCCTCTTCCATCCTACATCTGAATAATGACCGAGACACCATATGCTTCTCATTTCTTCGAAGAAAATGAAAAATAGAAGCTAAATCCATTTCCTGGCACTGCTATCGCAGTAATGGTGCCATTGATGCAAGCATAATGTATCTAGTCATTTCCGCTTTTGCATCATGTGTATGCTTCACATATACATACCCAGTCTCATGGATAGAACTATCAACAGGCTCTGGTGATAGAGCTTGCTCAATGGTGTATAATCTATCGCTTGACTGAAGTATATTATGTATACTTCTATACCAGTCAACGAAATTTTCACCATTCCATTTCTCTCCCAGTTCGATGATTTGTCGCAGTGATGTTGGGATCATTTTGCTCAAATTTAAGTGAATCTACAAGTGTAGAAAAATAACTATTATACCATGTTCATTATTATTGTTTAATATGGTCTTTTATTAAACGAAGCTCCCACTATTTTACTCAAGTCAATAGCCCTCACCATTAACTCGGGAAAGCCCATTGACTTTCCTAGTGGACCGAGATCCCATCCTGCCCATTTCAAACCTTCGTTTTGGCGAACAAGCCAAATGAGTTGATTAGGTAGGCCAACAAACTTAATCCACACCAGTTGATAGCTCCTACTATCAACCTCAAATGTGAAAAAGCCAACAAGCCAATCACACAATCCAATGGATACTGCATGCCATCATCCTCAAGTGTGATTCTCAGTATCAGTAAAGTGGACACTACATGTCACCACGTACACACAATATGTGTACTGCTCTACTATGCCTATGACGCATGTTTATCAACCTTCGCTTTGGCGAACAAGCAAAACCGTCATTTTAAGTCGACCCATCACCATTAAGGAAAACTCCAATGCATTTTAACCTCCCACCCGGTAGAAGCTACCCTTCGCTTTGGCGAACAAGGTTTCACGAACAGTGGTTTGATTAAAACCATGGTGATGGAAGGCTTTTGTGACTTAATATACTTTGATTGAGGGTTTTGTTATTTAATGTCTCACCAGATTATTATCTTTGTTAGAATGACATTGTATGGCATTTTATTGAACATTCAACCTTATCATGCATTCTAAACGATATATTAAAACGTGCCGATACATGGTCCAACTAAAACCGATTTCCTCGAGCCTAGAGGAATTGGTGGGTCACCTAGGGGTCCTGTAATAAACATCTTGAGTCTTCAAGTATGGTTGCCTCGTCCTTTGCTCCGTCTTCAAGTACATTACAAAAAATATCGTTCTAAATCTACAATAAATAATTATACAAATTCTTTACATCAATAAATTTAGAAACCTCGATTTACATTCAAGGGAAATTAGATGAGAAGAGAATGTATATCGAGAAGAGGAGAAAGGCAGGACACGCAAGCCCTATTTAATAAATAATACAACCATACATACCCAAAATATTTTAAAACATTCACCCTTAGGTCTAAGGCTCATGTACCGGGCACCATGCAATATATAAACAAGTACAAAGCATACATTTCAAAAACAATCAATTTTTGAAATTTGTGGGTTAATTACAATTTACCCCCTGACAATTTACAGAACTGCAGTTTGGTCTAAAAGTTTTAAAACTTTATATTCTGGCCCCTATGCACTCGAAAGTGCGCTTGCTGCGGGGATGAGTTAGATCATCACGGCATGCGTTGATTACTTGATGTTCACGCTTAACGTACCTATCGCTGCGGCGATTTGGTACAGCGCCCATCCTAAGGACGATCGCCACAGCGATGGGTTATATCGCCGTGACGAGTCTTTGTTTTAAATGCGACACTCCCGTAAGATGATCGTCGTAGCGATGCTTTATATCACCGCGGCGAGCACTGTTTTCATACAGCGCTCGTGGTGATGCTTTATATCGTCGCGGCGATGCTTTATATCGCGGCAATGGCCAGCCGGCGTTTCACCACGCCGCGCAGAACAACGTCGCTCGCGGCGATGGGTTATATCACCGCAAGTCCAGCGCATACGTATCTCGTAGCTCCGATCGTTTATACAGCAACCAAAAACACTCTAAACAGATTTTGCAATCAACCAAACACATTGATCTCAACAAAAATCCATCATGCATTAAACCAAACTTGCAGTTCATCAACAAATCAGATTAATTGATTAATCAATTTCTCAAAACATGATTTAAGGCAGATTTTATAAGGCAACATTATATCATCAAATACATGTTATCAACCATCCAAATAAAAATTGTAAAATTCAGTACCCTAGGCTCTGATACCACTGTTAGTAAACGGTCCCGTATACGCAGCGAAAATAAAAAAAATAATATAACAGGATTGTTTACATGAGCCAAGATCAAGGGTACAATTTTACAATTTATATTAAATAAAATCTGCAGAAAAATAAATCTGAGTTTAAAGAAAACAAACGCACGTTGGAGGCTCCTCCAAATTTGTCAACGAATGTTTTGTTACCGATCCAAGTGTAGGATCGAACCTGCGTAGTCCACACGAAGATAATCTCAAAAGAACCAAAGAGGGAGTGTTTTTCAAAGGGGCTGCTTTGTTTTTTTCAAAGAAAAATCTGTCACACACATTTAATTAACACATTTTCTTTTTATAGTACATCAATTTGCCCTAATCCCATACGGAATAGGCTTGGGCTCTAACCCAAACGCCCCATGTTGCCAAACATTCCCAATTTAATATTTTTATTTTTCCACCATTATCTCAATTAAAATCAATTAATATATATTTAAAAATATATATTAACATTTAACAATAATGATAATATATTTAAATATGTGCGAACACACATTTAAACGTAATTTCACTTATTTAATTTTTCCAACAAATTAAATAAAGTCTACGACCTTAGCAAATTTAATTGCACTGTAAAATTACCAAAATACCCTTTCACCATAAAAGACGAAAACGCCCTTCTTTCTTCTTGGATCTTAAATTGTCTTCTATGTGTGTGACCCATAGGCTCCTCATCATATCGGCAGTGTATAGTATCGTGATTAACACCAATTAATCGTCTCACTAATACACAGACCAAGATTGGCCCCTAGCAAGGTATCATGGCCACCCGATAGATTCGGATTCATTAAAGTAGCTACCTGTCAACGATATGTGCAATTCGATCCTTTCATCATACGTTATCTCGACGAAACGAAGGCATAGAAATAGTGTCAACCTTCGGTTACTCTCGATATTATTTATTTAGTTTCTGGACCAATGACCCGTATTATAAACTGGATAGAGCAACAACTCAATCCCACTGTGGCCACAGTTTTAGTGTCATTGCCATATACTGAATTGCGCCGTGAGATAACTTTCTCCCATACCCGGGAGTGATGAATCCTCTGTCAATCCACCATAGTCTTGTTACACTCCTTGATGCAGCCAATCACCACCGTATTGACAGCTCTAAAAAGAACTGCGTTAGGCTAGTGTTAAACTACACTAATAGGTGCACAAGGCGCTTTGGTGATCTCAAGTCTAAGGATCACATGCACCACCATTCGTTAGAGGATTTGTTCTATAAACATTGGGGTTACCATCCATATAGAATCCTGGTGGAGGGTCGACCAATGAACTTCTTTGTCAGGTGTAATCGCCTACAGCAAGCACCCATGTGTTGCACCAGGTTGTCACCGAACAATCTTGACAAGTGAGATCAGTCACTGCCTTTTGACAGGGTTGTTCAACACTATGATAGTCTTACCGTATTATCTATGCCCTTACTTCAGAATAATTCTGGGGCTATGGACGTTTCTAGAATGGCCACCATATGTGCTCATAGGGTTCTCACTATCAAGATTTGAAACACTTGATACCCTCGTCACGGTTCTACCATTCTAAGGACATATATCAATACATATTACAATAATAATGATTTACGCGATATAGTATAAAATGCCTTTTATTGATTAATGAACATTATTACAAAGAGTCAATTCCACAATAATTGATTGGCTCTAGGGCACCTACTCCAACACATGGCATGAAGTGTTACCTTTGGTGGAGTTTGCCTACAATAACAGTTATCAGGCTACGATTAAGATGGCGTCTTACGAGGCTTTGTATGGTAGACGATGTAGGTCTCTACTTCATTAGGATGAGATAGGTGAAAAGGATGAGTTGAGTACCGCTCTTGGGCCAGAGGTGACTCAAAAAATGATAGAAAATGTAAGATTAATCAGAAACAGAATGAAGCAAGCCCAAGACCGACAAAAAAGTTATGCCAATTTGAAGAGAAAAGAAGTTGAATTTCAAGTGGGTGATAAAGTGTTTTTGAGAGTTTCCCCTTACAAGTGAGTGATGCGCTTCGGGAACAAGGGGAAGTTAGCACCGAGATTTATAGGTCCATTTGAGATATTGCAAAGAGTGGGAAATGTTGACTATAGATTGGCACTACCACCTAGTTTGGACAAGGTGCATGATGTTTTCCATGTCTCGATGCTGCGGAAGTATGTAAGTGATCCCTCCCATATCCTGAGTGTAAAGGACATTGAGTTAGCAGAGAATCTCGTGTATGAGGAACGTCTAGTACAGATTCTAGATCGAAGGATTAAAGAGCTCAGGAACAAGAGTATTCCACTAGTGAAGGTCCTTTGGAGGAATCACAAGGTAGAAGAAGCGACATGGAAAGTAGAACGAGACATGCAGAATCGCTTCCCGGAGTTATTCGTGTGAATTTCGGGGACGAAATTCTTTTAAGGGAGGGAGAATTGTAACGCCCCACTTGAGGTACGTAGTTAAGATTTGCTGTATTGTTTAAATGTTCATTGATTAAGCTTTAATTGAGTTTGTATGTTGAGTGTTTGTCTTGAAATTGGTTGAAACTTGAGGAATTTTGGAATTTCAAACTTCGTCGGGGCGAAGAATAGTCTTCGCCGTGGCGACATTGGCTTTGTGTATGGTGGTGTCGACTTTGTAATTTTTCACCGGGGCGACGGAAGGTTCTTCGCCGCGGTGACGAGTCGACTAAAATGTGTATTGAGGTTTCTAGATATTTCTCTATAGGGGTAAAATGACCATTCTACCCCTAATTAGCAGGAAAAGTGGGGAGTGAAATGTAAGAAAATTTCATGGAGAATAGGTGAGTGTGGGGGTGTGAGTGTAATGAATTAAAGGATATAGATGGAATTTCCAAGGAAGAGCAAGGGCAAATTGGGAAAGGATGGTTATAATATGAGCTAAAAAGGGTTAAGTGAAATACACCCTTCATTTCATCCATTTCCACCGCCATTCTCATTCTCTACTTCCTTTCAATTTTCCCAAGATTTCTAAGGAGTTTAAGAGAGGTTTTGGGTAATTTTAGTAGAGATTTCATCTAAAGCATCCTAAGGTAAGGATTCTTGCTTTAGATGTGAGTTTGCTTATGGTTATATTGAAGTCTTATATTGTTGTTGTTGTTCTTATTGTTGTTTTAAGTTGTAAAGAGAAGACAAGACAACAAGGGGAAGGAAAAGTGCTAGAGAAGTCACTTTTTCACAAGGTAAGTAAATCCAACCAACTTGAGTTTTGAATAAGCTTGTGAGTAGAGATTTAGAGGTTGAGTAGAGATGTATGCTTGTTAAGAAATTGAGTTGAGATGAGTAGCTATTTGGTGGTTGTTGGATACACTTCATGCATGAGAAGTGTTTTAATGTGTATTGAGAAATGGAAATTGAGATGAAGTTTGAGAGATGTTGTGTAAACCTATTTGGAAGCGCTTTTCTTGACAGGGATTATGGTTATATGAGGGAGTTTTCTCCCAATTTGGATGGCTAGAGAATGAAGTAGAGTAGTAATTATAGTAGAGTTTTTGTATGCATATAAATTGTTTGATGAAATGCCTAAGAGAAGTATGAGTATGATTAGTAAACCTTAATTCTTGCAACATTGCATATTGGCATTTCCTAAGTGCATTAATGAGCATAAACCACCCATGTGCATTAATTAAGCATTGAGTAGTAGTTTGAGAAGGAGTAGAGAATGTTGAGAATAAGCTACTCTAATAGTAAAGAGAAAGAGAGATTGAGCACTAGAGAACAAAGAGAAAGTAGTGCTAAACAAAAGAATAGAGTAGGTTATGCGATGGGGAACCCGTGAGTAATGGGTAGAGTATTCCTGCATGTACGCCGCATTGAGAGAGCGGCATGAGTATGAGAGAGAGAAGTGGTGTAGCCCGTGAGAGTGCATGCAGATGAGGGCTATACCCGAGAGTTAGATTATATACTCACATGGCCAAGGGTTTCGAATCCATGCATAACCAAGTCCGATTGGCTAGAATGAGTAGAAGTCACAGAGAGCGGGAGCGAGTCCCAGCTGTGCCTCCGGTAAGATAAGACCGTGACTTATAAAAGAGAGTTAGTAGAAAGAGGTAAGAGAAAGAGAAAATAGAGAGAAGTATAAAAGAGAGAGTAAATGAGAATTGTAAGGAAAGAATTAGAGAGAGAGAGTTACGGGGATAGATGAGTAGAGGATTTACTTACTGAGCATTAGTTGTGCTCACCCCGTTGGTTCCTATGTTTTTGCAGGATCTAGGTGAGGATACAGTTGGATGGGCGTCGGCAAGCGAAGGGAAATGGCTTCACTGTCCACCTTGTTTTGATCCTTTTCTACATGATACAACTTTTTGTATAAAGAATGTATATGTTTGATAAAAGAAAAAATTTGGGCCCAACTTTTTATGCTATATTACTTGTATTTTACAGTGCATATTTTAAAAGAATATGAGTAGAATGGAGTTGTTACAGATATCTCTCATTACTTTTCAATCATTGAAAAGGCAAAAGGCTGCCCTCTCTTCCCTTTACTCTCACGCCACCCTTGGGTTCTTGAATCAAAATTTTCCTTTGATTCAACGTGATTCTTGAAGCCAAAGAGGATCTAGCAAATCCCTCTTTGGTTCTTTGAATTGTCTTCGTGTGGATCACCATTGGTTCGATTCTATTTTGAATCGGTAGCGAATCTGAGTTAGAGACAAAGTGAAGGAGCCTCAAAACATGCGTAAGATCTCTGATCCTTGTCTTGATCATTTATATTCTCTACAAAATTTTGATTTAACGTGTTAACTATATAATTTGTGCTCTGATCTTGGGTTTTAAACGAATCGATTCATCCTTTGATTTTTGTTTTTCTACTGCGTTGGGTAGATCGATTCCTAACAAGTAGATTGCTCGCCGAGGGAGAGGTGGACCTACTAGTTGGAAATGGAGCACATGATGCTGCATTAGCTATAGGATCTTATTATCTGATTTTGCCTATGGGGTTGTTACTTGGAACTTGTGGGATTATTATCTTTTTCCTTCAGTTTCTAGAAATGATATTTCTGTGTCCACTTTGGACAAGTGAGAATATTGCTTTACTAATGGATGGTTGTCTTTTAGTATAAATAATATTCTTTATGGAACTGTTTCATAATAATATGTTTTTAAAACAGACAATAAGGATAATCTCAAAATAACAACTATGCCGAGTGTGGCAAGTTGAGTTAAACATACCTGAAGGAATGTGGGATAATATCAAAAATCACCTCTCTGCTCACACCCCAACACAATGGAGTGAGTGTCTAAAACGAGGAATAGGACTTTACTTGATATGGTTAGGTCCATGATGAGTTTTTGTGATCTACCCGCATTATTGTGGGGGTTATGCCCTAGAGACTGCGATTCACGTACTTAACCGTGTGCCGTCAAAGTCTGTGGATAAGACTCCATATGAACTGTGGGGTGGGCGAAAACCCAATTTGTCTTATTTGAAGATTTGGGATTGTGAAGCTTATGTCCAGAAATTGACTTCAAACAAGCTGGGCCCAAAGTCTAATAAATGTATTTTTGTAGGGTATCCGAAGGAGACCAAAGGATATTATTTCTACCACCCAGAAGAGCGCAAAGTTTTTGTTGCTCGTACTGGTGTCTTCTTAGAGAAGGAATTTCTCCTAAGAGGTACTAGTGGGAGAAAAGTGGAACTCGATGAAGTTTTAGAACCATAAGATACATTAGACGAAGGACGGGAGGATGTGCTATAAGAAGTGGTTAAACATTGTGAGGAGGTTACTCCACAATTTATGGATCAAAGTGAACCACCTCAAGTAGCACATAAGCTATGTAGGTTTGGGAGAGTACGTCATGAGCTTGAGAGATATGGTTTTCTCGTGACTTAACATGGTGACGTACTGGTCTACCAAGACAATGAACCCAAAACCTACGATGACACTATATCAGATCCAGATTCTGTTAAATGGCTTGAAGCCATGAAATCTGAGATGGACTCCATGTACCAAAAGCAATTATGGTCTTTGGTGGATCTACCTGAAGGGGTCAAACCCATAGGGTGTAAATGGGTCTTGAAGAAGAAGACTAACGTGGATGGCAAGGTGCATACCTATAAGGCATGATTGATTGCCAAAGGTTTCAAACAAATTCATGGTATTAACTATGAAGAAACCTCTTCACCAGTTGCCATTATTAATCTATCTAGATTATGTTTGCGATTATTGCATATCACAACCGTGAAATTTGGCAGATGGATGTCAAAATGACTTTCCTGAATGGAAACTTTGAAGAGGACGTGTATATGACACAACCTGATGGTTTTGTTCTTGATGGACAAGCTGATAAGATATGCAAGTTGCAAAGGTCTATTTATGGACTCAAGCAAACTTCAAGGAGCTGGAACATTCGTTTTGATGAAACTATAAAAGAATTCAGTTTTATCAAGAACAAAAATGAGCCCTGTGTTTATAAGAAAATAAGTGGGAGCATAGTAGCATCCTTGGTATAGTATGTCGATGGCATACTTCTCATCGAGAATGATATACCGAACTTGCAATCGGTAAAGATTGGTTATCCAAGTATCTCTCCATGAAGGATTTAGGAGAAGCAGCCTATATCCTTGGAATAAAGATCTATCATGATAGATCGCGTAGGTTGCTTTGATTCAATCTAGCAATTGAATCAAGGTTGAATTGTATTGCCTTCATGTGGATATGACAAGTGTGATCCTGTGCTTAGATCTATTTGCAAAACCGAATGTAGAAATCAATTGAAGGAGCCTCCAATCGTTAGGTATGAATGATAACCATGAGTGGTTTTATTAAAACACATATAATCATACCCTTGGTTTTGGGTTTTATTGGAAAAAAAAAATGATTTTGATTCCGCTTCTTAATCTAATAAAACCGTACAATATAATCAATCATTAGAGATAAAGAAAATATATAATAATAAAGGGGTTTAAAATACGTATAAAAGAAGACAATTCGCTGGAAAGTCACATTAACATGAGAAGAAATATAAAAAAAATAAAAATAAGGAGTTTTGATGAGATAAAATGTTTTTATAAATGAAATTTAATTAAAAAAAAAAAAAGATTAAGCTAAATTAATGTTAAGGAATTCGTCAAATCATACGATAAATATTGTAACATTTATTTTAGGTTTTACAAACAAATTTAATGAAAGAAATTAATTAGAAAACAATGTTTTTATCGTAAACAACTAGAAAAGGCTTTAATATAAAATTCCTTTTTAAAAATGAAATAAATAAAAATTTAATTAAAACTTTAAAACCCGTAGAAAGCACATGTGAATGAGTATCTAGGTTTGATGATTTTTATAAAACTCGAAATTAGGGCTGCAAACGAACCGAACAGTTCGCGAACGTTCGTTGTTCGTTCGATTACTGTTCGATAATGTTCGCGAACAGTTCGATAATTGTTCGATAATATGTTCGATCGAGTTCGAACAGGGGTTGTTCGTTCGATTATGTTCGCGAACACTATACGTTCGACTAATTCATCCGTTCGCGAACAATCGTTCGATTGTTCGTTCTTTTGAAAAACATGTTATGCATTATTATAATTAAAAAAAAAAAATTCATTTTTATATTATGTTTGATTGAGTTTGGATGAATTTTTTTTAATGGTAATCAATAATAAAATATTATGATACTTTTGTTTTTCTTATATATATAATATGTTTGGATTTTTTTTTTCCAAATGTCATCAATAATTAAATATATAAGTATATAGCATTTTAATTAAAAAGTAATAAATTACTATGATACATAGCATGACAAATTTAATAACATAATAAATTGTATAATCAAGTGATAAATAATATAGTAAATCCAATAACATAATAGCTTCATATTTTTCTAAATGTAATCAATAATTAAATATTATAAGATAATATTTCAATTAATAAATAATAAATATAGTATGGTAAATTGATAAACATAACATATTGTATAATCAAGTGATGTATATCATACCAAATTTAATAATATAATAGTTTAATTAAACCTAAATTAATCACACATTTGTATTGATCACATATTACAATAAACTCTCATATCACTATGAATTTATAGGTGTTGGTACAAAATAAATATGTAGACAGTAATGATAATATATATATATATATATATATATATAATTAATCACACATATGTATTGATCATATATTACAATAGATTTTCATTTTACTCTAAATTTATGGGTGTTGATACAAAATATATATGTAAACATTTAAAATATTTATGATAATTTATGTAATGATAATAAATATATGATAACCTATAATTTTGGTAATTTCATAACATATTTAACCTATGATTAATATATGTATGATAATAATTTTGTATATACACAATTACACATTATATATAACAAATTAATCACACATATATATTGATCATATATTATAATAGGCCATCATTTCACTATGAATTTATGGGTGTTGATACAATATATATATATATAACAAATTAATCACACGTATGTATTGATCATATATTACAATAGACTTTCATTCCACTATAAATTTACGGGTGTTGATACAAAATATATATGTAAACATTTAAAATATTTAGGATAATTTATGTAATGATAATAAATATATGATAACCTATAATTTTGGTAATTACATAACATATTTAACCTATGATTAATATATGTATGATAATAATTTTATATATACACAATTACACATTATATATAACAAATTAATCACACATATGTATTGATCATATATTATAATAGGCCATCATTTCACTATAAATTTATGGGTGTTATATATATATATATATATATATATATATATATATATATATATATATATATATATATATATATATATATATATATATATATATAACAAATTAATCACATATATGTATTGATCATATATTACAATAGACTTTCATTCCACTATAAATTTATGGGTGTTGATACAAAATATATATGTAAACATTTAAAATATTTAGGTATTTACAAATTATCGAACGAGTTAGTCGAACAGGTATTTACAAATTATCGAACGAATTATCGAACGAGTTAGTCGAACAAGTATTTACAGGTTAGTCGAACGAGTTAGTCGAACAAACAAGTTAGTCGAACGAGTTAGTCGAACAGGTTAGTCGAGCGAGTTAGTCGAACAGGTTAGTCGAACGAACACGAACGAGTTGCGAACGAACACGAACGAGCTTTTTGTTAATCGAACGAACACGAACAACATCCTGTGTTCGTTCAACTGAACGAACGAACGAACAATCGAACATGCTTATCGAACGATTTTCGAACGGGTCCGTTCGTTCATGTTCGGTTCGATTGCAGGCCTACTCGAAATTGGTAAAAATGACGTTTAACAACAAACCAAAAATACTATTTTTGGAAACTATTTTGTAAGAAAATAATTCTAAATATCAAAGTGTGAATGAATATTAGCACGTGATTTGGGCTTTGGAATTATCTTAAAAAAAAAAAAAAAAACATTTTAAATTAAAAGAAATAGGAAAAACATATATATAGGAGCTTTTCAGTAATTATAAAACAAATAAAAATACAATCAACTGAATTTTTGAAATTAAAAAAAAAATAAGAGAAGGTTTTATCAAAATAAATGGTTTTTTTGTAAAATAAAATACAAATTATAAAATTATGAAACCAGTAAAACAATAACGATTTTCATTAAAAAAAAAAAAAAAAAATCAATTGAACGATCAACCAACAATAAAAACAAGGTTTTTTTATTTTTTATTTTTTTGTAAATTGAAATGTCGATGAATTAAAACTTGGAATAATGTAGTTTTATGCCTAAGATGCATGAAGGAATACAAATTTGCATGCAATGTCATTTTGGGCTTTCGTAAAACGGACTTTTGCAGCTTATTAAATCTAAGGTATCGATTATGGTCCCCTAAGTGGGTCTAAGTAGAGAAATGACTTAGCTTTTACCTAGCACACCAAAAATACCCCATTGAAATGGCTTTAGTCTGTTGGTCTTCAGAGAAGAGTTAAAAGAAACATGCTTTTAAATGGAGCTCAATGAGCTTTGTTGAGACAGTGAATGATCTTCAAATCATCTTGACCCTTATTGGGCCTCTTAGACAAAAGTTGGTATAAACAACACTTTACTTGGAGTTCTAAGCCAATTGGCATTGTTTTGCACACGTAGTGACTTTTTGCACTAAAAGCACTTCAATCAACCATTGCAAAGAGACTGTTGAAGCTTCTACTCACCACCAAGATCCAGTTCAATATAGATGGTTAGGTTTTTCAAGTGTTTTAGTAGCATTTTTTTCTTTTTAAATAGTAAGAGGGGGTGGGGTTATGTGACGAAAAGTCCCAAACTTGGCATGCATTTTCAACATTGTTTTATAACTTGACTCGACCTAGCCAGTTCAACTGAGATCCGAGGCCTTCACTGGGCCAGGTTACCAATTTCATTGTTCATGGAAAGCCCTAGAAATTAGGACAACAATAGGCAAACAATTGGTGCTTGGGATGTTGGAGGTTTTGAAGAGGAAGGGTTGGTGAGTTAAAAGATGGTGATGGAGGTGATTTTTGGTGAGTGAAACAAGCAAAAATATCAAAATAAATCGGTGGCAACAACAGGTTGTTATCAATGATTAGCGAGGTGAAAGAGGGTGGGGTGAGATGGGTTTTGGTTAGGCGGCTGAGGGGAGAGTTTTCATGGTGACGTGGTGTGTTTTTGACGCTAGAAACAAACCTTATTTGGCCTGAGTTGTTGACTGGACAGTATAATTTGGGGTGTTTTGTAGGATTTTCAAATTTGTAGGTACTTATATGTAATTTTAGGGGTGTTTTAGCTGAATTTCAAACTTTTTTACATGTTGATGATGGGTCAAACCGGTTTAATTGGTCAACCTAAGGCCTAGCCACTTTGCCGGGTTTTATCTCGGACCGGGTTTAAAACCTTGGTTTTCAATTTGACAAAATAAAAAAGTTGTTTGTGAAATTCTCTTATATAGAAAATAAATTTCAGGTGCAACATATCGTGAAAGTTTTTACTCTATGGGGCCGTTTGGATCGAGTTAATATTAGATAACTGAGGTAATATTTTTTAAATTAGGCAAATGACGATGTTTGGTTGGTTTGTAAAAAATTATTCTCAGAATATTTTATGACAAACAGTAACATTTGGGGGATAAATTTTCTTAATACCTGGGAGGGGGTGGCGGGGTCATTATTAAAACTTACCCTGGTATTACAATTTTTTCCCTATATTGCCCCTAAACAGTTTAAGCATTTGGGTCCAAATTAACCTTATATTTGTTAATATTTACAAAACACCCAATCACTCATGCAAACACTTTTGTCCTCGCTTTTTAAATTTTTTGGATGACATTGCCCTTGTTATTACCATTATTTACAAAAATGCCATTATACCCAGAACTAGCCACCACTAGCAACCACCGTCGACCGCCGTCGAAGGTTGCCAAAAGTCGCCATAATGGCGTACAACTGCCCCTATATGGCTGGCCGTGCGTGGGTGAGGCTTTTTCAGATCCAAAAAAAGCCAGATATGGCTGTTTCAAGGCCAAGGATGTGGCCGTGAAACGCTGACTGATCTGGTTGTGAAACGGTTGGCGTTTCACGGCCAAAGACTTGGCCATTTCACAGCTAGATCTGTAGCACTAATCAGTGTCACGACCAGATTTGTGGCACTGCCAGCGGCCGCCAATAGTGGCTTAGGGTGGGTAAGGGTGCTTTTGTTAAGTCTAAAACGTTTTTGGTTGTTATAGTGTTTTTGCTAAATCTAAAAAAATAGGGGGTTAAAAGAAATTATTCAAAAAATAATAATTAAAATGACTGTTATATTAATATTTAAAAAGGAGGGTAATTTAGTAATTTATATAATATACTCACTCATTTATCTTCCAAACCAAACATATTATTCATTAATTTATTCGAACCAACCAAACATATTTTCTAAATATTCTCAGTAATCTTCAAGGTGATATTTTATTCTGTTAATATAATATCCCTTTTATAATAAAATATTATATGATCCAAACGCCTCCTACAAACTAAAGTTTTGAATTTTGTATTTAGGGAAGCTTAGTTACTAAACTTTGTAGAAATGTTAAGAGCTCCAAGCTTATTTTTTATGATTTTCGGATTTTGATTTTGAGAAATTTTCTTCTAAATAAGTGCGTGACAATATGGAATTATTATGATTTGATATGGTTTATAGAGTAAGAAGAAATTTGGATGTTTGTGTGTGGTCCAATATAACCCAGAACCAGAAGTTGTTGTCCTTTACTGAAAGATGGCAGTAAGTTAACCGTTGAAAAATGAGTTGACTTGTAAGAGAATGGTCCCCACAGTCACCGGTGACCTAACCTATATATCTCTTCTCAATTAAACTATCTACCTAAATTAAACAGTTGTAATGAATTATAACTCCTCATCAACACTACTCCCCTTAATTGTCTACAAGTCTAACAATTTGTATTAATTATTATGCTCTTTAATTATATAAAATAATTATAAATTTTATTCAAATCTCGTTCAAATATTAAGGCTCCGTTTGATTCACGCTTTCAAATAGCATTATAAGTTTTTCCAATAAAGTTAAATAGTAAAATTAGTTTATTCTTAAAATATTATTATATATTATTCGATTTCTTTTAAACCCCCCTAAATTTGTTAATTTAACTAAACACCCCCAATTTTTTTTAGAAATTATAAAAACACCACAGCAACCCACATTTACTAGATTCTGACCATCACTGTCGGTGGAAGTCGGCAGATCTCGGTATAATGGCGTATACTACCATGAATATCCGACCTAGTGCGCCGATCTAGTCTTTTTCGGTCAGATCCATGGTGGATCTGACCGGAAAAGGCCAACAACCAGATCTTTGGCGGTAGCCAATCGTCAACGATTGTCAAGATATGGTCGTTGTTGACCATCAACGACGGCCGTATCTTTGGCCGTCGTTGACGACTAAATGCGGCTAGATCTAGCCGTCAATTGCCAGATCTAGCGGTAGATCCGACATTTTCTAGCTAGATCCATCGTGGATCTGGCCGAAAAAGGCCATATCGACTCATGACCGGCATGATCCAGATGGTCATGCACTGATACGGCTACTCCGGCCACCCTCCGGCGGTGGTCACTAACTATCTGTATTTAATGGGTGGGTTATGGGTGTTTTTGTTAACTTTTAATATTTCATTATAGGGGTGTTTAATAAATAAACAAACATATAGAGTGTTTTTGTTAACTTTTAATATTTTATTATAGGGGTGTTTAGTAAATAAAACAAACATATAGGGTATTTTTTTTAATTTCCAAATCCTACATCGTAATACCCACCCAATTTAACTTTTTTTCAAAATATTATTTTAAAAAGTATCAGAATAATGAACTAAACGGACTCTAAGTTTTATCTATAAGTTTTTTTTAAACTTATTTAAGAGAGTATGGAATTTCAAAAAAAAAAAAAAAAAAATCCTTTTTATATTTTATAAATTTGAGTTGACTTATTTTTATATATTAAAATATTTATCAATACTAGAAGTTCTTTCTTATATCCCTTATCAAACAACTAACAATGTTTTTATAAAAGCTATATTTTCAAAACTGTATCCCAATAAATTATACTTCTATAAGTTTAATTAGAAAATAAAATATAATTTTTTAAGTAAAAATTCACTGTTTTGATTATTTTATAAGAATTGACATAATACATATATTTATATTTTTTTTAAATGAAATTAGATGAGTTAAACAATTTTCATGCAATTACTATGAAGGCATACTGAACCTTAAAAAAAAAAAAAAAAAAAAAAGTGTGAGCGAGTAAGAAAATATAAAACTGGCAAAAAGTCAATAAGGGCAAGCTCTGGCTTGGCTTTTGGCAGCCATTTCTTCACCCCTCCAAACACTTCTTCAACCATTCCTTCCTCGTTATTATTATACAACTTATACTTCTCTTTAATATCAACAGACAAACGTAATATATAATTTTTTATTTAATTATTACTACACTTGTATATATCCTTATCAAGAATTGCCCATTCAACTTCTGTACAGCTGTTTTTCTTTCATTTCCTTGGAAAATCAGCAACTTCTTCCATCGGTTGGTTAATTTCAAGGATATTAAGATGCTTTTTTCTCTTCATTTCCTTGTTCCTTTAGCTTTTTCAGGTCTTTCGCTTGTTTTAGTTTTGTCTTGATGATCAAAATTCTTGCTTTTGGTGGTGCAGGTTCTGGAGTATTTTGGGGTTTTTATTGAATGATTTTTGTTTGTTTTGAGATTAGTAGAAGAGGTTGTAGATGTTGAGTGATTGCAGAAGAAGAAGGAGGTGAATTGAGGTTGAATTATATGGATAATCTATGTTGCTTCAATTCTGTTTATTCTCAGGTGATGAGATCTCTAACTTTGTTTTAGTTTCCTTCGTTTTTTTCTATCTGGTTTAGGAAATTTCTTAAATCCCCTGTTGCATAATTTTCAGTTCATTGGCGTGGTGTGTTAATTTGATTGGATTCTGGAAGCAAATATGATCTAATTTTTGCGTTAGTTGACTTACAAATTTTGTTATGTAGACTACTTAAAATTGGAGTGTTTTTGTTGAAGATCGGGAAACTTTATTTTGAGGTGCTTCTACTAGTCAAATAGCTTAATTTGGGAGCTTCTATGATCTGAAAAAAATTGTGTTCTTCGTTCTCACTGAATCTGTGGGGATGCTTGGTTCAGTTCAGATTATTTCAATGTTTTTAATATTAAGGATTCTGGGGGGTTTTGCCAAGGTTTTTAATTATTGGGAAAAGAGTTTAAAGACCTTTGGATTCTTATGTTTTTTTATTCTTGTAAGAGCCAAAATGGTGATGCAGCCATGGACTTTGTGATATTTGCAGAAATCATGTCATGGTTATGGAAAATTTTGAGAAATCTTTTCAGTGCAATATAATGTATCATTTATTAAGATACTAAATAGATGAACTGACTTTCAGTAATAGTGAAAAGCTACTGCTTTTTGTCTATAAGAAATTGTGCGCTATTGTTTTAATGCTGGGCGCTTTCTGGTCTTCTTGTTAAGATACATGTTCTAGAAGGCATGCTTTTGCTGAAATTTCTACAAAAGCTACATTTTTAGAATTATGGCAATTGGACTACATGCATTCTATAAAACTTTAACATAGAGGGAGCATGTTGGATTTTCTTACTCTGCAAAATTTTCTTTCCAAAGAAATAGGTTTCAAACATTGATTCTCTCTCTCTCTCTCTCTCTCGCCCCCTCCTTTCTAATGATGTCCTTTTGACTATCATTTTTATTTTATTTTTCCTACCCCCTTTCGTTTCCTCTACTTAATTGAATGCCTTGTTTTAAAGATTAATTTTTTGGTTGTTTTGATTGCTAATTTGTAAGATAACTGAAATTGATGTTGTGATGGGGTTATTTTTATAACTTAACTTGATACTTGTGGTTATCAAGTTCAGTTTGTTATTTGCACCAGTGCTAAAATTGTCATGGAACTTTTAGCTAGATCATTTTATTAGGTTTTCTCTGGGCTCTACTGTTCTAGATTAGTTTGTTCTTGTTGCTTAGACTATCTATCTCTTGTTTTGCAAATTCATCTTTATTTCTAGGTTTCCCTTTTTTAATGTTAACAAAATTGAAAATATCTATTTAGGTTGTGGGGGGACGCTCTTCATCTAGCTCCGGCAAGGGTAGGAGCCATCAGGGTCCAGTCAAGTATGGTTTTAGCCTAGTTAAAGGAAAAGCAAATCATCCAATGGAGGATTTTCATGTTGCAAAGTTTCTTCAATTCCGAGGACATGAGCTTGGACTTTTTGCCATATATGATGGACATTTGGGAGATACTGTGCCTGCCTATCTACAAAAGCATTTGTTTCCCAATATATTAAAGCATGTAAGTTGTTGATTTGATATTATATTTCTAGTGCTTGAACAATCTTTAAGGAGCATTTGGATTCCACAATGACTTGAAATTATTCCATCACTTTTGCATTGCTAAAGCATGTGTTTCTAATAGTCATGATGTCGGGAATTGGACTTCCAAAAGAGTAATTTTAATCTGCCTTTGTTGAAATAAATCCTCATGATTTAAAGAAAAATCTATACTAGAAAGGGCTTTAAAATAGTTGATATCTCACATCTTAAGTTATAGTAAACTATGCATTGACTTTTGTTGCTGTAGTTGGTGCCCTTCTCAGTCAATAATTTATTTTTTTATTTTTTAATCAATTACAGGAGGAGTTTTGGACTGATCCCCGCACATCCATTTCCAAAGCCTATGAGAGGACAGACCAGGCAATTCTGACACACAGTCCTGACTTGGGACGAGGTGGGTCCACTGCTGTCACTGCCATTCTAATAAATGGGCAGAAGTTATGGGTAGCCAATGTTGGAGATTCACGAGCAGTTCTTTCAAAGGGAGGGCAGGCAATACAGATGAGTATCGATCATGAGCCTAACACTGAGCGAGGCAGCATTGAGGACAGAGGTGGCTTTGTCTCGAACATGCCAGGTAGTTTGACAAATCTTGAAGCTTATAACTATGTGCTTAAAAAGGTATTGATGTATGTATGTGTAGATGAGTCCACAAACTTCTAGGGCTGCATTCTGTAGTGTAATGTGATGAAGAATCAGTGTCAACTCCTTTTAAAATTATTAATAATATATAATTTTTAACCTTCCTCAGTCTCCTTAACCTAAAATGGGTTTAGGATTAAGATCCAAGACCTCTTGTAAAACTATAAGAGACTTTTCCTTGCTAAACTAACTAGAACCTACAAGAATCAGTACCAACCATCTATTTTTAGCCTATATATTCATTTATTTAAAGAAATATTTCTGAATCATGTGCCATGGTCTTGCACATACAAAGTATGTTATGCTGGATGACTTTGTTGCCTTTATGTATTTCAAAATTACCTTAAATCTAGCTTGGATAAAAAGGGGTGCCTGATTGATAAAGTGTTATTTAGTAAAAACAATAACTGCTGAGAAAAGAAATCTACCTTTTTATGGATAAACTCATATTACATGCCATTATCAGATTTGTGATGGATTACAATTGTTGAGCAGAAAAATGTTTTAGTGTAAAATTTCATTTCTGGTATAGAGGACAGAATTTGTGCATGTCCAATGGTTTGATAATGTTAAAGAAGATGATGATAAAGGAAAAAGGTAATTTAAACACCAATTCTTTGCAGATTTGGATACTGAAGTGCGAAAATTGTAAGATAAGCGACTTGGTTCCCCTTGGAATTTTGCTAATATAAAGGTAGGATGTGAGGACTGACAATTGATGTGGTTTCAGCAGAAAGTCAGGAACATAAAACCGTTGAAAGCTGGTTGATTTAGGTATGCGAAACTGAGTGCTAAGATGGAACAATTGTGGCAAATTCCAGTTATTTTTGTCATTCCTTAAATGTGGGAATAGGGAGGGAAGTTTTAGGTTTGTGACGACAAATAGATGGATACTCATCTTTGGGTGAGAGATTCCTACACATAAAAAATGTTTCTATCCATTTGTGTGGTTTTCACCCTCTTGCTCTTGCATGGCATTGGAGCTTCAACTTTATTAGGAACTTGAATTAAAAAGGAAGCACAAGAATATGCAACTCTTATGGAGATGATAAGCAATATTGATATTGATGAGTTGAGTGTAGATGAAAAATGGTGGAAGAGAGAGGTTTTGGGTTGTTATTCCTGCAAGTCCTGTCTTGAATGGTCGATCGTTCTCTTAATGGGAAGTTTATAGGCCACACAAAATGATATGGACCGCTAAAGTTCCCCTCATAATGCAAGACTTCATGTGGGCTTTGGTGTCAAGGAAAATTCAATACTAGAAAAGTAATGCAAAGAAGTATTGAAAGATGTGCCCTTTGGCCATCATGGTCTGATGTGTAGAAGAAATGGAGAGACTAATGTCATCTCTTCCTTAACTGTTCAGTGAAGCCTAAATAGCTTGCATCAATCAGGGCTTATGTGATGCAATACATATGGAGCATATTTTTGCTTTTGGTAAAAGAAAGAAATCCAGGACTAAATGAAAGTACACAAGTTTTAGTTCTCTTTTTGGGTAATATGAAAAGAAAAATATAATTGTAATTCTGGAACGGAAAAAGAGGAAAATAGTGGCAAAATGTGGGATAAAATTCAGTTTTGTGATTCACTTTGGTCTTAGGTTTCAAAGGATTTTTACGATTCTTCTTTTTTTCCATCTCAATTGGGAGTTATGATTATGCTTTAGGCATCACTTTTGGAGATTGGTTTTGAGGGGTTTTCGAAATTCTTATAATACTTTTATAAATCCATTATACTTGGCTGCAAAGGTGGTGTCATTTATCAGGGGTAACAAGTTCTTCTGGGTTGTCTTTCTATAGGGTAGACCCCTCTGTGAATTTATGGTTTGCTAGGCCACATTTGTATCTTCTTTCAATGAATTATTATTCATACCATTGGTTGGTCAAATGGTATGACCTTCAGTTTCCTACCAGGGTTCAGAGGTTGAATTCCTCTGAGGGCTGCCTACCATGGTTATATCTATGGGTTTCTTGATTATTAAAAGTTGTAGGATCCAGGAATATTCCCCAGCTTATGATGTTTGTTTGAAAAAACGTTGATAATTGCTTGGATAAGGAGTTGAACAGCTAGATTAAAATTAATTAGTGTATGGTTGGGAAGGTTTTGGGAAATGATATGGAGTTTGAAATTTGGCAGAAGCTTTATGCATAGAATTCAGTAAAGAAAACAATTTGATAGAGATCAGTTGCGGGGAAAGTTGTAAAGTCGAAGTGGAACTGAAGGTCATTGGTATTAATTTGGCCTGGCTAAATTCTGAGAAAAGATGATATGGTAGAAAAGCTAATTTGCTTGAGAACCATTAAAAAAAAAAAAAAAAAAGGAGGTCAGAAAATGGGGTTCTTCTTGACATGTGATCTTTTGAAGAAGCTAATTTGGTGGAGAATCAATTTTGGGTTAGCCATTGAAGGAATAGTTTGGAAGATATTCCAACAATCTATGATTCTTTTGTCTTTTTTATTTATTATTATCATTATTTTGATAGGGAACGTAAGGGTGTGTATTACGATAAACAAAACCTCAAATAGTGGATCAAGTATCCTCTACCACCAAAAGAGCCCATCTAATTAGGGTTTACAAAGATTGTCACTAAAGATGTCACTGTACAGTGAAATTATAAATGGCCATAGGATTCTTTATCATTTTTTAACATAACACACTAATGGGGGGAGAAGTTGATTTGATGGTACTTTTTAGTGTCTGCTGTATTGAGTTTTCCTTGAACTGAAGTCTGTGAGAACACTTAACTTTAGGAGGACCTTTTGCTTTTCAAAACTAGTTTGTACTCTTTAAAATCAAGTGCAGGATTTTCTGCTAATAACTTTGAGGGTAGGAGTTGCAAGTGTAACTAACTAGTCAAGCTTCCATTTTCTTTTGTCTCCTCTAAACTTATTAACGGAAACATTGTCCACAATCCCATAGGTTAATGAATTCTTCGATCTGTCTCATCTTCAAATTTCTTTTGAGGTTAAGTTCCAACTTCCATGCGTTGAAGAAGAGTCAAGAGACGCATGAAAAGTGACTCCTTTATTAACAGTGAAACTAGAGAGAAGGGGATAGCATTGATCAAGCTAAGTCTCAAAGCCATATATCCTCCCATAAATTTCCTTGCCATTTCCCACCTCTAAATTTAATGAAAGTCAAATGTAGGATATTACTCAGAATTGGTTTTCCAAGGACTTCTATGAATCCATTTTTTAATTTCTTGGGAATTTCTTCCATTTGATTGAAGATCATATTTGCTTTTGATAACTTCCTACCAAAGGGAATTTCTCTCTCAGGGAAACCTCCAAGGCCATTTAGCTAGGAGAGCCCTATTTTTCTTCTCCAAATTCCCAACTCCTAGCCCTCCATATCCTTCCCAAAGGAAACATTTCATGATCTTTCATTTTATAAAAACTGCCTCTCTAAAATTCTAAATCATATCTTGAAAATAAAAAAATTTACAGTCACTTTTATCCTATGTACTTTAACATTGTCATGAAATCTATTTCTTTTGTTGCTAATTGAATTTGTTCTACATATATGTGTTTTCTGTTAAATTTAATTATAATACATAGTAGTTGAAGAATTTATAAGGGGAAAATTATAAATATGATTTTTTAATGGATATTCAAGATACTAGAAGGTTATAAAAGAAATTTCACCAAATCAATTAATTTTCATGTCTTCAAGGAAGTTGAGCTTATAATTAATAAACTATTGGGGGTTTTTACTGAAACTCCTCATGAACCTCAAGTGAGGTAATTGCAAATTACCCAACTTGAGGTGATTAATCCAGCTGCAACTTATGAAGTTGACAAATCAAACAATTTCTACAAGTTGAACCACACATGAAGCTGATTCATATGAGAAATATTGACCTTGCTTTTACATAATTATAAAGATCCTTTCTTTGAAACAATACTAAATCAAGTCACAGGCTGCAATGTGTTGTGTCGAAATGTCAAACCATGTTGCGAATTCCAACCTCTGGCTTCCAAGTTCTTGTTGAACCCTTACCATATTATTAATGGATGAAAGTTTTATGAGATTTCTCAGCTGTATGTTGTAAAATTTGTCTGAGTATATCAATTGTTGGGTGGATCATTTATGCCTGATGGATTTGTATTAGTTTGTTTTAGGGCACGCTCTCTCCATTCATCTTTTTATAGAAGGAAATTGTGTAGGTTTTATTTTTTATTTCTTTTGTTTTTGTTTCCAAAAATGAAAATAAGAAGTTTGAATTTTGTATTGTTAAATTCAAAAACGCTTTTATTATCATTTTCTTAAAACAGCATTAATGATAAAGTAGAGAGAAAACATTAAAAAACATTCTTTTAATGTTTTCTATATTTTCAATTTTTTATTAATACATCTTACTCTCTGTTTTGTGTGTATTAGAAAATGAAAATAGTAAAGTTAACAGATACTACACTGTTTTCAGAACAAAAAATAAAATAAAATGGATATGGAAATGACAGTTAATACTGAGTTTCTCTCCTGTGAGTGGTGATTTTCCAAATATCTCAAAAGGATTTTTGCCTCATAAGTGTTTATATATATATATATATATATATATCTCTTAGCAATTTGGCTCAAGGTTAGACACCCCAAACTGACATTTCTACTTGAACATACCGGATCATACATCTCATGCTCATCACTACTTTTGTTTATTTGAATGTTATTTTATTAAAGAAATTCAAGAGCAAGATGTGTAGATTGCAATGACTTAGTCAAAGGCTAACAGCCTTGTTGGTGCTAATACATAAATTGTAGTTCTTGCCCAACAATAATAGATTTAAGCTTCATCCATTATCTGTCTACAAATTTTGGATAAAGGAATTCCAAACTGCCCAATTCACAAATTGAAATAGTTGTGTCAACGTAATAAGATGATAGTAGTTTATTTCATCTTCAATTTGCTCAATATTTAGATATATTGTAATATTCTACATGCTACTTTTTCATGGAGAGATGAAATCTGTCTATAAACGTACTTCTTGTTATTATAATCTGAAAGCAAATCATCTGTGTACAATATGGGTTGATGGTGCTCTCTGTATTAGTAATAATAAGCAATATTTGTTGCTTGCTACACCAGGAGATGTTGCTAGAGTGAATGGACAACTGGCAGTTTCCCGTGCTTTCGGAGACAAGAACCTCAAATCACACCTCCGATCTGATCCTGATATACAGGATGCTGATATTGATTCAGATACTGATCTTCTTATCCTTGCAAGTGATGGTCTTTGGAAGGTGATTCATCTATTTCTATAGTTCCATTCCAAGATCGCTTCGTTATGCCTTCTGTTTATCTTTTTTTATTATTATTAATTTTTTTTTTTTTTTTTGGCAATAATTTAGGTCATGTCTAATCAAGAGGCAGTTGATATTGCAAGAAAAATAAAGGATCCACACAGGGCAGCCAAGCAACTAGTAACTGAGGCATTGAACAAAGACAGTAAGGATGACATCTCCTGTATTGTAGTACGGTTCAAGGGGTAAAACTCAACTGAAAACAATCCTCGGATTGAAGGAGGGATATGTATATCGCGGTTTCTATAAGATGAAATGCAAATTTTATAGATCAACACTGTCAGGTTAATTTCATGAATCCAACATAAATTTGGAAAATGTTTTTAAAATATCATATTTATTTCGGTTTCCCACCTGTTGTAAAATCAAAATTCTGGCAATTAGGTTGTGAGGTTTTGATATTGTTTGATTTCTTCAATGTGTAGATTTGTACCATCATTTTCTTTGTAATTTTAGCGCGATTTAAAGCTTTTTAAATGGCATTGGATTTATATATATAGAGCTAAATTGGATGTTAGCAACTATTTTTGTGGAGAAATATTATTATTGATTTTCATAATTCATATTGGAAAAAGGCTTTTTGCTTAGGAAAGTTTTAATCATGCACAGAATATAACAATCTTCATCTGTTATGGACTAATAATAAATAGAAGCATCCAGGTTTTATTATTTCTTGTATTTTGGTTTTTGGTTTTGAGAAACAAGTCTCTCTAAGTCTAAAAAACAATTTAAAGGTGTTTTTTTTTTTATGTGTTCTCTAGTCTAGAATCATTTAGTGAAACCTATTTTTGAGTATTCACTCAATAGTTCAAGTAATATATATCGAATGAAGAAAATATGCATTTTAAGTCATTACTCATTTTTAATTTTAGGCTGTGAATGGTTGCAATCCTTTTATGTCATAGGCAGATTGTTGTGCGTAATATTAATAAACGTATTTTATTATTAAAATAAAAAACAAAAAACCAAAAAAAAAAAAAAAAAAAAAAAGAAACAAAACAAAAAACACAAGTTAGTTTATAGATAAAAGAATGTGGAGTTATCTACTATGATTGTTGGTTCTTTTTATTCAAAGAAATAGTTATTTAAAAAAAAAAAAAAATACAGAGGAACAAAATGGATAAGGATCTTTATTTTTATTTTTATTTTTTTTCATCCTTATTTTTCTGTACTTTTAAAATTAAAACTTTTTAGGGTTAAGATTTGATATTTAACTCTCTCAAATAAATAAGCTAATTAATGACAAGAACAAATAAAATAACATTTTATTTAAAGAATTAAAATAAAATAAAAACTTTGAGTAAAAAAAAAAATCTCAAATAACATGCAATTTTTTTTAATGACATAGAATTATTATATTAAACAACCAAAAAAAAAAAAAAAAATTTATTTGTTGGCAATTGTTGATGCAAAATTTACACCAACCCGAGTGATCCGATTGACTTTGGTAGAATCAGAACTGATGTGTGCGTGATTAAAGATAACCAACAATTGTATATAAAAGTCTGTAAATGTAAAGAACACAATCAATTTTTAAAGTGGTTTGACAAGTTAGAACTTAAGCTTACGTCCATTGTTTTTCTTATTGCTTTAAAGAGCTTATAAGAATAATATTAAATGCCTAGAATCATTTGCTAACCCATCTCGCATTGTTGGAGGGGGTTTATATACATGTTTGTAAACAAGGAAAGAGAGAAATCATCGGGATTGCAATCAAATTCGAATTACAATTCCGATATTCTTGTGATTGTGCGCTAAGATTGCACCATCAATGCTGTTAATATGATCTCTTCTGAAATATCTAGGATCTAAGCTTATTAATGATTTGTTGAACAATTGCCAAAGTTGGTCGTGACTAGCTTATGTTGGGTCGAGCTATATCTCGACGAGCTTATGCTGGGTCGGACAAATGTTGAACCAAACTAATTATAGGTTGAATTGATCCTTGCAGGATTCTGAATTCTTCGAGCTTAATGGAAAAATCACACACAACATAGCTGCCCCCTAATGTTTGGTGCTCGTTTCGAGCTTCGAAGACTAATTGCTCGATTTGACATTTAGCTCAAACTTCACAAGTTGCGTGCTATCTATAGATTTGACCGACCTTTATGAGTCAGCCGTAGCTTCAGTAGACGTGAACAAGACCTTTTTGCTGTAGTATTCTTGATAAATTTGGAATTTGAAATGAGGGGTATGCAAGTAATTTCCATGCAGTCGTGTCGCATTAAATGCAGTTGGCTTTTGCAGTTAATTTTTGTCGCATGTGGGCCACTACAGTTGCCCATGTGCGATGTCGAGGCGATGTGCGACAACAGTTATGACTATAGAATTCTGATAGTTGATCGCCTTTTGTGGATGATTGACACATAGACATTTGAGTGGTCAAGATTACTCGAGGAATGGAAGACTGAGATTCATCGTAGATCAACGGTCAAGGTCGAATCCCATCGTTTCATCTCCCATGCTCACCACTATAAAAATGGGCATTTTCATCAGAATTGTACAGTTGCAAATATTTTCATACCTCAAAGTTGGTTGCTATCTATTCTCCGTCGTTGCTTCTTCAGACCTACGACGATCTTCCAGCGATTTCTTACCGTGTTTCACACTCCGGTGAGGCTCTTGTTCTCATCCTTTTCTTTCTTCAAAGCTTTCTTTGTTGTTGAGGGTGGCCATTGTCGTGGCCACACTAGTGTTTTTAGGGTTTTTTGAGTAGACCCATTGGTTTGGGTTTTAGAAGGGTTTAGGGAGGTGGCCACTGGAATCTTGATAGTTCACTCGCATCTCTTATCCTGGATGCCTGAACTGAAAGCAAGTGTGGATATGTAGCTGATATTTTAAATTGTGACACTTGGTTACTTCTGTTTCAGGTATCCAGAGGCGTGTTACTACCATGTCTTCATCCAACAGTCACAAGATAAATCTACTTTTTGACTCTTCGACGACCTTAGCAGTTCGTGGGGGAGGACTCCTAGACGAGGTGTATGAGGATACCATCGTGAGGAGTTCAAACAGTGATGTGGCGAGTTCTTCGAACAATGCCTCTACCAAGCTTCCCTCACCAAGGGGCTTGCTAGCCTTTAGATTTAGGAAAGCCAAGTTCCTCGATTGGAGACAAGCATCTTCAACGCATAAAGGATATTTATGCGATTCAACTCCCGTTGAGTGCTTCGGGAAATATTTCCCGAAAAGATCCCCCCAGAGGTTGGGCGGCGATCTCTGACATCCTTCTGAGGTGTGGAATGTCTGTCCCACCTCATTTCTTTATTGCCGACGTATTGAGAAGGTTTAGCATTGCTCCCCTCCAACTCACAAAGAACTCGTACCTAATAATTTTAGGAATGTACATAGCATACCAGATATTTGAATTAGGTGAGCTATTGGTGGATGAGCTTGTCCACTTGTATAGCTTAAAGAAAAGCCAAGATCAGATGTATTACCTCCCTAAAGTGAGGAAAGTACGCCTGAATGGTTTGGTCAGAGTCTTAAAGAAGGTTGGGAATTAGGACTCCCAATATTTCTTTTATGAAGCCGGGGAAACTAGCATTTTTGCCTCAGAGGCTAGAAAGTACTCTGATCTTTGTGCGAAACATAGGGTTCTCTAGTCAAGCAAGTGAACTAACCCTACACCTTCTTCATTTTACAGTAAATGTTGAGCAAAACTTTATCTCAATAGTGAGCTAAGAGCGGCTTCAACGTTTTAGCGAGCTTCCTAATAGTAAGCGTGACGTTACCCAGCTCATCACGCTCTTTCGCTTAATAGCGTACGGTTTTTGAAATGGTGCTACAAAATTCTACACAATCTTTGAGAAAGGTAAGTGTTCAATAGCTCACTCTTTACATTTCCACTTTGATAGGTCATTAACAATTCTGCTCTCTTTGCAGATATGTGGGTCGACAAGCCAAAGAACTTGAAAAGGAAGATGGCAGCTCGTAGAGCTGCCAAGGACTAGCCAACAATCTCGGAGAAGAAGAAGCCTGTGGGTTTTATCTAGGTGACTAGGGTAGGTTCCTCGCGGCCGACCTTCAAACGAACCGGTGGAGAGCTTGGGGAAGGTCCAACTGCTTAAAAAGCCTGCAACAGCTTCCAAGGGCTCGATGAAGAAACACTTCTATTAGAGTGGGTGCCCTAGAGCTAATCAATTATTGTAGAATTGACTCTTTGTAATAATGTTCATTGATCAATAAAAAGGCATTTTATTCTATATCGCGTAAATCATTATTGTATGTATTGATATATGTCCTTAGAATGGTAGAACCATGACGAGGGTATCAAGTATTTCAAATCTTGATAGTAAGAACCCTACGAGCTTATATGGTGGCCATTCTAGAAACGTCCGTAGCCCTAGTATTATTCTAAAGTAAGGGCATAGATAATACGGTAATGCTATCATAGTGTTGAACGACCCTGTCGAAAGGCAGTGACTGATCTCACTTGTCAAGGTTGTTTAGTGACAACTTGGTGCAACACATGTGTGCTTGCTATAGGCAAGTTCACTGGACTGACCCACCAGAGGATTCCATATGGATGGTAACCCCAACGTCTATGGAACAAATCCTCTAACGAATGGTGGTGCATGTGATTCTTAGACTTGAGATCACCGGAGCGCCTTGTTGTAAACCCCGTGTTATTATTCTGATGTCCTAAGGTATGAAATTTACCTTTTCAAGTAATTTTCTTTTTTTTGAATGGAAGGGTAAAATGGTCAATTTACATGTATTTCGAGATGTGGCCATTATAAAGTGTAAGGGGTGATGTCATTGAAGAGAAATAAGGGTAGAATGGTCATAAAGTTGATTGATATGGTTAAATGGCGTAAACGGTAACCAATCATTATGTTGTGGTAGAAATGACCAAAACGCCCTTATATGAAAAATTTATGCCAAATGACCCTTATACCTAACTTTTATTGACCAATCACATTAGAGTAACAATGGAATAAATATTTACATGGTTTTAAGAGAGAGTAGTCGGCCTTGTACACCCCAAATATATCATCTTCTTCTTCATCTCTCAAATCCACCATAAAAGCCACTAATCCAAGCATTTTATTCTCAAATTTTCATAGGATTTCAAGTTGATTTTCAAAGGAGATCACCATCCACACTTAAAGAACTTCGATTTCAGGGTTTTAGGTGAGTTTCAAAACCCTAGTTGTTCTGATCTTTTAGTTAAAAGGGAAATTCATAAGTGGTTATGTGTATAAGGTAGAAAGGGTGAACCTTTGGAGCTAAGGAGGAGTGTCTTTGTGCTTTGAATACTAAGGTAAGGAAAAAATCTCCCTTATGACTACAATTGATAACACCTAGGGTTTATGGAACTTATATTTATTTATGTTAATATGAGTGTGATGCTATGTTTTGGTTATGGATTGTTTAAATGGGTGTGTTGATTGGTGCATGTGTGCATATGGAGGATGATTATGGCAATTAAGAGATTTGTAGTTGGATGATGTTTTGGCACTTTTTGGTTCTATAAAAAGGGAGGTATTTATGGCCTTTTATACTTAGAATGACATGGCAAATGATATGAATGTGCAAATGAAGGTGACATGGTTAAAATGAATAGAATTCGGATTTGGCTTTTTGAGACTTATACTGTACATGCTTCACTGAATTAGTCATAACTGAAGTTATAGAAGTCAGATTGAGTTGATTCTTGAAGGGTTAAAAATTTGAGAAACAGACCTAAAACTTTATGTTTTAGCCAAAAATCAATTCGAATTGGAAGATAAGGGAAAAATTGCTTGAAAAGTGATGAACTATATGGCATCCACCTTCTTAATGGAAATTCCCATTTGTTTCTAATTCTAATAAACCTCTGAATAATCTTACTACCAAAATTCCTTGTATTGTATGAGAAATTGAATGAATTAAGTTAAGAAGTTTAGTAGGAGAATATAGTATGATTGAGCATGGGAGATGTTAGTCCATATGTTTGCATTCATAATGGTAATGCATATAGCTTATTTAGTTGTCTTATGAAAAATTTATAAATGTTAAAGAATGAATTCCATGAGTCTCTTGAGGTATAAACCAAGATTAGAGGAATGGAATTCTTATGGAAACCATGAGTCCTTTGAAGTGACGACCAAGAATAAGGTAATGGTTCAAATGAATCCGATCGGATAACAAAGACTAATGAAACCATCAAGTATAAAGACAAAAGAAATAAGCATGCCATGTACATGAATATTTCATAAGTCATAAATGTTCTATGTTATATTATGTATGGTTATGTTGTGACTTATGTTTATGAGAAAAGTCCAAAGTGTATGATATGTTTTATGAACTTGTTATGTCAAAGAATGAAGGTCATGTTTTGTAGGTAGGTAAGGTCCTAAGTAATATACTTGTATAATGAACCTTAATAGTTTATAAATGGTCATATTACTTACTGAGCGATTAGCGCTCACCCCACGAAATGTTTTAAAATGTTTTGCAGTTAAGGATTAAGGCATGAAGCTGGGAGAGGATTCCGAGGGACGCTATGAGCATAAAGGGATGTTTTAATGATGACTATTGAATTGTTTTGCTAGTATTTAGTGTAGTAATTATGTTTATATCTCACAATGCAATAAATATGTCCATGTTATTATGGAGTATATATGTTTGTGTTAATAAAGGAAATCAAATAAATTTTATAAAAGTATGTATGTTCTCGTAAGTACTACTATGGATTTCATAATGTACTCCAAGAAAGGAAACTATATATTTTTTTGACTTGTACAATGAACTTATTATAGTTTAGAAATTAAATTAAAATAAAAATATATGTATTTTTTAAACTACAGGTTTATTCTTTAAATAGGATTTTAAAATAAACTTCTTTCGTAGGCGTGCGTTTTCTAGGTTCTCAATGGCCAAGGGATACTTAGGAAATACCCAGCTAGGGAGGGGTTTTACACTTGTGCACCGATTGGTGTAATTTGACACTAGCCCAATGCAGTTCTATTTAGAGCTATCAATATGGTAGTGATTGGCTGCATTAAGGAGTGTATCAAGACTATGGTGGATCGACAGATGATTCATCACTCCCAGGTACGGGAGAAAAGTTATCTCACGGCGTAATTCAATAAATGGCAATGACACTAAAACTATGGCCACAGTGGGATTGAGTTGTTGCTCGATCCAGTTTATAATTCAGGTCATTGGTCTAGTAACTGAATACATACATATTGAGAGTAACTGAGGTTGACACTATTTCTATGCCTTGGTCTCATTGAGATAACAGATGATGAAAGGATCGAATTGCACGATAACCATATCGTTGACAGGTAGCTACTTTGCTGAATTTGAATCAATCGGGTGGCCATGATACCTTGCTAGGGGCCAATCTTGGTTTGTGTATAGTGAGATGAATAATTGGTGTTAATCGCGATACTACACACTACCGGTATGATAAGGTGCCTATGGGTCACACAAATAGAGGATAATTTAAGAACCAGTTTATAAGAAGGGCGTTTTCGTCTTTTTAGGCAAAAGGGTATTTTGGTAATCTCACAGTACAATTAAATTTGTTGAGGTCGTAGCCTTGATTTAATTTGATATTAAAAATTAAATAAGTGAGATTATATTTAAATATGTGTTCTCATATATTTAAATGAACTATTGTTACTGTTAAATATATATATATATATATATATATATATATATATATATATATATATATATATATATATATATATATATATATTAATTTAATTTAATTTAATTTAATTGAAATAATAATAATAATAATTAAAATATCTAAATGGGGTTGTTTGGACATAGCGGTTGTTTGGGTTGGTGCCCAAGCCTATTCCATGAGGGAATAGGGCATTGTGTGCACTATATAAGTGTAGAATTTTTGTGAAATGAAATAACATTTTATTCAATCATTAAGATTAAAAATTCCAGCCCCCTTTTCTCTCTTCCCACGCCAGATTGCTTTTGTGTTGAATCAAAATATTATTGATTTTGTTCTTGGTTCTTAAGGCTAAAGAGGATCTAGCAAATCCCTCTTTAGTTCCTTGGGGTTATCTTTGTCTGGACTATCGCTGGTTCGATCCTACCCTAAACTGATTTTTTTTGCAGATTCTAATATAATGTATAAACTGTAAATTTGTGCCCTGATCTTGGTTCTAAGGAACGATCCATGTTGTAAATAATTTTTGTTTTCCACTGCCATGACTTGATCGTTTCCTAACAACTTCGAGTCGGTGGAAGAAAGAAGAAAGTGACCGAGCAGCAAGAGGGCTGGAGAAAAAAGAAATTGTCTGAGCAACAGGAGGGCTCGGGAAAAAGAAATCGATCGAGTAGTTGGAAGGCTCGGGAAAGAAAGCTGCCAAGCCCGCTCTTGGCTCAAAGAAGGTCTTGGTCAAGAGCGTGGCCTTGAAGAAGTTCGCTCTGGCAGTTGAGGCTGCCATTCAGATCGGAAGTAGAGAAAGCTTGCCCCCGCAATGCACCAAGGGAAAACGGGTTGAGGCTACTAAGGTCGATCTTGATAGGCGGATCAGCAAACTCCTTGAGCGTATAGCCGTTGGAGCCTCTTGTTAGAGTAGATGTCCTAGAGCCAATCAATTATTGTAGAATTGACTCTTTGTAATAATGTTCATTGATCAATAAAAAGGCATTTTATACTATATCGCGTAAATCATCATTGTATGTATTGATATATGTCCTTAGAAAGGTAGAACCGTGACGAGAGTATCAAGTGTTTCAAATCTTGATAGTGAGAACCCTAAAAGCACATATGGTGGCCATTCTAGAAATGTCCGTAGCCCAAATATTATTCTAAAGTAAGGGCACAGATAATACAGTAAGGCTATCATAGTGTTGAACGACCCTGTCGAAAGGCAGTGACTGATCTCACTTGTCAAGGTTGTTTGGTGACAACCTGGTGCAACACATGGGTGCTTGCTGTAGGCAAGTTCACTGGACTGATGATAATCATATTTTACACTATGATTTTGCATTGAATTTTGATAGGATTTAGGATACTTTTCATACAATTTGGGCCATAATTGCTACCTAATTCTATTAATTTGTCTTTGCAGGCCTAAACAATAATTTTGAGCATAAATGACAGTTTTAAGCGTAAATTGTGTAACTTAAGCTTGAAAACTCAGAATGACCTAAATTTAGAAGCTTTGGAAAACTAAGAAGAAGAGCTACAACTTTCATGTTTTTGGTTTTTCCTAATTCTGACTGGACAAGGGTGGAAACTTGGCTTGAAGTCGTGAAAAGTACGCTGGGAACTGAAGAAAAACGTCTTTTGACGTGCTTCAGTATTTCTTCCATAACTTGAGAAGTAGACCTCAGATTATGCTGATTCTTGAACGAGTAGAACTATAATTTAAAGGGCTACAATTCATATGTTTAACACTTGTCCAGATTAAGACAATATAATGCTCAAATTTGGCCCGAAAGATTCTTACCGTGGCAAGGAAAAAGCTTTGCTGCGATGAAACCTGCATCAGTTGTAAAAATAAAACGATGCGTTTTGGCTTGCTAGGGCTTCATCCTTAAGTGAGAGAGGTATAAATTAGAGCAAAAAGGGAGAGAAGCGGGGCTTGGTTTGTCATTTGGGAGGCAGCTCATGGAAGGAGAAGATTATTGAAGATTTGGGCTTCAAATTAGAGAAGATTTCTCCATCTTTTGGTTGTTTTTTCAATGATGAATCTTGATTCAGTTTGTTTTTGTTATTTTATTTCGTTTTTGAGTATGAACTGAGTTGTTTAGCTAGGGTTTGATGTAACCTTGATACAATGATTCAAATTTATATGAATTGATTTACTTTGAGTTTTAATTGCTTAATGACTTTTGGATACTTGATCACCATTCAAATGTGTGTTGTTCACTGTTGATGCGTGATTTTTACACCAACAAAACGCACATGTGAAATGCTGAGCTGGCTCAGAAGACACACGTGAATATGAGGAAATATGAGAGTAAATACAAATGGGAACAACTTTTAAAGTGGTTCGGATGCTAAGGAAGCAAGTCCTACGTCTATTGTGATTTTATTAATGATAGGGGTCAGGTCGCATTAGCTGACTGACTTACAGATGATAGTACAAGTGATGAGAATGCAAAATGTCATATTCACCCCCCTTAATGTCTAGTATTTTATGCTTATTTGCTGCCTAAATGTACCATTATTATTCTATTTTGATTTAGGATGCAAATGGAGGTGTTAATTGCAAAACGGAACTAATTAAGTGAATTCGGTCAGTTTTAACATTGTTTTGTAATCTGGGCATAACTCTCTCGTCCAAGCTCCGATTGAGATGATTCAAAATTATGTGGAACGCTAAGAAAGAGATCTACAACTTTTATGTTTTGAGTTTTGAGAGATACTCGCTGCATCAAGGTTGTAATCGAGCTTGAATTTGACGCACCTGCACTGCCGACGTTCTGGAACATTCCGCCTTGTCATGCAATTCAAATAGGCAGATTATTACAAGAAGTTTTGAAGACCTATTGCACGCAAATTACAGCTGGAAAACACCACTTTCCTATTTTATTTTAGGACTTTATTATTTTATTTTCAATTAATCAGATTAGGATAAATGTTACTTTAGGACATTAGAATATTTTGAGGAGATTGAGTAGAATTAGAATTAGAATTTAGATATTTTTAAAAGGGAGATTAGATTAGGGATTACAAGACATATCAGAGATGCCTCTCTCTAGTCTTCTCTGTAACTTTTCCTTTGGAATTTTCATGATGGCCAGGAGAGCCTAATTTTTATAACTTGGTCGAAGGAAACGGAGGCCTCGGAATCAATAAATCTGTGAGATCTAATCTGTTTTATTTCAGTGTTCAATTTTATGCTTTGAGTATTGGATGTTCTTCTATGCTTATTTTCATTATTGTTTCATTTAATTGCTAGGAGGCCTACTAGGTTATTATTTGTTATAATCTACTGCTAAGTTAGATATCAAATCCGTAATTGTTTGATCCCTCTAACTTGTGAAGCAATTAGGGTTATTAATTTGCTGCGTCAGGAATTAGTAATCTTAAGAGGAACACTCGACTAAATTAAATACAACCGCTTGAGTTTGTGTTGTTTAGCTTCATTGATCTCTCTAATTCTTAAGGCTGCCATTAGATTAAATCTTTAGCGCTTGTCTAGGGTTGTTTAATGGTAAGATTAATTAAGATCGCTTGTTTCCTAATTAATTACAATTAAGGAGAGATAGGAAAATAGTTCCAACAGTGAATATTCAAAGTAAGAAATGATTTACTTTTGCATCAATGATCAGTTGTAAGATTCCGATGGTGGATGTTGACGGAGACCAAGTTTCGTTATATTAATTGATTTCGAATTGAATTGTTTTTCTTTTTGTTTTTGGCTAAGATTGTTTTCTGTTTTACTCAAAACCCCCCAACCTTATTCACATCATTGAAAATTCGGCTAGATACTCTTTGTGGGATCGACCCTTGCTTACCCTATTTACAGTTCAGTATTTAGGTTAGGAAGGTTTTTAATCTTGGTTGCCTACGACAACACACCAACAAGCGAGTGAATGCTATAAATTATAGAGAGAGAGTAGCTAATCAAGAGTAAAAATGAGCGAATCCTTTGAATGGGAGAGGAGCTCTCTATTTATAGTGGGATACATTAGGTTAATGATTACTGAATCTATGAGTTGGTGGGATTATCCATGCAAATCCTTCTTTATGTCACATTACTCACATTCTAGAGTGATTTGCGTGATTTGGCGCAGGGATTGGACATGTGGGATCACCACAGCTTCTGGCTGGTCTGGTGCGCACCCACTATTCCCGCGAGCAGTGCGGGTGTACCCATGTTCTGACTTTTTCACGTTGACTAGGCCTTACGTCAGCCCTTATAGTTTTTAGGCATAACAAAAGTCCCCTAGTTTTTAAGGTTTGAGGATCGAACCTTGGAAACTATAAGTCATGCCGCGATTGGATGATTTCTGGAAATTCCAGTGACTCTGACCTGCTTGAAAATAGGTTGGGGTTGCACTTTTTGCGAACACGACCTCGCATGGTCATTGTTTGCAGAGGATGAGAGACCAGACTTCGTCAGGCATTACCTGTTGTGCTTTTGGTATGGGTGCATTTAATAAAGCAGCCTCTGCTCTGACAGTTGTGTCATGTGCGTGATAAGTGCCAACCAGGCGCATTAAATGTGTAGTGTGCTCACATGGTACCCTTTATCAGAACATTAAATGCGTGACATGCTGAAACGATGCCCCTTATCAGAGCATTAAATGCAGATTGGGGCGCAATTAATGCTAAGAGAGAGAGAGTGCCGTCGCTTGAGTTTTTCAACGGAAAAGATGAAGATTTGATTTTTCTTTAATCGTGACGCTCACTCTTCCTCACTGATCTGCGACATGTGGTCGTGATCAACGGTGAGAAATTTTACCGCCCAAACGTCGTTTTGATTCCGAGAAAAACAAACGTCGTTTCACGTGCTATAAAAACTCAGATCTTTCTCAGCCAGTGTCACCACACTCGTCTTTTTCCCAGAGAGCAAGAGATTTTCGCAAGCTTGGAGTCTTTGCTTTCCAAACCAGCGTTTTTTCGATATTCGAAGCAGAAGCCATTTTCGTACTCCGAGAGGTAAGAATCTTTTTTTGCTTTTATTTTCTTATTCTCCATGGTTGGTAAATGGTGTTAATCATCTGGTAGCTCATCGGAGACGAGACGCCTATGTTGGGTTCGAGCTATGAATGGCGGCTCGAATCATGCTGTTAGGGTTTGCTCTAGGTTTTAGGGAGTTTGGTTCCTTCCACGTCATCGTACGGAGTAGCGTACAATGGCTAAATGACCCCCCTGCTTGTCGCTTTTGCAGACCAGTAGAATGGACCCCTCAACGACCAGATTCGAGGAAGGGACCGGTTCATCCTCGTAGGGTGCTTGGCGTGCCACTCCTGAGGTCTACTCGGTACTTAACCAAGAAGAGCTCAAGAGAGTGATAAAACAATAAGGTATCGACGTGGAAGTTTTTCGCGATGTGGCCCACTCATCGTGATACCCATCAAGTGGGATGGCTGCGATCTCCGAGGAGATCATCAAGGGTGGGGGGTTGATATCCTTCCACCCTTTTGTCAGGTTGATCTTGGATCACTTTGGGATAGCACCGATGCAGCTCACTCCGAACGCGTATGTTATTGCTGTTGCCATGTACATTGCGTGTCGTGAGAACGGGCTGGGCGAGCTAACCACGATGGAGCTCGGCTGCTCGTATTTCTTGAAAAAGAGCAAGGACAAGGATTCTTATTACTTGTCCAGGCGACCTTCCGTAGCCGAGGGGATACACAGCTACCCTAGCAATGCGTGGGCCTACGAAACGAAGTTTTTCTTCTTTCGTTACGACGGCCATTGCCGTTTTCAGGACCCGAGTAGGCTCTTTTCCCTTAGCGAACTCAATAAATTTGGAATGCGTTTTCTTTCTAATGACTTGTTTCTTTTCTGGTAGTTAACAAGACGACCGACTTAGGACTGCTCTTCGATCCAGATAGGATCATATCTTTTGGCTTCAAGCCTGAAGCTAGTCGCGGACGCGAAGAAGCTCGTGACGACCGCGAATCTGCGAAAATACGGTTTCTTTAACGCAAACGCGTCTTTAGAGCCCCCATTGAGTAAGTATTGCTAACTGGTTTCTTTCTGGTCATGAAATGAAGTACTTTTGCTAACAATGCTTGCATGCAGCGACCATGCCTCCGAAGGAGTCAGAGCCGCTGCGATGAAGGCAATTCAATTTTCCACGGTCAAGGACTGCCAAGGCAATCGATGCTGCTCCTGTCGATCATCTGGCTGAAGGTGCCACATCGGGCAGCCTGGTGTGACCTGCTGGAGCTTCTTAGCCCCAACCTTCGGAGGATGCATGGTGTGCTGTCGTAGGCAACCAAGATTAAAAACCTTCCTAACCTAACTACTAAACTTTAAATAGGGTAAGCAAGAGTCGATCCCACGAAGAGTGTCTAGCCGAATTTTCTATGATGTGAGTAAGGCTGGGGGGTTTTGAGTAAAATAGAAAACAATCTTAGCAAAAACAAAAACAAAAACAATTCAATTCGAAATCAATTAATATAACGAAACTTGGTCTCCGTCAACATCCACCATCGGAATCTTACAACTGATCATTGATGCAAAAATAAATCAATTCTTGTTTAAATATTCACCGTTGGAACTATTTTCCTATCTCTCCTTAATTGTAATTAATTAGGAAACAAGCGATCTTAATTAATCTTACCATTAAACAACCCTAGACAAGCACTGAAGATTTAATCTAATGGCAGCCTGAAGAATTAGCGAAATCGATGAAGCTAAACAACACAAACACAAGCGGTTGTATTTAATTTAGTTGAATGTTCCTCTTAAGATTACTAATTCCTGACGCAGCAAATTATTAACCCTAATTGCTTCACAAGTTAGAGGGATCAAACAATTATGGATTTGATATCAAACTTAGCAATAGATTGCAACAAATAATCCACTAGTAGGCCTTCTAGTAATTAAATGCATCAATCATGAAGATATGCACAGAATAACATTCAATACTCAAACACAAAAATTGAACACTAAAATAAAATAGATTAGACCTCACAGTTGGTTGATTCCGAGGTCTTCGTTTCCTTCGACCAAGTTACAAAAGTTTAGCCGCCCATGGCCATCAACAAAAACTCCAAAAGAAAGAAAAATTGCAGAGAAGAGAAGAGAGAGGCGTGGTCCTTTTCAAAAACCTAATCTGATCCCCTTAACAAAAATCCAGTTCAAGTATTTGAATCCCACTCAATCTCCTAAAAGAAATATTCTCATATCCTAAAATAACATTAATCCTAATTTAATTCTAATTACTTGATAATAAGATAAATTCCTAAAATAAAATAGGAAAGTGGTGATTCTGAGCTGTAACTTGCGTGCCACATGTCTCCAATAATAAATTGCCCAATTGATTTGCATGACAAGGCAGAATGTTCCAGGACGTCCAGTGCAGATGCGTCAACTTCAAGTTCGATTACAACCTTTATTCAGCGAGTATCTCTCCAAATGCAAAACATAAAAGTTGTAGATCTCTTTCTCAGCGTTCCACATCATTTTGAATCATCTCAATCGGAGCTTGGATGAGAGAGTTATGCCCAGATTACGAAACAACGTCGGAATTATCCGAATTCACTTAATTAGTTCCGTTTTGCAATTAACGCCTCCATTTGCATCCTAAATCAAAATAGAATAATAATGAGTATATTTAGGCAGCAAATAAGTATAAAAGACTAGACATTAAGGGGGGTAAATATGACATTTTGCATTCCCATCAAATTCCCCCACACTTAGCTTTTGCACGTCCTTGGGCAAACTAATTCAAACAAACCCTACACTCAAGTCATATCAGGAACACCATCATCTCAAGTCATATCAAGAACATCAGCATGATGCATAAGCAACAATATTTAATCCATGCATATTCATACCTAACTTAGGAAGCAGCAAAATAAAATAAAACAGAGTTAATGACATTCATCTCTCTTTATCATCTTCCACCATTACTCTTAATCAGTCAATGCAAACAAGGGAACTAATCACAACCAATTCATGTACAACTCCCCTCTCAACTTTTCTTCAACTGTTTCTCTTTACTACTACGGGTAGCAAACTAAGGATACAATTTTTTTTCTCTTTTTTTCTTTTTTTTCTTTTTTTTTGTTTTGAAAAAGAATGAGTGCATTTTATGCTCCATCTCATTTCATGGTTAAGTTTATGAGTGAGTGCGTTTTACGCTCCATCTCGACCCACCACATACCTTTCTTTTCTTTTTCCTATTTGCTTAAACCCAAATTTAGGACTAGCTTAAGAGAAACAATTTTTTTTCTTTTTTCTTTTAAGGGTTATTATACACTCCTCAATCATGCTTCGTCACTAAGTTCACACAACTTCTCAAGACATATTGTTTCAAACTACAAAGATTCAAATATGATTAACTCTATTTTATGAAATATTGCTAACATCCTAAGTCAAGGAATATGCTCAACAACAAAGTCAAGTTACTATTTCATGCATCACTAGACGTTCAAAGACATGACTTAAAGCATAAACCTTCCTAAAAACAAATGCGGGGGAATTTCGTTTAAGGTGTATGTGGCGTTGTTATACCAGAGGTTGCCAAGTACTGCTAGGCAGTTTTTAAGGCGGGTTCTGGTTTCCAGCCGGTATACCCTTAAACTAGGAAGAATTTTTTTTTTTTTTTTTAACTTAAAACAACCTAAATCAACCTAAATCCCCTCCCCCAAACTTAAAGCTTACATTGTCCGCAATGTAAGATGAAGTGCAAAGAAAAGACAAAAAAAAAAAAAAAAAAAAACCAAAATTCAAAATGCGAGAAAAAGAAAACAAACTCCCCCTGGGTTGCCTCCCAAGCAGCGCCTTTGTTTATTGTCGTTGGCTCGACTCAAGGCTTTTCTTCTTGCGATGCACTAAGTAATGTTCCTCCATCTCTAAGGAATACGTACTTAAGGTAACTAGGGAGAGGCTTCAAATTTGGAATGGGGGCCTGGAAAACAAAGGGCAAAGGCTTCTCGTTAGAAATTGGTAATGCAATACAAGGAACGTTACCTGACTGCTGCTGTAACTTTGGAGAATCATTCCATGCTACAACCGTTTCCTGCAAATCAGTACTAAAAACTAACTTCTCATTCTCTTCCTCAAGATGCTTACTAATGGCAACTCCCAATCCATCTTTTCCATTGAGTTCAAAAACTTCCTATGCTAAAGAATCAACCACATCAATAGAATAAACATGATCATCATCATCATCAAGATATTTTATGGCATCATAAATGTTAAACTTGACAAGTTCACCATCAAATTCCATGGTAAGTATGCCACTATGAACATCTATCTTAGTCTTGGATGTTTTTAAGAAAGGTCTTCCTAACAAAATATGTGCAGTTTGATCACCATTTTCCATATCAAGTACATAGAAATCAGTAGGGAAAATTAAGCCATTAACTTGTACCAAAACATCCTCAACTACACCCTTAGGATAGGCATTAGATCCATCAGCTAATTGAATCATAACACCAGTTTTATTCAAAGGTTCAAGTTTCAAAGAAGCATATATGGAATATGGCATGACATTGATAGAAGCTCCTAAATCTAACATGGCCTTCTCAAACATAGTGTTACCTATCGTACAAGGGATAGTAAACATACCTGGATCCTTGCACTTCGCTAGAAGTTTTCTCTGAATCACTGCAGAAACATTTTCTCCTGCTCTCACCTTTTCACACCCCTTAAGTTTCTGTTTCCTCTTAAGTGTACACAATTCCTTCAAGAATTTAGCATAACGAGGTACTTGTTTAATAGCATCTAAAAGTGGAATATTTACCTCGCACCTACGAAAAGTCTCATACATATCTCTGTTTTGCTCATCTCTTCTAGATTCTACTAAAGCTTGAGGAAAAGGTTGTACCGGTTTATAATCGAACAGAGGTGGAAACTTACAATTAAGAACACCATCGTCGTTGGGAATGTTCTTGTCTACAACGACATCTTTCTCTTTTTCTTCCTTCGACGATGCAGGGGCTGCCTTCATTGGAATCTCAACCTCTTAACCACTTCTCAAGACGATCACACTTACATTTTCTCTTGGATTGACCACTGTTTGAGAGGGTAATTTCCCCGAACTTTGTGCCTCCAACCTATTGATCGCGATTGCCATTTGACTCATCTGATTTTCCAAACTTTGAACACTGGTTTTCGTCTCCTGTTGAAATTGCAAAGTATTAGTTGCAAGAGACTTAACAATATCTTCTAAAGACATACCAGAATTAGAAGTTTGGCTCGGTTGTTGTCTAGGGGGGTATGGCTGCTGGTACTGCTGGTAATTTAGGCGGTTTTGATGGTGAGGCTGATTCACTTGTGGATTCCCATAGCCAAGATTGGGGTGATCCCTTCATCCAGGGTTATATATGCTCGAATAAGGATCATACTTCCTTTGCGGTTGTCCAGGAAAACCACCTACTGCATTCACTTGCTCAACAGGCTCCTCTTGAAGAGTTGGGCACATATCAGTTGGATGCCCTACTACCGAACAAATTCTACAAGCCTTCATTGTTTGCATGTTACCTACAGCCATTTGACGAACAAGAGAAGTTAGACTCGAGATTTGTTGTTCTAGGGAATAAATATTTACCTCATTATCACGCCTAGATGGAAGGTCAAGCCTACTGCCAAACTGTTGAGAATTGGCCGCCATATTTGCAATCAAGTTTCTCGCGGCCTTAGGAGTCTTATCCACCAAAGCTCCTCCACTTGTAGCATCAATCATGCTCCTATCAGTGTATGTGAGGCCCTCATAGAAGTATTGGATCAGTAACTGCTCACTAATCTGATGATGGGGGCAGCTTGCACACAATTTCTTAAAGCGTTCCCAGTATTCATGTAGGGAGTCTCTGTTGTGTTGCCTTACACCACAAATTTCTTTCCGGATGTTGGCTGCCCTCGAAGCTGGGAAATATTTCTCCAAAAATAATCTCTTCATCTCGTTCCATGTGGTTATAGTTCCGGAGGGTAGATAATACAGCCAATCCTTAGCCGAATCCTTCAAAGAAAACGGAAAAGCTCTTAATTTAATTTGCTCCTCGGTCACCCCCGTAGGTTTCATACTCGTGCAAACCACATGAAACTCCTTTAGATGCTTGTGAGGATCTTCACCTGCAAGACCATGAAAAGTGGGCAAGAGATGTATTAGTCCAGATTTTAATTCAAAAGTAATGGCAGCATCTAAAACAGGAAACGTTATGCATAAAGGTGATTGATTCAAATCAGGGGCAGCAAGCTCTTTCAAAGTCTGATTTCCAGCCATGAGTTCCTCCTCTTCTAAATCAGAGTTGCTAGCAAATTAGGAATCAAAAGCCAAATTGCTTTCCTCAGAATTTCTCCGAGCTTCCTTCCTTAACCTGCACAAAGTGCCCTCAATTTCTGGATCGAATGTTAAATCACCAAGGTGAGAGGACTTGGTCATACAACAAAAAACCTAATAAAAGAATTAGAATAAATGACAAAAAATGAAAACTAACTAGAAAATTAAAAAAAAAAAAATTAAATTAAATTAAATAAAATAAAATTAAAATGGCCAGAAACACGAAAACGCCAAAAACCCTATTAAAACATTCGAATTTGGCCTCAAGAGGGTGGGGCTAGAATTTTTCTAGTTTTGCTCAGAATGTCGTTTTTCTTCGAAATGGGGTACTCACAACACTCCTAACTCAACCAAAATTTTCCTTATGAATAGTACTACTATTCATCCAGAACAGTACTACCGTTCACAGTTTTTTCTTTTCTTTTTTCTGCAAAATAAAAAAATTTAACAAAAATGCAATAAAAAAAATCACAAAAAACAAAAAATAATCAACTAGAATCACTCCCAAAGAACGGCGCCAAAATCTGGTGTGCTGTCGTAGGCAACCAAGATTAAAAACCTTCCTAACCTAACTACTAAACTATAAATAGGGTAAGCAAGAGTCGATCCCACGAAGAGTGTCTAGCCGAATTTTCTATGATGTGAGTAAGGCTTGGGGGTTTTGAGTAAAATAGAAAACAATCTTAGCAAAAACAAAAACAAAAACAATTCAAATTCGAAATCAATTAATATAACGAAACTTGGTCTCTGTCAACATCCACCATCGAATCTTACAACTGATCATTGATGCAAAAATAAATCAATTCTTGTTTAAATATTCACCGTTGGAACTATTTTCCTATCTCTCCTTAATTGTAATTAATTAGGAAACAAGCGATCTTAATTAATCTTACCATTAAACAACCCTAGACAAGCGCTGAAGATTTAATCTAATGGCAGCCTTAAGAATTAGCGAAATCGATGAAGCTAAACAACACAAACACAAGCGGTTGTACTTAATTTAGTTGAATGTTCCTCTTAAGATTACTAATTCCTGACGCAGCAAATTATTAACCCTAATTGCTTCACAAGTTAGAGGGATCAAACAATTACGAATTTGATATCAAACTTAGCAATAGATTGCAACAAATAATCCACTAGTAGGCCTCCTAGTAATTAAATGCATCAATCATGAAGATATGCACAGAATAACATTCAATACTCAAACACTAAAATTGAACACTAAAATAAAATAGATTAGACCTCACAGTTGGTTGATTCCGAGGTCTCCGTTTCCTTCGACCAAGTTACAAAAGTTTAGCCGCCCATGGCCATCAACAAAAACTCCAAAAGAAAGAAAAATTGCAAAGAAGAGAAGAGAGAGGCGTGGTCCTTTTCAAAAACCTAATCTGATCCACTTAACAAAAATCCAGTTCAAGTATTTGAATCCCACTCAATCTCCTAAAAGAAATATTCTAATATCCTAAAATAACATTAATCCTAATTTAATTCTAATTACTTGATAATAAGATAAATTCCTAAAATAAAATAGAAAAGTGGTGATTCTGAGCTGTAACTTGCGTGCCACATGTCTCCAATAATAAATTGCCCAATTGATTTGCATGACAAGGCAGAATGTTCCAAGACGTCCAGTGCAGATGCGTCAACTTCAAGCTCGATTACAACCTTTATTCAGCGAGTATCTCTCCAAATGCAAAACATGAAAGTTGTAGATCTCTTTCTCAGCGTTCCACATCATTTTGAATCATCTCAATCGGAGCTCGGATGAGAGAGTTATGCCCAGATTACGAAACAACGTCGAAACTGTCCGAATTCACTTAATTAGTTCCGTTTTGCAATTAACTCCTCCATTTGCATCCTAAATCAAAATAAAATAATAATGAGTATATTTAGGCAGCAAATAAGTATAAAATACTAGACATTAAGGGGGGTAAATATGACATTTTGCATTCCCATCAATGCACCAATCTGAACCGCGAAGGCTTCCCAGCCATCGGCTATTCGCCCCGAGGCTAAAGACAATGGCTCAGCGAGCGAAGAAGAAGAGAAGGCAGATTTAGGTCGAAGAGTCACAGACCGAATCTGAGGGTGATCAACCAAGGAGGTCGCAGCCAGACGTCAGGAGGAGGTCAGGTAAGGAACCAACAGGTGACACGACCCCTGCGAAAGGTGCGAAGAAGGAAACTCTAGTGCTGGACTCACTAGGGTACCTGCCAGAGTACCTACAGCCAATGATCTACAATTTGCTGGAGTGCAAACTCTCGAAAGCATTCGAGCAGTTCGTAGGTTCCAGCGACGTGGACCTGATGTCCACATCGCTCCAACATTTAAGCAAGGTAAACGAACTGTCCTCGGTGAGGACTTCACTTAGTTCCTTTGGATTAACTTGCTATTTTTTCTTGTTCGCAAGCCCGACTTTCCATGCAACTGTCCTTGGAGAAGGTTTGGCTGGGAGCTGCAAAGGGGGAGGTCGCACTGAAGGAAGAGAACGCAAAGCTCAAGCGAAGCTTGGAAGCCGCCGAAACAGAAAGAAACCTATCCTCAATCCACTGGGCCAATACTTGAGCGAAAGGGTGGATACTGCCGCACTGGACTTCTAAAAAGCAAAGCGAGAAGCATGGGGAGGAAATGAAGGAGCTTCAAAGCGACCATAGCCGACTCCAAGGAGGCCTGGAGAGAAGGACCAGGAGCTCAAAGCGACCTCTCTGCGGGCCTTACGAGCAGAACAAGAGAGGGATACTTCCGAGAAGCAAAGGCAATCTCTCGAGGCCGAACTTCAGGTAAGTTAGGGGAAAGTTGCCTCCCTGATCGAAGAGATGCAAAATCAGGCAGCGGAGGTCGAGGAGAGGGCCGCCAAATGGGCGATCGAGTCCATCTATGCCTTGCGGCCGAAGAACCCACATATTGATATGTCCGACCTTCCAGAGGATTGGCAGGAAACTCTCAGGTCCATGGCACGGTAGGATGATGAAGTGGCAATACTCAAGATCCCCACCCAACAACAAATTTAGGATGATGAGGTCGTTCCTCTAGGAGTTAGATCAGAGCTAACAGTTGTACCATTTTGCCTGCTGTACTCTTCGCATTAATGAAATACATTTTGCTTTTACAATTTCTGTTCGCTTTATTATACATGAGTTTACATTGCCTACAATATTGGAACAAGTCTATGCGAACATGATAACACATTTATGAAGATCAAAAAATAATCTTTACAAGGAAAATCGAGTTCGGAATATCCGATAAGTAAGGTCGGGGCCGTGCTCAAGATTCCAAGCTCGGGGTACTTTGGAACCATTCAGCCTTTTGAGATGATAAGTCCCCGGTCTTATCACTTTGTCGATGCGGTACGGACCTTTCCAGTTTGGTCCTAACACTCCCATACTTGGTTCCCTAGTACTGAGAAGAAATTCCTTCAATACAAGGTCGTCGACCTGGAAGTCTCTTCGTCTAACCTTCGAATCAAAGAACCTCTTCGTGCGTTGCTGATAGGCTGTTATCCTTAGCGATGCCTTGCTGCAATGTTCTTCAACAAGGTCCAGACTTGCTCTCATAAGCGCTTCGTTGTTGTCCTCATTGTACAAGTCCCTCTGAAGTGAACCAGTTCCTACCTCCACAGGGATCATCGCCGCAACCGTATGCTAGCGAAAAAGGGGTTTGGGGGCCCCTTTCGAGGTAGTAGGCCTCCGGAGTTGTCCCGTACGCCCATAGGACTTCGGGGAGGTCGACAACATAATTCCCTTTGGCTGAGCCAAGTTTGGCCTTTAGAGTGTGCTTGATGGTTTTGTTGACGGCTTCAACTTGACCATTTCCTTGTGGTCTTGCGACTGAGGCAAATTTTTTATGGATGCCCATCTCATCGCAAAACTGCTTGAACTCCTCGTTGTCAAACTGCTTTCCGTTATTCGAGATGAGGGTATGAGGAATTCTGTAACAGCACACAATATTCTTGAAAATGAAGTCTTGAAGCTTTCTGGTCGTGATCGCAGCTGGCGGTTCGGCTTCCACCCATTTGGTGAAGTAATCTACCGCGACCACGACATATTTGACTCTCCCTTTACCGACTGGCATGGGACTGATGAGATCGATTCCCCACATGAAAAATGGCCAAGGGCTGGTCATTGTTATCAGGTTGTGGGAAGGAGCTCGCAGTATGTTCGCGAACCGTTGACACTTGTCACACCTTTTGACAAAGTTGTAGGTGTCTTCTTGGATTTGGGGCCAATAGTACCCTTGACAAACAACCTTGTTCGCAAGAGATCGTGCAACGGTGTGATTACTACAGATCCCTTCATGTATTTCCCTCATGATGTAATCTGCTTCTTCGCCGGTTACACATCGTAGGAAAGGGGCGCTAAACCCTTGCCTGTACAGCTGGTCCCCGATAAGAGTGTAACGAGCAGATCTTGTTCGCAGGACCCTTGCCTCGACCTTGTCGTCAGGCAAGGTCCCACCCTTGAGGTATTGGAAAATGGGAGTCATCTAGGAATCCGATTCTGTTACATTCTGCCTCCTATTCGATTGGGGCCGACATGAGGCCTCGATGAATCGAACAGGAATGCTATCTGGTGCTTCTAAGTCCAACGATGAGGCTATCCTCGCCAAGGCGTTTGCCACAGAGTTGCTATCTCTGGGAATCTGGGTGATCATGAAATGCTTGAACGGCTCGAGTGTGGCCTTAGCTTCCTTCAGAGAGCAGATCATATTTTATTCCTTGGCTTGGTACTCTCCTAAGATCTGGTTAACGACCAGCATGGAGTTGCTATGGATGCTGATCGCAGTTGCGCCCATTTCTCTGGCCAACCGCAATCCGGCGAGCAGAGCTTCATACTCGGCCTCATTGTTGGTTGCCTTAAATCCGAACAGGAGAATGCTGTGAACATGAGCCCTTTCGGGACTCAAAAGGAGAAGACCTGCACCAGCCCTCTTTCTGTTCGATGATCCATCAATGTAGAGGCTCCAGGTCGATAGATTCTGAGCAGTTTCCTAGATGGCTTCGTTGGGCTGTTGTTCCGACTCACTTGGAAGATAGGAGAATTCTGATATGAAGTCGGCAATAGCCTGCCCTTTGATAGTCGATCTTGACTTGTACTTCAGATCGAATTGACTCAATTCTATGGCCCATTTAAGCAATTTACTGGATGCCTCTGGCTTCTGGAGGGCCTGCCTGAGTGGGTAATTAGTCATTACATGGATCTCATGGGCGTGGAAGTAAGGTCGCAACTTTCTGGAAGCGATCAACAGGGCATAGGCTAATCGTTCCATTTTCGGATACCACATCTCGGCATCCAACAGATGCTTGCTTGTGTAATACATTGGCTATTGGACCTTTTCCTCTTCCTGAACTAAGGCTGCACTGACCACGAATTGAGAGACGGACAGGTACCGGAGGAGGATTTCTAGTGGGAGATGCTTAGACAAGAGAGGTGGCTTCCCGAGGTGTTCTTTTATACTTTGGAATGCCTGTTCGCACTTGGGAGTCCACTTGAACTTTTTATTAGCCTTCAGGACATTGAAGAATAGCAAACAGTGATTTGTTAACCTCGATATGAAGCGACTAAGCGCCGCTATTCGCCCATTTAGGCTCATGACCTATTTTTTGCTAGTCAGGCTTTCCATATCGAGCACAGCTTGAATTTTCTCGGGGTTGATCTCTATCCCCTGTTGGTTAACCATGTATCCTAGGAATTTTCTTGAGGATACTCCGAACGAACACTTGAGAGGATTCAGCTTCATTCTGTATAGTCGGAGGATATTAAACATCTTAGCGAGATGCGCTATATGATCTGAAGTGACATGGGATTTGACCAGCATGTCATCTACATAAACCTCCATTGACTTACTGATCTATTCGGAGAACATCCGGTTAACCAACCGCTGGTAGGTCATGCCAGCATTCTTGAGGCCGAACGGCATAACTCTATAGCAGTACAGTGTCCGATCTGTAATAAAGGATGTATGCTCTTCGTATGACACGTACATCAGAATTTGATAATATCTCGAGTATGCGTCCATAAAACTTAGTAGCTTGTGCCCCGAGATGGCATCTACGAGCTGGTCTATTTTGGGCAGGGGGAAGCTGTCTTTTGGGCACGCTTTGTTGAGGTCGCTGAAATCGACACAAGTTTGCCACTTTCCATTGGGCTTCTTTACCAGAACAGGGTTGACAACCCAAGTCAGGTAGAGTGCTTCTCGGATAGATCCATTTCGGAGAAGGTTATCCACCTCTAGCTTTAAGGTGGCATACCGCTCCGGATCCATCACTCTTTTTTTTTTTGGTGAACTGGTTTAGCTTCGCTGTCGATGTTCAACGCATGGCAGATGATATCTGGGCTGATCCCGACCATATCTGCGTGTGACCAAGCGAACACATCGATATTTTCGTTTAGGAAGCTGATCAGCTCGGAGGCGAGCTAAGGGTTGAGATTGCTTCCCAATCCTTAACACTCGGCTTGGTTCGCTCATGTCGACCGACACTTCGGACAAATCCTCAACTGGCCTACTGGAAGGGCTTTCCTGAATTCGAGGATCCATATTATCCTCGTCTGGACCAGGCTGTGGCTCGATCTGGCTGATTGTCATAACCTGTAGGGGAATGCCATGCGAAATACCCTTCCTTTTGCACGCCATCTGCATTGCTTTTATGTAACAGTCGCGAGATGCGTTCTGCGATCTGCTAACTTCCCCTATCCCCATCGGGGTGGGGAACTTCATCTTCAGATGGTATATAGAAGTGACTGCCTTAAAGTTTCTTAGTAGAGGTCGCCCAAGGATTCCATTGAAGGCCGATGGGCAATCCACGACCAAGAATTCAAGTCAGAACCTTAGTCACTGCATAGTCACCCTGCTTGGACCGGAAGTTGGATCGCCTCCCGGGGGATCGGGTGGTCCCTCAACAAAACCATAAAGGGATCGAGGCGGACTTCAGGTCGGCCTCGTCCAAGTTCATTCCTTCGAAAGCGGTTTGGAACAAGATGGTCACAGCATTTTCGTTGTCCACTAGCATCCTGTAGACGTTATGGTGCCCTATGAGGGGCGTGGTCACAAGTGTGTCATCGTGGGGATGATGTAGATGGGCTGCATCCTTCTTGGAGAAGGTAATTTGCTCCTCCTTGTGAACCTTTTGTGGTCGCTATGACGTGTTCATCACACTGATTGGGTCGTGATGAGCCGCACGAGCATATCTATCTTGGGCTCCTCGCGTGTTCCCCGTGAGGTGTGGCCCCCCAAAGATCATGTTGACACTGTAATATCCTATGTGATCACGACGCTTCTTTCTTTGTTCCCATTGACTTTTCTCTTGTGCGGGAGCGGCTTTGTCAATATACTCCTTGAAATGCCCCTTCTTGATGAGTTCTTCGATTGCCTGCTTGAGAGCTTGGCACTCATCGGTGTGATGCCCGTTATCCTGATGGAAGCAATAATACTTTTTATTATTTCTAGCAAACGAGGGAGTTTTCATGGGCTCGAGCTCTCCGAGCAGGCTGGCTTCTTCAGATTTATCAAGAATAGCCAATACAGATGCATTCAAAAGCATATATTGGTCTCTGTCACGATCGCGACGAGGGACAGGAGCATAAGACTTTTTGGGCTCATAGCGAGGTTTCTTTCCTTTTCGCTGATCGTTAGTAGCCCCTCTGCACTCAGTTCTTCTACTTTCCCCCCGACCTAACATACCCCCGCCCGAAGAGCTGGGTCGCGACGCGAGCGCCGCCAATGAATTTTAATTTTCAATCCCAGGTACTTCTCCGCAAGGTTATAGAATCGGGTGAGGGAAACATTGTCCTCAGCCTGTAATTCTTTCCACAGGTCAGTTTGTGAACGAACTCCTGCTATGATAGAGTCCTCAATGCATCTTCTTGAGTATGAGCTGTTAGAGTATATGCCCTAGAGCCAATCAATTATTGTGGAATTGACTCTTTATAATAATGTTCATTAATCAATAATAAAAGACATTTTTATTCTATATCGCGTAAATCATTATTATTGCAATATGTATTGATATATGTCCTTAGAATGGTAGAACCGTGACGAGGGTATCAAGTGTTTCAAATCTTGATAGTGAGAACCCTATGACCACATATGGTGGCCATTCTAGAAACATCCGTAGCCCCAAAGATATTCTGAAGAGGGCACGATAATACGGTAAGGCTATCATAGTGTTGAACGACCTATCGAAAGGCGGGGATCGATCTCACTTGTCAAGGTTGTTTGGTGACAACTCGTGCAACACATGGGTGCTTGTTGTAGGCGGATATACCGCAAAGAAGTTCACCGGATCGACCCACCGAGAGGATTCCATATGGATGGTAACCCCGGTGTCTATGGAACAAATCCTCTAACGAATGGTGGTGCATGTGATCCTTGGACTTGAGATCACCGGAGTGCCTTGTGCACCGATTGGTACGCTTTGATACTAGCCTAACGCAGTTCTATTCGTGAGTCAGACGGTGGTGATTGGTTATATCAAGGAGTGTATCAAGACTATGGTGGATTGACAAAGGATTCATCACTCCCGGCACGGGAGAAGTTATCTCATGGCGCAATTCGGGATATGGCAATGACACTAAAACGTGGGCCACAAAGGTGGGGATTGAGTTGTTGCTCTATCCAGATTATAATACGGGTCATTGGTCCGAAACGAATATATAATATCGAGTAACCGAAGGTTGACACTATTTCTATGCCTTCGCCTCGTAGAGATAACGTATGATGAAAGGATCGTATTGTACGGTAACCATATCGTTGACAGTAGCTACTTTGTCAATCCGAATATCGGGTGGCCATGATGCCTTGCTAGGGGCCAATCTTGGTCTGTATTAGTGAGACGATTAATTGGTGTTAATCACGATACTATACACTACCGGTATGATGAGGAGCCTATGGGTCACACACATAGAAGATAATTTAAGAGCCAAGAAGAAAGAAGGGCGTTTCGTCTTTTCTTTGCGAAAGGGTATTTTGGTAATTTCACAAAGGCAATTAAATTTGCCGAGGTCGTAGCCTTTTATTTAATTTGTTAAAGAAATTAAATAAGTGAAATTACGGTTAAATGTGTGTTCGCACATATTTAATTAAATCATCATTATTGATTAAATGTTAATTAAATATTAATTGATTTTAATTAAGATAATGATGAATTAAATTAAAATATCAAATTGGGAGTGTTTGGCAACATGGGGTGTTTGGGTTGGAGCCCAAGCCCATTCCATGTGGGAATAGGGCAACTTGGTTTGCCTATAAAAAGAATAGTGTGTGTGTTATGTGTTGGGAATTCATTCTTTTTGATTTTGAAAAAACCTCCACCCAAAAAAGCTCTCCCACGCCACTTTCATCGCTCCATTGAAAACAAACACCTTTTTTGTTTTCTTCTTCTTGATTTCTTAAGGCCAAGGAGGATCTAGCAAATCCCTCCTTGGTTCTTGTTGATTGTCTTCGTGTGGACCTCTACGGTTCGATCCTACACTTGGATCGGTAGCAAACACATTCAGAGACAACATTGGTGGAGCCTTCAAACGTGGGTATAAATCTAAACCTTTGGATTTATTTTTCTGCAGATTCATATTATGCATAAACCGTAAAATACGTGCCTTGATTTTTGGGTTCTAAGGAACGATCCGTGGTTGTAAAATTTTGTTTTCACCGCGCAACCGGTCGTTTCCTAACAAAGGTATCGTGAGCCTAGGGTACTAGATTTACAGTTGTTGAATGGTTGATACATGTATTTGTTGATAACATGCTGCCTTGATGAATCTGCCATGAAAAAACCAGTTTTTGAAAAATCTGTAAAATCTGAAAAATCAGTTTATGGATGAATGATTCAAATGATAAACTGGTTTAAAATGTGTTGATGAATGTTATGTTGGTTGGTTAATATCCTGGTTGAACGTATGTGCGTTTGATTTGATTTGGATTAGTGTTTATACACAAAAACTGCAAAAACGCGAACGCAGAATTCGGGGATTTCAGGGTTTAGCCTGGGCCGGCGTTTAAGCTTTAGTCACGCGCGAGGAGCTCGACAGCTGCGCGAAGATAAAAACCTCGCCGAAGTCTGAGGGCGGGCTAGACCTAACTTAAATCCTCGCGAGATAAAACCTTCGCCAGCGAAGTATGCGGCAGGAAGTGCATATGTAAGTCCTCGCCGCGGCGAAGATAAAACCTTTCGCCGCGGCGAAGGATGTAGTTTTCCCATTTTGTATTTTTTCCCGAAAGGGACTAATCAGCTTTTAATAACCTATAAAGCCAATGTACATTCTGCACATTTAAGAGGGTAATTAATTAATTAACCCACCCAATTCAAAAATTGATTGTTTTTGAAATGTATGCTTTGTACTTGTTTGTATATTGCATGGTGCGCGGTACATGAGCCTTAGACCTAAGGGTGAATGTTTTAAATTATTTTGGGTATATATGGTCATAATTTTTAAATAGGGAATCGCGTGTCCCTCCTCTCTCCTTCTTCTTAATGTACATTCTTTCTCATCTCATTCCCCCGAATGTAAATCGAGGTTTCTAAATTTGTTGATGTAAAATTAGTTTAATATTAATTTTATTGTAAATTTAGAATGATGTTTTTTGTAATGTACCGGAGACAAAGCGAAGGACGAGGCAACCATACTTGAAGACTCAAGATATTTGTTACAGATCCCTAGGTGACCGATCCCTCTAGGCTCGAGGAGATCGGTTTTAGTTAGGGCCATGTACCGGCACGTTTAATATTTTGTTTAGAATGCATGCTAAGGTTGAATGTTGAATAACATGCCAAACAATGTCATTCTAACAAAGATAATAACTGATGAGACATTAAATAACAAACCCCTCAACTAAGAATATTAAGTCACGAATGCCTTCCATCACCATGGTTTTAATCAAACCACCGCTCGTCGAAACCTTGTTCGCCAAAGCGAAGGGTACACTTCTACCAAAGGGAGGTTAAAATTCATTGGAGTTTTCCTTAATGGTGATGGGTGCGACTTAAAATGACGGTTTTGCTTGTTCGCCAAAGCGAAGGTTGATAAACACGTCATAGGCATAGTAGAAGCAAGACACATATTATGTGTATGTGGTGACATGTAGTGTCCACTTCTCGATACGAGAATCACACTTGAGGACAATGGTTGGAGCCATTGAATTGTGTGATTGGCTTGTTGGCTTTTTCACATTTGAGGTTGATAGTGGGAGCTATCAATTGGTGTGGATTAAGTTTGTTGGCCTACCTAATCAACCCATTTTGGCTTGTTCGCCAAAAGCGAAGGTTTGAAATGGGCGGGGATAGGGATCTCGGTCCACTAGGAAAGCCAACGGGCTTTCCCGGAAGTTAATAGTGAGGGCTATTGGCTTGAGTAAAATAGTGGGAGCATTGTTTAATAAAAGACCATATTAAATAATAATGAACTTTATAATAACTTTATCTTTTCGCAATTGGAGGTTCACCGAAAATGAGTATTATGAAACCTGCGACCGATAATCGAAAAAGAAAACAGTTGGATGGATCCAATTTCTCGACCGTATCGTAATCTGGATTATACTTAAGTCGAAAAGAAATTGTATATCCTTGAAAAGCCATACATGGTGAGCCCTGATCCCGATGCCACTCGGGAAGTTAAGGATACTTATCAAAAGTTCCTTGATGATGCCCGATAAGCGTACAATGCTTGATGTTAGCATCGATGACACCTATGTCAAAGCAAAAGCGGCATGAGAATATGGATGCTTCTTCCATAATTCTACACCTCAAGGAGCTTTATGAAACAAATGCTCGACATGAGAGGTACAAGGTCGAAAGCACCTGCTTTGGGAGTCGTCGACCGGAGGGTGCCCTTGTTGGTCCTCATGTGCTCAAGATGATCGAGCACATTGAGAGGCTTGAGACTTTGGGATGTGGCTTGGATGCAGAATTACAAATGGATTTAATTCTGCAATCCTTGCCTGACTCATATGCTCCGTTCATAATGAATTTCAATATGAACACGATGGAGAAAACCCTGTCAGAACTTCTGAACATGCTGAGGACTGCAGAGCAGGACTTGAAAAAGTCCAAGCCTCGGGGCTTTTACCGTTGCCGCCAAGAAAGCAAAGTGGTAACAGGGTAAGGTAAGGCCAAGGCCAAACCCAAGCCCAAGCCCAAGCCCAAGCCCAAAGGACAGGTTGCTCTTGGGCCTGAGAGTGGCATAGGAAAGGGCAAGGTAGTCTGCTTCTTTTGTGGCAAGCGCCACACTGGAGGAAACACCGCAAGGCTTTCCTCGCAAGTAAGAAGAAGTCGGAGGCTACGACTTGGTACTTTCATGATTGAGATTAACTTCTCTCCCTCAACATCTTGGGTCATGGACACAGGGATGTGGTACTCACATTTGTACTGATGTGCAGGGACTAAGGCAGAGTAGAGTGCTCGCCAAGGGAGAGGTGGACCTACGAGTTGGAAATGGAGCACATGTGGCTGCATTAGTTGTAGGGACTTATTGTTTATCTTTGCCTACGGGCTTATTGTTGGAACTACATAACTGTTATCACGTACCTTCTATTTCTAGAAATATTATTTCAGTATCCGTTTTGGATAATATGGGGTATCATTTTGAGATATCTAATGGATTGTTGTCCTTTAGTTTGAATGGTATTCTATTTGGAATTGCAAGGTTATATAATGGATTATATGTTCTTGATTTAAACAATAAAGATATTCTCAATATTGAAACCAAGAAAGCTAAACATAGCGATCAAAACCAAACATATCTCTGGCATTGTAGATTGTGTCATGTTAATAAGACTCGCATTGCAAAACTTCAAAGGGATGGAGTTTTGGCCCCTTTGACTTTCGGATCATTTGAGGTATGCGAGTCATGCCTTTTAGGCAAGATGACCAAGTCTCCTTTCACAGACAAAGTGAAGCTCTGATCTATAGGCATCATCCATAGTGATGTATGTGGTCCACTAACAATTGAAGCCGTAGGTGGATATTCATACTTCATCACATTTCTGATGATTTCAGTAGATATGGATTATGTCTACCTTATGAGACATAAATCAAGCCTTTGATAAATTCAAGGAATTCAGGGAATGAAGTACGAATATGTTGGGCAAAAGTATTAAAGCTCTTCGGTTCGGATCGGAGGTGAATACTTAAGCTCGGGGTTTTGGGTTTTCTGTACCGAAGGAATGTGGGATAGTATCACAACTCACCCCTCCTTATACACCCCAACACAATGGAGTGTCAGAAAGGAGGAATAGGACCTTACTTGACATGGTTAGGTCCATGATGAGTTTTAGTGATTTACCGCATCGCTCGGGGTTATGCCTGCAGAGCTGCGACTCACGTTTTAAACCGTGTGCCGTCAAAGTCGTAGATAAGACTCCATATGAGCTATGGATTGGGCGAAAGCCCAACTTGTCTTATCTAAGGATTTGGGGTTGCGGCTTATGTTAAGAAATTGACTTGAACAAGTCAGGGCCCAAAATCCTGTAAATGTATATTTGTGGGGTATCCAAAGGAGACCAAAGGATACCATTTCTACCACCCACAAGAGCGCAAAATCTTTGTTGCTCGATTTGGTGTCTTCCTAGAAAAGGAACATTTTCTAAGAAGTACTAGTGGGAGAAAAGTAGAACTCGATGAAGTTCTAGAACCCACAAGATATACTAGACGAAGGGACGGGATGATGTGCCACAAGGAGTGGTTGAGCATCATGAGGAGGTTACTCCACAAATGTGGATCAAAGTGAACCGCCTCGTAGCACAGAGCTACGTAGATGGGGAGAGTACGCCATGAGCCCGAGAGATACGGTTATCTCGTGACTCAACATGGTGACGTACTAGTCTATCAAGACGATGAACCCAGAACCTACGAAGACGCTATATCGGATCCAGATTCCATTAAATGGCTTGAAGCCATGAAATCGAGATGGACTCCATGTACCGGAACCAAGTGTGGTATCACGGTGGAACCACGGGAGGGTAAAACCTATAGGGTGTAAATGGGTCTTCAAGAAGAAGACTGACATGGATGGCAACGTGCACACCTATAAAGCACGGTTGGTTGCCAAAGGTTTCAAACAAATTCATGGCATTGACTATGAAGAAACCTTTTCGCCGGTTGCCATGATTAAATCCATCCGGATTATGCTTGCAATTGCCGCATATCATGACTATGAGATTTGGCAAATGGATGTCAAAATCGCTTTCGAACGGAAACCTTGGGGAGAGGAGATGTATATGACACAACCTGATGGTTTCGTTCTTGATAGTCAAACTAATAAGGTATGCAAGTTGCAGAGATCCATTTATGGACTCAAGCAAGCTTCAAGGAGCTGGAACATTCGTTTTGATGAGGCCGTAAAAGAATTCGGTTTTATCAAAAATGAAGATGAGCCCTGTGTTTACAAGAAAGTGAGTGGGAGCGCAGTAGCATTCCTAGTGTTGTATGTCGATGACATACTTCTGATCGGGAATGATATACCGAACTTGCAGTCGGTAAAGACTTGGTTATCCAAGTGCTTCTCCATGAAAGACTTAGGGGAAGCATTTACATCCTTGGTATAAAGATCTATCGTGATAGATCGCGAGGTTGCTTGGCCTAAGTCAGAGTGCATATATTGACAAAGTACTGAAACGATTCAGTATGGAAGAATCCAAGAAAGGATTTCTTCCGATGTCACATGGTGTTTATCTCTCTAAGGAATTATGTCCTAAAACACAAGATGAGAGATAGGATGAAGAGGATCCCATATGCATCAACAATTGGATCCATCATGTATGCCATGCTATGTACTCGGATTGATGTCTCATGTGCTTTGAGCACTTGTAGTAGATATCAATCGGATCCAGGTGAGCGTCACTGGATGGCTGTCAAGAATATTCTTAAGTACTTGAAGAGGACTAAGGATATGTTCTTGGTTTATGGAGGGGAAGATGAGCTCACTGTAAGAGGATACAGTGATGCTAGTTTCCAAACGGACAAAGACGATTATCGATCGCAATCAGGGTTTGTATTTTGTCTCAATGGCGGTGCAGTGAGCTGGAAGAGCTCCAAGCAAAGCACTGTAGCGGACTCTACAATGGAGGCTGAGTATATTGCATTGTCAGATGCGGCCAAGGAGGCAGTCTGGATTAAGAAGTTCGTCACTGAACTTGGTGTGGTTCCTACGATTGTTGATCCTATAGACATCTATTGTGACAACAATGGAGCAATTGCTCAAGCTAGGGAACCACGGTCTCATCAAGTCCGGACACATACTGGACGATTCCATCTCATCGAGAGATAGTTGAGAGGAAAGACGTGCAGATTAGTAAAGTGCATACTGACGACAATCTCGCAGATCCACTTACAAAGCCTCCTGCAGCTGAGAAGCATGAAAGGCACTTGAAATCATTTGGTATTAAATACATGAATGATTGGCTATAGTGCAAGTGGGAGATTGTTAGAGTAGATGCCCTAGAGCCAATCAATTATTGTGGAATTGACTCTTTATAATAATGTTCATTAATCAATAATTAAAAGGCATTTTTATTCTATATCGCGTAAATCATTATTATTGCAATATGTATTGATATATGTCCTTAGAATGGTAGAAGCGTGACGAGGGTATCAAGTGTTTCAAATCTTGATAGTGAGAACCCTATGACCACATATGGTGGCCATTCTAGAAACGTCCGTGAGCCCGATTATTCTCAAGTAAGGGCACGATAATACGGGAAGGCTATCATAGTGTTGAACGACCTGTCGAAAGGCGTGGACCGATCTCACTTGTCAAGGTTGTTTGGTGACAACCTGTGCAACACATGGGTGCTTGTTGTAGGTGGATATACCGCAGCAAGTTCACCGGATCGACCCACCGAGGATTCCATATGGATGGTAACCCCTGTCTATGGAACAAATCCTCCTAACGAATGGTGGTGCATGTGATCCTTGGACTTGAGATCACCGGAGGCGCCTTGTGCACCGATTGGTACAGATTTGATACTAGCCTAACGCAGCTTCTATTCGAGTCACGATGGCGGTGATTGGCTATATCAAGGAGTGTATCAAGACTATGGTGGATTGACAAAGGATTCATCACTCCCGGCACGGGAGAAGTTATCTCACGGCGCAATTCAAGATATGGTAATGACACTAAAAGCTGTGGCCACGGTGGGATTGAGTTGTTGCTCTATCCATTATAATACGGGTCATTGGTCCGAGGGCCTAATATATAATATCGAGAGTAACCGAAGGTTGACACTATTTCTATGCCTTCGCCTCGTAGAGATAACGATGATGAAAGGATCGTATTGTACGGTAACCATATCGTTGACAGGTAGCTACTTTGCTGAATCCGAATCTATCGGGTGGCCATGATGCCTTGCTAGGGGCCAATCTTGGTCTGTGTATTAGTGAGACGATTAATTGGTGTTAATCACGATACTATACACTACCGGTATGATGAGGAGCCTATGGGTCACACACATAGAAGATAATTTAAGAGCCAAGAAGAAAGAAGGGCGTTTCGTCTTTTCAAAGAAAGGGTATTTTGGTAATTTCACGGTGCAATTAAATTTCTGAGGTCGTAGCCTTTTATTTAATTTGTTAAAGAAATTAAATAAGTGAAATTACGGTTAAGTGTGTGTTCGCACATATTTAATTAAATCATCATTATTGATTAAATGTTAATTAAATATTAATTGATTTTAATTAAGATAATGATGAATTAAATTAAAATATCAAATTGGGAGTGTTTGGCAACATGGGGTGTTTGGGATTGGAGCCCAAGCCCATTCCATGTGGGAATAGGGCAACTTGGTTTGCCTATAAAAAGAATAGTGTGTGTGTTGTTGTGAAGGGAATTCATTCTTTTTGATTTTGAAAAGAAAACCTCCACCAAAAAAGCTCTCCCACGCCACTTTCATCTCCATTGAAAACAAACACCTTTTTTGTTTTCTTCTTCTTGATTTTTAAGGCCAAGGAGGATCTAGCAAATCCCTCCTTGGTTCTTGTTGATTGTCTTCGTGTGGACCTCTACGGTTCGATCCTACACTTGGATCGGTAGCAAACACATTCGAGACAACATTGGTGGAGCCTTCAAACGTGGGTATAAATCTAAACCTTTGGATTTATTTTTTCTCAGATTCATATTATGCATAAATGTAAAATCTGTGCCTTGATTTTGGGTTCTAAGGAACGATCCGTGGTTGTAAAATTTTTGTTTTTCCACGTCGCGAACCGGTTCCGCTTTCCTAACATGAGCCACCTTGTTAAGTTCTCTATGGAAACGGTCGATGTAGGACTAGAGAGATTCATCCCTTTCTTGCCTTATATTGCCGAGGTAGCTCAAAGGCATCGAGAATTTTTGGCTCGCTTGAAAATGCCTTAGCAACGTCATGCTCATCTGAGGCCACGAATTGATCGATCCCACTCGGAGTGACCTGAACCACCGTTTGGCATGGGAGGTTAAAGTCACTGCCAAACAACGGTATTTTGCTAAATTTGAAGAACTTGGTGAAGCTCCATCAAAGTCGTTAAACATATAAATGATCCTGCGGATCAGAATTTCCATCAAACGCCCGCATGTTGGGCATCCTGAATCCTGGTGGGAATGGAGCGGCTAGCACTTCGGGAGAGAAGGGGGATGCAGACGCGACCTGCCCTTACTTATTTTGCTGAGCTCTTAGTCGGTCTAGAGCTCGCTGTAGCTCCTCAATTTATGGCAATGGAGCCACTTGGGGGATTGCTTTCACCCATGCGATTCCCGACCCTTCGCGATTACGGTTAGAAAGTAGAAGGTCGGGCCTTGCCCTTCGCCTCGGCCGGTGGTTCCGGCCACTCTTGACACATACTGGCTAGAGCCATGTGATGGCGATGAATGGTACAGAGTATTTTTACGACCTTCGCGGTGGTAAGAACCACCTCGCAAAGTGTGGGACCCTCTCACACGGTGACAATCGATCGCTGTTTTCTTTGGCGGTGATAAGAATCACCCGCCCAAGATTTTCTTTGTGGGGGTGTACTTGCGATGTGGCATGGGGACACTGCGGGTTCGTCTTTTCACCGAGTCTCACGGAGGAACGGTATTCCCTCGCTTGGGACGCGGTCGGTGTTTGCTAGCCCTTTGGAGCCCGTAGGCCCCTTTTTTTGCCACCGCCTTTACCCTCGGGCTACGCACTTGTTGCTCGCCCGCCACGGGTCGCCCTTTCCCTTTGTCATGCTTTCATGTGACCTGCATGCATTTTTTGCGGTTGCACCGCCCCAGGTGATCTGGATGGCATGCCTTGGTCCAAATGATCGAACTTTCGGTTGACCGTTTGGAGAGTATTGTCGAACCTCTCCCAGGTAGCTTCTAATGGCAGGGTCAAGTTGTGAACTTGATGGGATATCCCCTGTAGCATTTTATGGAACTGAAGGTATTTTGGAAAAGGTGTCCCCCTAGACCCAGGGGGTCCCCTCGGCCTCCCTGGTTTGGTTTGCTCGGAGTTCGGAGTTGGCGGGCCATTTGCGGTTGTAGGACCAGTAAGTTAGAGATTCTCCTGATGAAGGATGAACACTAAATCAGGCCCTCCTTCTAGCGCTAAACTGTTGATGCGTGATTTTTATACCAACAAAATGCACATGTGAAATGCTGAGCTGACCCAGAAGACACACGTGAATATAAGGAAATAAGAGAGTAAATACAAATGTGAACAACTTTTAAAGTGGTTCGGATGCTAAGGAAGCAAGTCCTACATCCACTGTGATTTTATTAATGATAGGGGTCAGGTCGCATTAGCTGATTGACTTACGGATGATAGTATAAGCGAGTGAATGATATAAATTATAGAGAAAGAGTAGCTAATCAAGAGTAAAAATGAGCGAATCCTTTGAATGGGAGAGGAGCTCTCTATTTATAGTGGGATACATTGGGCTAATGATTACTAAATCTGTGAGTTGGCAGGATTATCCGTGCAAATCCTTCTTTATGTCACATTACCCACCTTCTAGAGTGATTTGCGCAATTAGGCGCAGGGATTGGACACGTGGGATCACCACAACTTTTAGGTAGTGCGCACCCACCATTCTCGGCGAAGGTGCGGGTGTACCCATGTTCTGACTTTTGCACGCTGACTGGGCCTTACGTCAGCCCTTATATTTTTCAGGCATAACATTCACAATAAGACTGAGAAGTGATTTGTGATTGTGCCTCTTGGGATAAATTCCGTAGATTAAGCAAACGCTAGAGATAAGTTTAGCGATCTATGAAATCTAGATAGAATTCCATAAAGCTTAAAAGACTTTGAACTATTAATCTTCATTTTGTTGGGTGCGGAAGCTTAATAGGGATAAGTAGGGAAATGTAGGCTGAGAAGGTATGTTTTACAACTTAGGGAATTCAATTTTTAATCAAGGAATTAGAACTTGAGTAATAGATTCTATGATTTGGGTTAGCGTATCTAGGTGAAATCAACACCCCAGCACTTTTTTAGCATTGTTTAATTAGTTAAGTTGTTGGGTTTTGCTTTAATTTCATTTATATTTTATTAATTTGTATTTAGTTTGTTAATTTTCCATCAATCCAATTTATTGTTTCTTCAATTAGGACTTAAACTAGAGAAATCGGTACTTAGTAACACTATCCTCGTGGGAATGATACTCTACTTATCACTTTATTACTTTATGCGACTAGTGCACTTACTATTTATGCATGTTGTAGTAACAACGCAACAAGTTTTTGGCGCCGTTGCCAGGGATAGTTGATTATTAATATTGATAGTATCTAGTGTAATGCTAAATTGAAGCTTTTATTTCATTTTTTGTGGTTAATCATAAATATTGTATAGTCTTAAGCTTGAGTTCTTTTCTTTGTAGTTTTTATTTTTCTTTTGTAGGTAAGCTTAATTAACTGTTTCTTGTAGTGCATGTGGAGATCATGGCAGAAGTACATAGAACGTTGATGGATTATTCCATACCAATGGTGCAACAATGCAATTATGGTATGACAAGGCCACCTGTTGTAGTGAACTTTAAGATTAAGCTAACAATAATTCAGATTATCCAACAGTCAGTTCAATTTGGTGGAAATTCATGTGAGGATCTAATTTTGCATATCGCTAGCTTTCTAGAGATATGTGACACATTCAAGGTTAATGGAATGATTGATGATGCAATTAGACTGAGATTGTTCTCATTTTCACTGAGAGATAAGGCAAAAGGTTGGCTCATGTCACACCCAGTTAGGACAATCACCACATGGGACGGATTAGCTCAAAAGTTTCTTGCAAAATACTTCCCACCAGAGAAGACAGCAAAAATGAGAAATGACATTATCTCTTTTAGGCAAGGCAATGATGAATCATTTTATGAAGCTTGGGAAAGGTACATAGAGTTGTTAAGGAAATGTCCACATCATGGTCTACCGTTTTGGATACAAGTCCAAACATTTTACAATGGGTTGCCACCAAATATTCAAACTATGGTAGATGTGGCAATAAGTGGAGCCTTAAATAACAAGACCCCAGAAGATGCTTATGGATTGCTTGAGGTGATGGCTAACAATAACTACCAAAGACCTAATGAGAGAGCAATGCCGAAGAGAACAATGGGTCTACATGAAGTTGATCCGTTTGCCACATTATCTACACAAATTGCATCACTTCAAAGCCAATTGGGAGGTATGAATGTAAATTCTACTCACTCACCTTTTATAACTTGTGAATTTTGTGCAGGAAACCAATTAGTCTTCTCAACAACCGAGTAAGTGAATTACATGGTTAGTTCACAAAGGCTGCAAAATGACCCTTTCTCCAACACCTACAATCCTGGTCTCGGGAATCACCCAAATTTGTCCTGGAGCAATCAATTAAATCAAATGACAGTGCCAAACCATCAACCAGTGGTGAATCATCAACCATGTGAGCAAAGAATATCGAAATTGGAGGATATGTTTGGGAAATTCATGCAAGAAACCATAAGATTTATGAATGAGACACGCTCAAACTTCAAAAATCAAGGAGTGTCCATTCGAAGTTTGGAGGTTCAAGTGGGGCAATTGGTTGAACAATTGACAGAGAGATCTCAAGGTTCTTTGCCGAGCACAACGGTCACAAATCCTAAGGAACAATTAAATGTCATAACATTGAGGAGAGGTATAGTGTTGAAGCAACCCCACAATGAAGAAAAGTGGGAAGAACATGAAGACAAGACTAATGAAGAGGAAAATCTCAAAGCGGAAAGGTGTGCAAGATACTTAGGGGAATTTCAACCAAGCAACTCACCTCACAAGGAACAATTTGAGGAATTTGGTGTAAATGTGCACAAGTCAAAATTGGTGTTGGAAGAGACTCCAAACATTGGACTCAACCAATCACCATCTCATCTCAAGTACGCATATACGAATTTGAAGTTCCAAAAAGATGCTTATGAGAATGTCCGAAATTCCAAAGGAAAGACCAAGAGGTGGCAATGAGAAGTGAAGAACCCAACAAGGATCCACATTGATGAAAGAATGACAAAGTCTAGCTTTTGACTATAAACAAGCGCTTCTTGGGAGGCAACCCAAGTGTTTTCATTTGTTTGTCATTTGTTTGTTGTTTGTTGTTTTGAATTTGTTTAGTTGTTTTATAAATTAGAATGATTTTGATCTCGTGTGTTTTCGGGTGTTTCAAGTGAAATATCAAACTAAGGCGAAAAAAGGAAAACTTCCAGACGACGTGCTTTCTGGAATTGTGGAGTGTAGAATTGTTGATTTTGATTTAATTTGGTGTTGAGGAAGTTGGGTTTGTTGTGTTGAAGTGCTTTTACCAAATTTGGGAGTTGTGTGAAGAGAAAGAAGTAGAAGAAGATTGAAGCCTGAAGCACTTTTCTTTTTAGTTTTTGCTTTTATTTCTTTATGTTTTGTAAGTAGGAATTGATGTTGATTTCCTGGTTTCTAGCTCTTTATTTGTTTTTGTTTAGATTTTAGGTTTAGGTCAATAAGGTTGAGATTAGGATGTAATTCTTTCATATTAATCGGTGAGGGTATCTAACACATTTGGCACCATAGACTTTCAATTGTTTGACAGATGATGATGATGATGAGGAAACCAAGGAATGGATGCCAAGATTTTGCACAAAAATCGACCTTTATGGATTAATCAGTGGAGTATCTCGTAACCTTTACTTTTGTTTTTCTATTCCTTGGATGTGCATGATGTGACATTGGGGACAATGTCATTTTAAGTTTGGGGGTAGGAAAATGTTCAAAATTTTTGTGTCTAGTTTGTTTATGTGTTTTAGCTCGAAATTGGGTTTCTTTTTGTTTTAGGTTCTTTGATTTTTATTTGTTTAGTGTGTTTTGTGTGTGTTGAGTTGTTGTTGCCTAGATGAATTGCATAAGTCTATGATGAAACTAGAATTGTTGGGATATTATTTTTGGAAAATGTTAAGCATTGCTTCAAGTTTAGGTTGATTGACTTGATTTAGCTTGAGGTTCATTGAGTGGTTCAACCACCATTTTCACTCTTTCGGCATGCTTAGAAACATTTTATGTGGTTAGGTGAAGTCTTGATAATGTTGGTGGACTCTAGAACCTAGTTAAGAAGTGCTTGAGGCGAAATTCTAGGATTAGACATTGTTGAGGAAATGATTTAGGCATTTTTCGGAACGTTTGAGCCTTTCCAGCCGACCCATGAATGAATCTTTCCCTAGTCACCCATTAGAGCCTTACGAGATTATCATTGCCTTATTTTCCTTGCAAACCAAAAATTTTCCAATCCCTATTCCCTAAACACTTTATCATACCCTTTAGGAGAATTATGGACCTAATGTATGACATAAAAGAGATTTGAGAGGTGTGTGAATAAGTGATGGACCAAATTTTAAGTTTGGGGGTTACAAAAAGGGTAGGAAGAAGGGGCAATAGACCTCAATGGTGTTGTAAATATTTGTTATTGCAAAAAAAAAAAAAAAAAAAAAAAAAAAAAAATTCTTTAGTTCAATTCAAAATAAAAAATAAGAAATGCATAAGTATGAGGTTGTAAAATGGTTGACACTTTGATTGGTGGTTGACAAAGAAAGCGGAGATTGATTTAGCTGTTAGTGTTTGCATGAGGAAAACCGAGTTCTCTTACTTTGTTTATCCTATCCTTTTCCTTGGAGCCCATTACCCGAGTCTAACGTTACAAGCTTGCAAAGACCTTTTGATCCTTAGTGATGTCTAGTCCACATTAGTAGAGAGTAGTTCAATAATTAGGCTTATGGAGTCTACCACCATTTGATAAACTTTACATTTCTACATAAAATAATCCGAGAAGTTGGAAGGTGGACTGAAGTGGGGATTACCTACTCAAGGGACCGATAGAGAAAGATGGTCAATTCAATTTATGACTTCTTGGAGTGCTGAGCACATTTTTTTTTTTTTGTAATAATTTACCAACAATTTTTTAGATTTGCATTGTGATTCAATCTAGGTATTTATATTTCTTTTTGTTTTGATTTTTTTTCCTTTTTGCTTGAGGACGAGCAAATCTTAAGTTTGGGGGTATTTGTTAATCCTATTTTACCCTATGATTTTGCATTGAATTTTGATAGGATTTAGGATACTTTTCATACCATTTGGGCCATAATTGCTACCTAATGCTATTAATTTGTCTTTGCAGGCCTAAACAATGATTTTGAGCATAAATGACAGTTTTGAGCGTAAATTGTGTAACTTAAGCTTGAAAAAAAAAAAAAATTAAGAAGAAGAAGAAAAAAATTTCTTTAGTTCAATTCAAAATAAAAAATAAGAAATGCACAAGTTTGAGGGTTGTAAAATGGTTGACACTTTGATTGGTGGTTGACAAAGAAAGCGGAGATTGATGTAGCTCTTAGTGTTTGCATGAGGAAAACCGAGTTCTCTTACTTTGTTTATCCTATCCTTTTCCTTGGAGCCCATTACCCAAGCCTAACGTTACAAGCTTGCAAAGACCTTTTGATCCTTAGTGATGTCTAGTCTACATTAGTGGAGAGTAGTTCCATACTTGGCTTATGCAGTTTACCACCATTTGATAAACTTTACATTTCTGCATAAAATAATCCGGGAAGTTGGAAGGTGGACTGAAGTGGGGATTACCTACTCAGGGGACTGATAGAGAAAGATGGTCAATTCAATTTATGACTTCTTGGAGTGTTAAACATTTTTTTTGTAATAATGTATCCACAATTTTTGAGAATTGCATTGTGATTCAATCTAGGTATTTATCTTTCTTTTTGTTTTGATTGTTATTCCTTTTTGCTCGAGGATGAGCAAATCTTAAGTTTGGGGGTATTTGATAATCATATTTTACACTATGATTTTGCATTGAATTTTGATAGGATTTAGGATACTTTTCATACAATTTGGGCCATAATTGCTACCTAATTCTATTAATTTGTCTTTGCAGGCCTAAACGATGATTTTGAGCATAAATGACAGTTTTGAGTGTAAATTGTGTAACTTAAGTTTGAAAACTCAGAATGACCTGAATTTAGAAGCTTTGGAAAGCTAAGAAGAATAGCTACAACTTTCATGTTTTGGGTGTTTCCTAATTCTGACTGTACAAGGGTGAAAACTTGGCTTGAAGTCATGAAAAGTACGCTGGGAACTGGAAAAAAACGTCTTTGGACGTGCTTCAGTATTTTCGCCATAACTTGAGAAGTAGACATCAGATTGTGCTGATTCTTAAACAAGTAGATAGATAATTTAAAGGGTTACAATTCATATGTTTAACACGTTTCCACATTCAGACTATATAATGCTCAAATTTGGCCTGAAAGATTCTCGCCGTGGCAAGGAAAAAGCTTCGCTGCAGCGAAACCTGCATCAGTTGTAAAAATGAAACGACACATTTTGGCTTGCTAGGGCTTCATCCTTAAGTGAGAGAGGTATAAATTAGAGCAAAAAATAAGAGAAAAGGGGCTTGGTTCGTCATTTGGGAGGCAGCTCATAGAAGGAGAAAATTATTGAAGATTTGGGCTTCAAATTAGAGAAGATTTCTCCATCTTTTGGTTGTTTTTTCAATGATGAATCTTGATTCAGTTTGTTTTTGTTATTTTATTTCGTTTTTGAGTATGAACTGAGTTTTTTAGCTAGGGTTTGATGTAACCTTGATACAATGATTCAAATTTATATGAATTGATTTACTTTGAGTTTTAATTTCATGATTGAGTGTTTATCTCTTTGCTTAATGACTTTTGGATGCTTGATCGCCATTCAAATGTGTGTTGTTCACAATGAGACTGAGAAGTGATTTGTGATTGTGCCTCTTGGGATAAATTCCGTAGATTAAGCAAACGCTAGAGATAGGTTTAGCGATCTATGAAATCTAGATAGAATTCCATAAAGCTGAAAAGACTTTGAACTATTAATCTTTATTTTGTTGGGTGCGGAAGCTTAATAGGGATAAGTAGGGAAATGTAGCCTAAGAAGGTATGTTTTACAACTTAGGGAATTTGATTTTCAATCAAGGAATTAGAACTTGAGTAATAGATTCTATGTTTTGGGTTAGAGTATCTAGGTGAAATCAACACCCTAGCATTTTTTTCTTTTAGCATTGTTTAATTAGTTAAGTTATTGGGTTGTGCTTTAATTTCATTATCATTCATTTATATTTTTCTAATTTGTATTTAATTTGTTAATTTTCCATTAATCCAATCTATTGTTTCTTCAATTAGGACTTAAACTAGAGAAATCGGTACTTAGTAACACTATCCTCGTGGGAACGATACTCTACTTATTACTTTTAACGACTAGTGCACTTGCTACATTTGCATGTTTATGAAATCGCATCAACTGACCCACCAGAGGATTCCATATGGATGGTAACCCCAGTGTCTATGGAACAAATCCTCTAACGAATGGTGGTGCATGTGATCCTTAGACTTGAGATCACTGGAGCGCCTTATGCATTGATTGGTGCAGTTTGACACTAGCCTAACGCAGTTCTATTTAGAGCTGTCAATACGGTAGTGATTGGCTGTATCAAGGAGTGTATTAAGAGTATGGTGGATAGATAGAGGATTCATCACTCCCGGGTACGGCCGAAGTTATCTCACAGCGCAATTCAGTAAATGGCAATGACACTAAAACAGTGGCCATAGTGGGATTGAGTTGTTGCTCGATCCAGTTTATAATACAAGTCATTGGTCAAGTAACTGAATACACAATATCGAGAGTAATTAAAGGTTGACGCATAGAAAGTAATTGAAGGTTGACACTATTTCTATGCCTCGGTCTCGTCGAGATAACGGATGATGAAAGGATCGAATTGCACAATAACCATATCGTTGACAGGTAGCTACTTTGCTGAATCCGAATCTATCGGGTGGCCATAATGCCTTGTTAGGGGCCAATCTTGGTCTGTGTATAGTGAGACGATTAATTGGTGTTAATCGCGATACTATACACTACCGGTATGACGAGGAGCCTATAGGTCACACACATAGAAAATAATTTAAGACTCAGGAAGTAAGTAGGGCATTTTCGTCTTTTTAGGCAAAAGTGTATTTTGGTAATTTCACAGTGCAATTAAATTTGCTAAGGTAGTAGTCTTTATTTAATTTGTTAGAAAAATTAAATAAGTGAGATTACGTTTAAATATGTGTTCACATATATTTAAATAAGTTATCATTATTGTTAAATGTTAATATATTAAATATATATATTAATTGATTTTAATTGAGATAATGATGAACTAATATTAAAATATCTAAATGGGAGTGTTTGGAAACAAGGGGTGTTTGGGTTGGAGCCCAAGCCTATTCCATAAGGGAATAGGGCAATTAAACTTGCACTATAAAAGAAAAAGTTTAATTGAGAGTGGTGTGCTGTCGCAGGCACTATAAAACTTGCACTAGCCGAGTTTTATGTTACGTGAACAAGGCTGGGGGGGTTTGAGTAAAACGGAAACAATTTCAGGAAAAATAATTCAAATTAATTAATCAAAATAACAAACCTTGGTCTAAGTCAACATCCACCATCAGAATTTTACAACTGATCATTGATGCAAGTATATATTAATTCATACTTTGAGTATTCACCGTTAGAACTATTTTCCTATCTCTCCTTAGTTGTAGTTAATTAGAAAACAAGCGATCTAATTAATCTTACAACTAAACAACCTTAAACAAGCACTAAAGGTTTAATCTAGTAGCAGCCTTAAGGGCTAGAGAAATCGATGAAGTTGAACAACACAAACACAAGCGGTTGTATTTAATTTAGTTGAATGTTCTTCTTAAGATTTAATAATTCCTGACACAGCAAATTCTTAAACCTTAATTACTCACAAGTTAGAGGGATCAAACAATTACGGATTTGATATCTAACTTAGCAGTAGATTGCAACAAATAATAAAATAGTAGGCCTCCTAGTAATTAAATGAAACAATCATGAATATAGGCATAGAAGAACATCCAATACTCAAAACATATATTGAACACTAAAAAAAACATATTAGATCTCACAGTTTTATTGATTCCGAGGCCTCCGTTTCCTTCAACCAAGTTATAAAAGTTTTAGCTGCTCATGGCCATCATCAAAACTCAAAAGAGAAAATTGCAAAAGAGAGGAAAGAGAGGCGTGTGTAATCTCTCAAGTCTGATCTCTCTCCCCCTTTAAAAATATCCAATTCAAGTCTTTGAATTCTACTCAATCTCCTACAAATATTCTAATATCCTAAAATAACATTTATCCTAATCTGATTAATTGAAAATAAAATAAAGTCCTAATATAAAATAGGAAAGTGGTTTTTCCAGCTATAACTTGCGTGCACCAAGTCTTCAAAACTTCCAATAATAAACTGCCTATTTGACTTGCATGACAAGGCGGATGTTCCAGAACGTTAGTAGTGCAGGTGCGTCAACTTCAGGCCCAATTACAACCTTGATGCAGTGAGTATTTCTCCAAACTAAAAACATGAAAGTTGTAGATATATTTCTTAGAGTTCCGCAGCATTTTGAATCATGTCAATCAGAGCTCCGATGAGAGAGTTATGCCCAGATTACAAAGCAATGTCGAAACTGTCCGAATTCACCTAATTAGTTTCGTTTTGCATTTAACGCCTCCATTTGCATCCTAAATCAAAATAGAATAATAATGAGTACATTTAGGTAACAAATAAGTATAAAAGACTAGACATTAAGGGGGTAAATATGGCATTTTGCATTCTCATCAGAGAGAGATGTAGATTTTCATTGATTCATTCATTTTTCAAAGAAAAGCTACAGCCCCTTATCTCACTCTCTCACACCAGACTTTGTTTTTAATTGAAAATCAAATACATTTCATTTCTTCTTTGTTCTTAAGACTAAAGAGGATCTAGCAAATCCCTCTTTAGTTCCTTGCGATTATCTTCGTGTGGATTACATTGGTTCGATCCTACACTTGGGTCGGTTGCGAAATACGTTTAGAGACAAAGTTGAAGGAGCCTCCAAACGTGCGTATGATTTCTTAAACTCTAAACTAATTCTACAGATTCTTATTTTGATATAAACTATATTTGTACCCTGATCTTGGTTCTATGGAACGATCCGTGTTGTTATTAATTTTTGTTTTTCGCTGCATCAATGGATCGTTTCCTCACAGTTGTATCAGAGCCTAGGGTACCAGATTTTACAGTTTTATGTGGATGGTTGATTACATGTATTTGATTGATAATATGTTGCCTTAAAGAATCTGTGTAAAATCTGCCTTAAAAGCATGTTTTGAGAAATCAATTAATCGATTAATTTTAATTTGTTGATGATCTGCAACTTTCGTATATTGGGTTATGGATTTTTGTTGAAATCAGTGTTTATGATTGATATCAAAATCCGTTTGGTGTGTTTTTGGTGAGTGGTTGAACTGATCCAAAGCTACAGATCAATATACGCTCGTCGCGGTGATATAACCCATCGTCACGGCGTGCGTGTTTGGCTTTCACGTTGATTACGGAATCAGCGCTTGTCGCGGCGATATAAACTATCGCCGTGGCGATCATCCTTAGGACGAACGCTGTAAGAAATCAGCGCTCGTCGCGGCGGTATAACCCATCCCCGCGACGATCGTACGTTGAGCGTGAACGTCAAGTTAATCATCACACGCTGTGGCGATATAACTCATTGCCGCAACGAGCGCACTTCCAAATGTGCAGGGGCTAGATTGTAAAGTTTCAAAACAGATCAACAATTTGTCAGGGGGTAATTAATAATTAACCCACCAGTTTCAAAAATTTTGATTGTTTTGAAATGTATGCTATGTACTTGTTTGTATATTGCATGGTGCCCGGTACATGAGCCTTAGACCTATGGTGAATGTTTTAAATTTTTTTGGGTATGTATGATTGTAATTTATTAAGTAGGGTCTGCATGTCTTGCCTTTCTCCTTTTCTCAATGTACATTCTCTTCTCATCTCATTTCCTTCGAATGTAAATCGAGGTTTCTAGATTTATTAATGTAAAGAATTTTGTATAATTATTCTTATTGTAAATTTAGAATGATGTTTTTGTAATGTACTTAAAGATTGAGCAAAGGACGAGGCAACCATACTTAAAGACTCAAGATATTTATTACAGGACCCCTAGGTGACCCACCAATTCCTCTAGGCTCGAGGAAATAGGTTATAGTTGGGCCATGTACCGGCACGTTTTAATACTACGTTTAGAATGCATGCTAAGGTTGAATGTTCAATAACATGCCAAACAATGTCATTTGAACAAAGATAATAATCTGGTGAGACATTAAATAACAAACCCTCAATTAAAAGATATTAAGTCACGTAAGCCTTCCATCACCATGGTTTTAATCAAACCACTATTCGTCGAAACTTTGTTCGCTAAAGCGAAGGGTATACTTTTACGAGTGGGAGGTTAAAATGCATTGGAGTTTTCCTTAATGCTGATGGATCTACAATCCTTGCCTGACTCTTATGCACCGTTCATAATGAATTTCAATATGAACACGATGGTGAAAACCTTGTCAGAACTTTTGAACATGCTGAGGACTGCAGAGCAGGACTTGGAGAAGTCTAAGCCTATTTTACTGGTTGCTGCCAGTAAAGGAAAGGGTAATGGCAAGGGTAAGGCCAAGGCCAAACCCAAGCCCAAGCCCAAGCCCAAAGGACAAGTTGCTCTTGGGCCTGAGAGTGGCATAGGGAAGGGCAAAGTAGTATGCTTCTTTTGTGGCAAGTCTGGCCACTGGAGGAAACACTGTAAGGCTTTCTTTGCAAACAAGAAGAAGTCAGATGCTACGACTTCAGGTATGTTTATGATTGAGATTAACTTCTCTCCTTCAACATCTTGGGTCATTAACACAGGATGTGGTACTCACATTTGTACTGATGTGCAGGGACTAAGGCATAATAGAGTGCTCACCAAGGGAGAAGTGGACCTACGAGCTGGAAATGGAGCACATGTGGCTGCATTGGCTGTAGGGACTTACTGTTTATGTTTGCCTACGGGCTTGTTGTTGGAACTACATAACTGTTATCACGTACCTTTTATTTCTAGAAATATTATTTCAGTATCAACTTTGGATAATATGGGGTATCATTTTGAGATATCTAATGGATTGTTGTCCTTTAGTTTGAATGGTATTCTATTTGGAATTGCAAGGTTATATAATGGATTATATGTTCTTGATTTAAACAATAAAGATATTCTCAATATTGAAACCAAGAAAGCTAAACATAGCGATGAAAACCAGACATATCTCTGGCACTGTTGATTGTGTGATGTTAATAAGACTCGCATTGCAAAACTTCAAAGGGATGGAGTTTTGGACACTTTTGGCTTTCAGTCATTTGAGGTATGCGAGTCATGCTTGTTAGGCAAGAGGACCAAGTCTCCTTTCATAGGACAAGGTGAAAGGGATGCTGAGTTGTTAGGCATCATCCATAGTGATGTATGTGGTCCATTAACAGTTGAGGCCAGAGGTGGTTATTCATACTTCATCACATTCACTGATGATTTCAGTAGATATGGTTATGTCTACCTTATGAGACATAAATCTGAAGCCTTTAATAAATTCAAGGAATTCAGGAATGAAGTACGTAATATGTTGGGCAACGCTTTTAAAGCTCTTGGTAGCGATCGGAGGAGGTAAATACTTAAGCTCAGGGTTTTTAGAGTATCTGAAGGAGTGCGAGATAGTATCAACTCACCCTTCCTTATACACCCGAGCATAATGGAGTGTTAGAAAGGAGGAACATGACCTTACTTGACATGGTTAAGTTCATGATGAGTTTTAGTGATTTACCTGCATCGTTCAGGGGTTATGCCCTAGAGACCGCAACTCATGTTTTGAATTGTGTGTCGTCAAAGTCTGTAGATAAGACTCTATATGAACTATGGAGTGGGCGAAAGCCCAACTTGTCTTATCTAAGGATTTGGGGTTGCGAAGCTTATGTTAAGAAATTGACTTCGAACAAGCTGTGCCCAAAATCCTGTAAATGTATATTTGTGGGGTATCCAAAGGAGACCAAAGGATACTACTTCTACCACCCAGAAGAGCGCAAAATTTTTGTTGCTCAATCTAGTGTCTTCTTAGAAAAGGAATATTTTCTAAGAAGTACAAGTGGGAGAAGAGTGGAACTTGATGAAGTTCTAGAACCACAAGATATTCTAGATGAAGGATGGGATGATTTGCCACAAGAAGTGGTTGAGCATCAAAAGGACGTTACTCCACAACTTGTGGATCAAAGAGAACCACCTCAGGTAGCACAGGAGCTACTAGATCTGGGAGAGTACGCCATGAGCTCGAGAGATACGGTTATCTCGTGACTCAACATGGTGACGTACTAGTCTACCAAGACGATGAACCCAGAACCTATGAAAACGCTATATCGGATCCAGATTCTGTTAAATGGCTTGAAGCCATGAAATCTGAGATGGACTCCATGTACCAGAACTAAGTGTGGTCTACGGGTGGAACCACTGAAGGGGTAAAAACCCATAGGGTGTAAATGGGTCTTCAAGAAGAAGACTGACATGGACGGCAAGGTGCATACTTATAAAGCACGACTGGTTGCCAAAGGTTTCAAACAAATTCATGGCATTGACTATGAAGAAATCTTTTCGTCGGTTGCCATGATTAAATCCATCCGGATAATGCTTGCGATTGTTGCATATCATGACTATGAGATTTGGCAAATGGATGTCAAAACAACTTTCCTAAACGAAAGCCTTGAGGAGGATGTGTATATGACACAGCCTGATGGTTTCGTTCTTGATGGGCAAGCTAATAGGGTATGCAAGTTGTAGAGATCCATTTATGGACTCAAGCAAGCTTCAAAGAGCTGGAACATTCGTTTTGATGAAACCGTAAAAGAATTTGGTTTTATCAAGAACGAAGATGAGCCCTGTGTTTACAAGAAAGTGAGTGGGATTATAGTAGTATTCCTAGTATTATATGTCGATGACATACTTCTGATCGGGAATGATATACCTGTTAGGAAATGATCCATTTACGCAATGGAAAACAAAAACTTTTAACAATACAGATCATTCCATAGAACTAAGATCAGGGCACAAATCTACAGTTTATATCAAAATAAGAATCTGCAGAAAATTAATCTAGAGTTTAAGAAATCATACGCATGTTTGGAGGCTCCTCCAAGTTGTCTCTTAACGTATTTTGCTACCGACCCAAGTGTAGGATCGAACCGACGTAGTCCACATGAAGATAATCGCAGGAGACTAAAGAGGGATTTGCTAGATCCTCTTTAGTCTTAAGAACAAAGAAGAAAAGAAATGTATTTGATTTTTCAATCAAAATACAAAATTGGCATGGGAGAGAGTTTTGGGGGCTGTGTGTTTTCTCTTTTATTGAATAGTGAATGAAATGAAAAACTCCTACCTTTTACAAATAACCTTTTTCTTTTATAGTAAAATTTAATTGCCCTATTCCCATATGGAATAGGCTTGGACTCCAACCCAAACACCCCTTGTTTCCAAACACTCCCAATTAGATATTTATTTGAATTCATCATTATCTCAATTAAAATCAATTAATATATATTTAATATATATATTAACATTTAACAATAATGATAATTTATTTAAATATATGCTAACACATATTTAAATGTAATTTCACTTATTTAATTTTTCTAACAAATTAAATAAAAGGCTACGACCTCAACAAATTTAATTGCACTGTGAAATTACCAAAATACCCTTTCGTCTAAAAAGACGAAAACGCCCTTCTTACTTCCTGAGTTTTAAATTATCTTTTATGTGTGTGACCCATAGGCTCCTCATCATACCGGTAGTGTATAGTACCGTGATTAACACCAATTAATCGTCTCACTAATACACAGACCAAGATTGGCCCCTAGCAAGGCATCATGGCCACCCGATAGATTCAGATTCAGCAAATTAGCTACCTGTCAACGATATGGTTACCGTACAATTCGATCCTTTCATCATACATTATCTCGATGAGACGAAGGCACAGAAATAGTGTCAACCTTCGGTTACTCTTGATATTATGTATTCGGCCCTTTGGACCAATGACCTGTATTACAAACTGGATAGAGCAACAACTCAATCCCACTGTGGCCACAGTTTTAGTGTCATTGCCATATACTAAATTGCACCGTGAGATAACTTTTCCCGTACCCAGGAGTGATGAATCCTCTGTCTATCCACCATAGTCTTGATACATTCCTTGATGCAGCTAATCACCATCGTATTGACAGCTCTGAATAGAACTGCGTTAGGCTATTGTCAAACTGCACCAATCGGTGTACAAGGCACTTCGGTGATCTCAAGTCTAAGGATCACATGTATCACCATTCGTTAGAGGATTTGTTCCATAGACACTAGGGTTACCATCCATATGGAATCTTCTGGTGGATCAATCCAGTGAACTTCCTTGCGGTGTTTTCGCTACAGCAAGCACCCATGTGTTGCACTAGGTTGTCACCAAACAACCTTGACAAGTGAGATCGACGCCTTTCGGCGAGGTCGTTCAACACTATGATAGCCTTACCGTATTATCTGTGCCCTTACTTCAAAATAATACTAGGGCTACTTACATTTCTAGAATGGCCACCATATGTACTCATAGGGTTCTCATTATCAAGATTTGAAACACTTGATACCCTCGTCATGGTTCTACCATTCTAAGGACATATATCAATAAATATTGCAATAATAATGATTTACGCGATATAGAATAAAATGCCTTCTATTGATTAATGAACATTATTACAAAGAGTCAATTCTATAATAATTGATTAGCTCTAGGGCATCTACTCTAACAATCCCCCACTTGCACTATAGCCAATCATTCATGTATTTAAAACCAAATGATCTCAAGTTCCTTTCATGCTTCTACTGCGACAGAGGCTTTGTCAGTGGATATGCGAGATTGTCGTTAGTATGCACTTTACTAATCTGCACATTTTTCCTCTCAACTGTCTCTCTGATGAGATGGAATTGCCTGAGTATGTGTCTGGACTTCTGATGAGACCGTGGTTCCCTGGCTTGAGCAATTGCTCCATTGTTGTCACAATAGATGTCTATAGGATCAATAATCGTGGGAACCACACCAGGTTCAGTAATGAACTTCCTAATCTAGACAGCCTCCTTGGCGCATCTGACAATGCAATATACTCAACCTCTATTGTAGAGTCTGCTACAGTGCTTTGCTTGGAGCTCTTCCAGCTCACTGCACCGCCATTGAGACAAAATACAAACCTTGATTGCGATCGATAATCATCTTTGTCCGTTTGGAAACTAGCATTACTGTATCCTCTTACAGTGAGCTCATCTTCCCCTCCATAAGCCAAGAACATATCCTTAGTCCTCTTCAGGTACTTAAGAATATTCTTGACAGCCATCTAGTGATGCTCACCTGGATCCGATTGATATCTACTACAAGTGCTCAAAGCACATGAGACATCAAGCCGAGTACATAACATGGCATACATGATAGATCCAATTGCTGATGCATATGGGATCTTCTTCATTTTATCTCTCTCATCTTGTGTTCTAGGACACAATTCCTTAGAGAGATCAACACCATGTGATATCGGAAGAAATCCCTTCTTGGATTCTTCCATACTGAATCTTTTCAGTACTTTGTCAATATATGCACTTTGACTTAGGCCAAGCAACCTACGTAATCTATCACGATAGATCTTTATTCCAAGGATGTAGGCTGCTTCCCCTAAGTCCTTCACGGAGAAGCACTTGGATAACCAAGTTTTTACTGACTGTAAGTTCGGTATATCATTCCCGATCAAAAGTATGTCATCGACATACAACACTAGGAATACTACTACGCTCCCACTCACTTTCTTGTAAACACATGGCTCATCTTCGTTCTTGATAAAACTGAATTCTTTTACGGCTTAATCAAAATGAATGTTCCAGCTCCTTGAAGCTTGCTTAAGTCCGCAAATGGATCTTTGCAACTTGCATACCATATTAGCTTGCCCATCAAGAACGAAACCATTAGGTTGTGTCATATACATATCCTCCTCAAGGTTTCTGTCTAGGAAAGCTGTTTTGACATCCATTTGGCAAATCTCATAGTCATGATATGTAGCAATCACAAGCATAATCTAGATGGATATAATCATGGCAACCGGCGAAAAGGTTTCTTCATAGTCAATGCCATGAATTTGTTTGAAACCTTTGGCAACTAGTCGTGCTTTATGAGTATGCACCTTGCCATCCATGTCAGTCCTCTTCTTGAAGGCCCATTTACACCCAAAACCCCTTCAGGTGGTTCCACCAGAGACCACACTTGGTTCTGGTACATGGAGTCCATCTCAGATTTCATGGCTTCAAGCCATTTAACAGAATCTGGATCCGATATGGCGTCTTCGTAGGTTCTGGGTTCATCGTCTTGGTAGACTAGTATGTCACCATGTTGAGTCACGAGATAACAGTATCTCTCGGGCTCATGGCGTACTCTCCCAGATCTACGTAGCTCCTATGCTACCTGAGGTGGTTCACTTTAATCCACAAGTTGTGGGGCAACCTCCTCTTGATGTTCAACCACTTCCTGTGGCACATCATCCCGTCCTTCGTCTAGTATACCTTGTGGTTCTAAAACTTCATCAAGTTCTACTCTTCTCCCACTTGTACTTCTTAGAAAATATTCCTTTTATAAGAAGACACTAGATCGAGCAACAAAAAAATTGCGCTCTTCTGGGTGGTAGAAATAGTATCCTTTGGATACCCCATAAATATACATTTACAGGATTTTGGGCGTAGCTTATTTGAAGTCAATTTCTTAACATAAGCTTCGCAACCTCAAATCCTTAGATAAGACAAGTTGGGCTTTCGCCCGCTCCATAGCTCATATAAAGTCTTATCTACAGACTTTGATAGCACACGGTTCAAAATGTGAGTTGTAGTCTCTAGGGCATAACCCCAGAACGATGCAGGTAAATCACTAAAGCTCATCACGGACCTAACCATGTCAAGTAAGGTCCTGTTCCTCCTTTCCGACACTCCATTGTGTTGGGGTGTATAAGGAGGGGTGAGTTGTGATACTATCCCACATTCTTTTAGGTACTCTGAAAACCCTAAGCTTAAGTATTCACCTCCTCGATCCGACCGAAGAGCTTTAATACTTTTGCCCAACATATTCTGTACTTCATTCCTGAATTCCGTAAATTTATTAAAGTTTTCAGATTTATGTCTCATAAGGTAGACATAACCATATCTACTGAAATATCAGTAAATGTGATGAAGTATGAATATCCACCTCTGGCCTCAACTGTTAGTGGACCACATACACTATGGACGATGCCTAACAGCTCAGTAGCCCTTTCACCTTCTCCTGTGAAAGGAGACTTGGTCATCTTGCCTAACAAGCATGACTTGCATACCTCAAATGATTGAAAGCCAAAAGTGTCCAAAACTCCATCCCTTTGAAGTTTTGCAATGCTAGTCTTATTAACATTACACAATCTACAGTGCCAGAGATATGTCTGGTTTTGATCGCTATGTTTAGCTTTCTTGGTTTCAATATTGAGAATATCTCTATTGTTTAAATCAAGAACATATAATCCATTATATAACCTTGCAATTCCAAATAGAATACCATTCAAACTAAAGGACAACAATCCATTAGATATCTCAAAATGATACCTTATATTATCCAAAGCGGATACTGAAATAATATTTCTAGAAATAGAAGGTACGTGATAACAGTTATGTAGTTCCAATAACAAGCCCGTAGGCAAAGATAAACAGTAAGTCCCTATAGCCAATGCAGCCACATGTACTCTATTTCCAACTCGTAGGTCCACCTCTCCCTTGGCAAGCACTCTACTTTACCTTAGTCCCTGCACATCAGTACAAATGTGAGTACCACATCTTGTGTCAATGACCCAAGATATTGAGGGAGAGAAATTAATCTCAATCATAAAAATACCTAAAGTCGTAGCATCTGACTTCTTCTTGCTTGCAAGGAAAGCCTTGTAGTACTTCTTCCAGTGGCCAGGCTTGCCACAAAAGAAGCAGACTACCTTGCCCTTCCCTATGCCACTCTCAAGACCAAAAGCAACCTGTCCTTTGGGCTTGGGCTTGAGCTTGGGCTTGAGCTTGGGCTTAGGTTTGGCCTTGGCCTTACCCTTGCTGTTACCCTTTGCTTTACTGGCAGTAACTAGTAAAATAGGCTTGGACTTTGTCAAGTCCTGCTCTGCAGTCCTCAGCATGTTCAAAAGTTTTGACAGGGTTTTCTCCATCGTGTTCGTATTGAAATTCATTATGAATGGAGCATAAGAGTCAGGCAAGGATTGTAGAATTAAATCCATTTGTAATTCTGCATCCAACTCAAATCCCAAAGTCTCAAGCCTCTCTATGTGCTCAATCATCTTGAGCACATGAGGACCAACTTGGGCTCCCTCAGTCAGACGACTCCCAAACAGTGCTTTTGACACTTTGTCCCAAACTGTGCTTTCGACACCTTGTACCTCTCACTTCGAAAAGCTCCTTGAGGTGTAGAATAATGGAAGAAGCGTCCATATTCTCATGCTGCTTTTGCAACATAGGTTTCATCGATGCTAAGATCAAGCATTGAACACTATCAGCATCATCAAGAAACTTTTAATAAGTATCCTTTACTTCCTTAGTGGCATCAGTATCAGGCTCAGCCATGTATGGCTTTTCAAGGATATACAATTTCTTTTCTGACTTGAGTATAATCCGAAGATTATGATACCAGTTTGAGAAATTGGATCCATCCAACCTGTTTTCTTTCTCGATTATCTATCGCAGGTTCATAATGCTCATTTTGGTGAATCTACAATTGCAGAAAAATAAAGTCATTATAAAGTTCATTATTATTTAATATGGTTTTTTATTAAACGATGCTCCCACTATTTTACTCAAGTCAATAGCCCTCACTATTAACTCGAGAAAGCCCATTGTCTTTTCTAGTGGACCGAGATCCCATCCTTCCCATTTCTAACCTTCGCTTTGGCGAACAAGCCAAAATGAGTTGATTAGGTAGGCCAACAAACTTAATCCACACCAGTTGATAGCTCCTACTATCAACCTCAAATGTGAAAAAGCCAACAAGCCAATTACACAATCCAATGGCTCCAACCATTGTCCTCAAGTGTGATTCTCAGTATCAGTAGAGTGGACACTACATGTTGCCACGTAAACACAATATGTGTACTGCTCTACTATGCCTATGACGTGTTTATCAACATTCGCTTTGGCGAACAAGCAAAACCGTCATTTTAAGTTGACCCATCACCATTAAGGAAAACTCCAATGTATTTTAACCTCCCATTGGTAGAAGTGTACCCTTTAATTGGCGAACAAGGATTCGACAAACAGTGGTTTGATTAAAACCATGGTGATGGAAGGCTTACATGACTTAATATACTTTAATTGAGGGTTTGTTATTTAATGTCTCACCAGATTATTATCTTTGTTAGAATGACATTGTTTGGCATGTTATTGAACATTCAACCTTATCATGCATTCTTAAACAAAATATTAAAAACGTGCCGATACATGGCCCAACTAAAACCAATTTCCTCGAGCCTAGAGGAATCAGTGGGTCACCTAGGGGTCCTATAATAAATATCTTGAGTCTTCAAGTATGGTTGCCTTGTCCTTTGCTCCGTCTTTAAGTACATTACAAAAACATCATTCTAAATTTACAATAAGAATAATTATACAAAATTCTTTACATCAATAAATTTAGAAACCTCGATTTACATTCGAGGGGAATGAGATGAGAAGAGAATGTACATTGAGAAGAGGAGAAAGGCAGGACACGCAGGCCCTATTTAATAAATTATACAACCATACATACCCAAAAATATTTTAAAACATTCACCATAGGTCTAAGGCTCATATACCGGGCACCATGCAATATACAAATAAGTACATAGCATACATTTCAAAAACAATCAATTTTTGAAATTGGTGGGTTAATTATAATTACCCTCTGACAATTTGCAAATCTGAATTTGGTTCAAAAGTTTTGAAACTTTACAATCTGACCCCTACGCACTGGGAAGTGCGCTCGCTGCGATGATGAGTTAGATCGCTATAGCGTGCGCTGGTTAACTTGACGTTCACGCTCAACGTGCAATTGTCGCGGCGATGGGTTATATTGCCGCAGCAAGCACTGATTTCGTACAGTGCTCGTCCAGGACGATCGTTGCGGCGATGGTTTATATCACCGCGGCAAGCGCTGATTTCATAATCAGCATGAACGCCAAGCATGCATACTGCGACAATGCGTTATATCACCGCGGTGAGTGTGCATTGATCTATAGCTCCCGATCAGTTCAAACAGTAACCAAAAACACACTAAACGGATTTTGCAATCAATCATACACGCTGATTTCAACAAAAATCCATCACCCAATATACCAAACTTGTAGATCTTCAACAAATCAAAATTAATCGATTAATTGATTTCTTGAGCGTGCCTATTTTTGCACTGCATGGATGGCCCAGTTACAGCACTCCCTTGACTCCTTCCTACAACTCCTTATAACCTCTATTCCGTCTGGGGTTAGGAACTTAATAGCTTGACAGTGCACAAAAGTGACTATGCTCAAGTCGTCAAGCAGTGGCCTTCCCAAGATGACGTTGTAGGTGGTCGAATAGTCAACCACTAAAAATACTATCATCATTGTTCTTATTTGAGGCTTGTCCTTGACAATCACTAGTAGCTCTATCATTCCCTTGGGGAACAGACAGTCCCTAGTGAATCCATATAGTGGCAATGGGCATGCTTTTAAATCTCATTCGATGAATCTCATTTCTTGAAAAGCCTCAAAGAAGATGATGTTCACTACACTACTGTTGTCTACCATTACCCAGAGGACTTGGGCATTGTAAATTCTCGTCGCGATTACAATCACTTCTTGGTTGTGGCGAGGGAATCGGTCGCATTCTTCTTTAGTGAAGCTTATCACTTCACTTTCTGTTTTGGGTCACTTAGGCAGCTTAACTATGCAACTCTTTACTTAAGGAACCGAGTCTATCACAGCTTCTTATGCATATTGCTCGTGTGAGTGCTTGGAGCTTCTTATGCATAGATCATTCCCCCCAACCCATTGTTGTTCAGATTGGGTTTGTTGGATTTGATTATTTTGCTTGCTTGGCTTCTTGTGAGTTGGATCCTCCTCAACAAATTCTTTCAAATGACTTCTTCTAATCAGGTCTTTGATGGTGTCTTTCAGAGCCCGACACTCATTAGTGTTGTACCCAATGTCTCGGTGGTACTTGTAGTACTTTTGTCGATCTCTTTTGCCCGGTACCCCCCATCCTCTCTGGCACAGGTAATTTCTTAGCCCCGCGAGAGATTTCATAGATGTGTGCTACATCTTGTGTCAGGGGGGGTGTATTTTCCATATCGTGAAAAGGTTGTCCTTCCCCGTGAAATTCCGTTCTCTACCTTTTTTGGAACATATTTTGGTCTCTATCATTAAGATTCTATAATACTTTCTCTCTCTAGATAGTATACTTGCAAAATAATAGTAAAACTCACTAGATATATATATAAGAAAATATACATGTAGACGAGTATAAAATAATGGGCCCATATCTAATTTTTCTTTATATACAAATCTTTACATAATATAATACAGTCACAAAACAACAACTTGACAGTGTTGCCAAACCCTTCCGCTTCTTGACGTTCCAAGTGACCGCATCTCACCTACTACCTGCAAAAACATTGAAAACAATGGGGTGAGCACTAATTGCTCAATAAGTAAACCCGCTATGCTACTCTTCTATCTCCATTGCTTATATCCTGAATTTCTTTCCTTACATCACACTTCTCTGTTCTTTCTCTGTTTTTTCTCAATTTCTAATTTCTCACTACTCATGATAGTAGGCATGGTATCATGTATAGGTATGATGCAAATGCACAAATGCATTGGATGTGCATTTTCTTTTTTGTTTTTTCTATTTTCTTATTCTGTTTTCTGTTTCTTTTCTCTTATTTCTTTCTATGCTTCCTTTCTTTCAATTCTTTTCTTTTCTAGTCTTTCTTTCTTTTCTTTTCTTTTCTAGTCTTTCTTTCTTTTCTTTTCTATTCTTTCTTTCTTTCTTTCTTTCTTTCTTTCTATTCTTTCTTTTCTTTTCTTTTCTTTTCTAGTCTTTCTTTCTATTCCTTCTTTCTTTCTATTCTTTTCTTTCTTTTCTTTTATTGCTTTCTTGCCGATCGGACTAAAGGTGGCATGCATGCGGGGCTATGTCACTCATGGGTTCCCCATCGCAACAACCTTCTCTTCTTTTATCTTTTTACACTTTTTTAAATAAAAATTCAGATTTGAACTTCTTTAATATTTCTCATTTCTTTCTATTTGTTCTTTAACTTTAATGTTCATTATTGCTCTTTAATGCTCTTATGAGTATGTATGCATGTAGGTGGGCTCATGCTTATTATTCTTTCTAAATTCACATGTTTGGAAGCAATAATGCAATATAGAATGTAAACATGTCATTCTCTACCATCTTCAAACTCATCTCAATATAGAAAATAATCATAATCATGTATGCACTTCTCTTTGACATTTCATCAAACAATTTATTTGCACATATCAACTCTAATTTGGCTACATTTCTACTTCTCTTCTAAGCTACCAAAATTTGGAATAAAACACACCAAGATTAACGTCAAACCTGTCCAGGACTCACACTCCATAAATTCTGCTCCAATTCTTCCATAATTCAACCAAACTCTCATCAAACATCAAGTACATAAACAGATAAATTCTAACCATCATTCAACACCCATTCCATCAACAATTCTTCATATTTAAGCACATACATACATACATAAAGAAAGTTCTCTATACAAGTTTACTCCAATCATAACTAGGGTTGGATTTACTTACCTTAGATGTGAGAAATCCAACACTTTAGTAGTCTTCCTTGATCCAACTCCCTTCCTTTTAAATCCTATGAACTCAAATCATAGGAATTTAACACTTTAAAAATTAAATTTCACATCTTAGTGCAAGGATCTTACCTAAGGATGCTTGGGATTGAAATTCCACTAAAATTGAACCAAGATCTATGAATTTCCTTGAAAAATGATTGAAGAAATTTGAAAGAACTTGGGTGGAAGGTGGCGTGAATGGAAGGGGAAAAATGGCTAGGGTTTTTTTCTTTAAAATATTACTTATAGTTTCCCATTTTACCCTTGCACTTTCTATGAAATTCTATCTATGTCCCTTAGTCAATTATCATAATGCCCTCATTTTTAGTAACTTCTCCATGTTATTCTACTTCTTTTCACTCCCCACTTTTTCAACTAATGATGAGTGAAAAGACTATTTTGCCCCTAATGAAATTTTAGGGAATTTTCTTCACACTTGTTCAAAATAACTTTAACAAAATTCAACTAAGGGTATTATGGGCATAATTAAAGCTATGTACCTTGTTGTGGGCGTTACATTCCCCCTCCCTACAAGAATTTCATCCTCGAAATTCAAACGAACAACTTAGGATGGCGGTTCCGCATATCTTGCTCTACCTCCCATGTTGCTTCTTCTACCTTATGATTCCTCCATAGGACTTTTACGAGTGGAATAATTTTGTTTTGGAGCTCTTTAACCTTTCTATCTAAGATCTGTACTGGTTGCTCCTCATAAATGAGATTATCTTCTAAGTCCACTTCTTCTACTTTTAGTATATGGGAGGGATCACTGACATATCTTCAAAGCATCAAAGCATGGAACACATTGTGCCCCTTATGCATATTAGGTGGTAGCACCAACTTATAAGCTACCTTTCCAACTCGTTGCAACACTTTAAAGAGGCCAATGTATCTAGGTGCTAACTTTCCTTTATCGCCAAAACTTATGACCCACTTGTAGGGGGAAACTATAATAAACACTTTATCACCCACTGCAAATTCCACGTCTTTTCTCTTTAAATCTGCATAGCTCTTTTGTCTATCTTGAGCTTGCTTCATTCTACGTCGGATCAACTGGAGATCTTCTATCATTTTTTGAGTTATCTTCGGTGTAAGAGCTGTATGTAACTGATCTTTCTCCCCTACCTCATCCCAATGCAATGGAGATCTACATCACCTACCATACAAGGCTTCATAAGGAGCCATCTTAATTGTAGACTGATAATTGTTATTATAGGCAAACTCCACCAAAGGTAACATCTCATGCCAAGTCATTTTATAATCTATACAATATGCTCTCAACATATCCTCAAGTATCTGATTTGTTCTCTTAGTCGGCCATCGTCGCGAGGATGGTATCTTTCATAATAAATGCCAATCTGGTACCTAAGTTCTTCAGATTCCGGTCAGAAAAGCTTTCAAACAACTGGAATCTCTATCTGACACTATGGTCTTGGGCACACCATAGAGTCTGACTATCTCCCTGACATAGATTTGAGCCAACTGATCTGAGGTAGTGCTATCCTTTACCGGAAGAAAATTGGCTGATTTCGTTAATCTATCTACTATCACCCATATTGCATTATACCTCTTTTGAACTCCTAGAAGGCCTATGATAAAATCCATTGATATACTTTCCCATTTCCATTCAGGAATGCTGAGTGGCTAAAGTAAACTTGATGGTCTTTGGTGTTCTGCTTTCACCTGTGGACAAAACAAACCCTTAGTCACATAATCTCCAATATCTCTCTTCATACCTGGCCACCAAGAACTTTTCTTTAAATCTTGATACATCTTAGTTCTTCTAGGATGAACAGTATATGGTGTATCATGAGCCTCTGCAAGAATCTTTCTCTTCAACTCAACATCTTGGGGAATGCATATACGATTCTGGAAATGGAGGACACCATTTAACCGGTGGAATTCTAATATCTTGCCCTCAATCACTTGCTGACTTATTTTCTAACACCACTCATCAATAACTTGTTTTTCTTTAATCTCATCCAGCAAAGTAGCCTAAATGTCTAACCTGGCAAGCCTTCCTGGTATCACCTCTATTTTGTCCTTTATCAACTCTCCCAATAACTCTTTCTGTCTTGGGATTTGAGACAAGTAGGCCTTTCTACTCAAGGCATCAGCTACTACATTGGCTTTTCCAGGTTGATACTTAATTTCACAATCATAATCCTTTACTAGCTCCAACCATCTCATCTGCCTCATATTCAGCTCTCTTTGGGTGAAGAAGTACTTCAAGCTCTTATGATCTGTATAAATGTTACTCTTTGCTCCATACAAATAATGCCTCCATATTTTTAGTGCAAAAACTACAGTAGCCAACTCTAAGTCATACGTAGGGTATCTCGTCTCATACTCTTTTAACTGTTGAAAAGCATAGGCTATTCCTCTACCCAACTGGATCAATACTGCACCAAGTCCCTGAAATGAGGCATTTGTATAAATATCATAATCTATACCTTCTTGTGGTAACACAAGAATAGGAGCTGTGGTCAATCTTGTATTTAACTTTTGAAAACTTTCTTCATAGGCATCCGACCATATGAAAAGAGTTCTCTATTTGGTGAGAGCTGTAAGCGGCTTAGCCAACTGAGCAAACCCTGCTACAAACTGCCTATAGTAGCTTGCTAGCCCTAAGAAACTTCTAACTTCCTTTACTGTCTTTAGCTTTTGCCATTCTAGAATTGCCTTTACCTTACTTGGATCCACTGATATACCCTCTTTTGAGACGGTATGACCCAGGAAGATAACTTGATCCAGCCAAAACTCACACTTAGAAAATTTGGCAAACAACTTCTTATCTCGCAATCGTTGTAGCACAAATCTTAGGTGTTCTTCATGCTCATCTTCTGTCTTAGAATAAACCAGGATATCATCAATAAACACCACTATGAATCGATCAAGACAATCCTGAAACACCCGGTTCATTAAGTCCATAAAGACCATTGGGGCATTGGTTAATCCAAAAGACATCACCACAAACTCATAATGCCTATATCTGGTCTGACAAGCAGTCTTGGCAATATCTTGCTCTGCAAACCTTACTTGGTGATAACCCGACCTCAAATCAATATTTGAAAACACGGTTGCTCCTTTCAACTGATCAAACAAATCATCCATGCGAGGTAACGGGTATTTAGTCTTCATTGTCACTTTATTGAACTCTCTGTAATCTATACACATCCGTAGAGATCCATCTTTCTTCTTCACAAATAAAATTGGAGCACCCCAAGGAGAATGGCTAGGTCGAATAAAACCCCTTGTCTAAGAGTTCCTGAAGCTGCTTTTTCAATTCCTGAAGCTTAACTAGGGCCATCCGATAAGGGGCTTTAGAAATTGGTGTTGTCCTTAGTGCCAGTTCAATACTGAATTCTACTTCTCTTTTCGGAGGTAAACCCGGCAAATCTTCCAGAAATACGTCTAAAAACTCCCATACTACTGGCACATTCTGAATCTCTGGTTATGGGACATCACTACTATGCACTACATGAGCAATATACCCTGAGCACCCTTTTCTTAGCATCTTTCTGGCCTTTACACTACTAATTAACATACTAAGCTGGTGACCCTTGCCAAAATTAAACTTATCACCATCATTAAGATTAAATATTTCTTTCTTCTTCCGACAATCAATCTCTACTCCAAATCTCCCCAGGAAATCCATGCCCAAAATAACATCAAAATTGGGCATATCAAACACTATCAAATCCACTGGCAACTCCCTTCCATGGATCACTACTGAGTCCCCTGGAAGCATCTCCTGAGTTACCACACTAATACCATCTGGTAACTCTATCTTAATGGGACAATCCACTGTAACGGTGTCAAACCTAATCTCTCTAAAATCCCATGTGTAATAAATGAATGTGTGGCTCCATAATCAATTAATGCATAAAGGGGAACTGAGTGAAATAACAACTGACCAGTAACTATAGATGGGCTAGCTTCAGCTTCACTCTGAGCTACTGTAAACACCTAAGCATTGGTACCTCTAGGTGTCTGCGTTGTGGGTGCAGGAGGGGCTTTGCAATCTCTCATCATATGCCCTAGCTGTCGACATCTATAGCATACATTTCGGCCCAAATCTTTAAGACACTCCCCAGAATGATTTCTTCCACACTTCTGGCACTAGGAAACTTCAACAGTTCTCGGCCTTTTATTCTGCCAATCCCTCTTGTTCTTCTTGGGTTGAAATCTTTTCTTATTTCTCACTTCTTTATTAGTGGGGGCATCAGCTTTATCTCTCTGTGGAGCAAGAGGTGGAACACTAAGGGCTACTACTGATGGCGTTGCTGGGGTTAACTTATTCACAAATATTTCTACTCGTAAGGCTCGTTCCAAAGCTTTAATGTATGTTTGAGGGGGCTGGGCACCGGCCATCACATCTCGGGTTATTTCTGGTTTCAGCCCATGCATGAACTTATCCCTTCTTAATTCTGGTGTACTCACTACACTTGGCGCAAACCTTGCTAGGGAATTAAATTTCATCGAATATTCTTTCACTGAGCTAGTTCCCTGTTGCAAACTGATAAACTCCTAAACCTTTTCATGAACTCGATCAACTGTTCTATAATCTGCCTCAAACAATCTTTTGAAATCTCCCAAAGTCATCGAGGCTATATCGTGAGTATCCTCTATCAATTCCCACCATATACGGGCATCACCCCTAAAAAAAAAGCTTGCATACTAAATCTTCTCCCGGTTTGACATGGGGAAAAGTGCCATCGTACGCTCCACAGATCTAAACTACGCTTCTGCCATTATTGGGTCCTGTCGTACCCCTGAATTCTGATGGCTGATGTTGACTAGGCAACCCATATATCGGCTCAATATGATGCTGCACTATCAGGGGTACCGGCTTCTCTCTCTCCTCTTTAAGGGTCGGTACAATAATTGGGGTCTCAACTTTCTCCGGTATCGATCTCCCCTGATTTTCTCCCAAGACTTGTTGTCTAATATTACGGATCCTCGCTTCATCGGGGATAGGGGGAGTAGATTCTGAAGGGTTGGAAGGTTCACCCGTACTCATTGCCTTCTTATTGCTTGCTCCAGTTCTATGTCTCATCTACATAACACCAACACTTTTAGTCAACTCAATTAACTCATCTACTATAAGTAAGGAAAGAAATAACTTACAACGGTCGACTATGGGACGTCAATGCGGCGGGAGAGGCACATTGTCAAATCCCAAAACCTTTGCTCTGATACCAAAAATGTAATACTTTCTCTCTCTAGCTAGTATACTCGTAAAATAATAGTAAAACTCACTAGATATATATAAGAAAATATACATGTAGATGAGTATAAAATAATGGGCCCATATCTAATTTTTCTTTATATACAAATCTTTACATAATATAATACAGCCACAAACAACAACTCGACAGTGTTGCCAAACCCTTCTGCTTCATGACATTCCAAGCGATCGCATCTCACCTACTACCTGCAAAAACATTGAAAACAACGGGATGAGCACTAATTGCTCAGTAAGTAAACCCGCTATGCTACTCTTCTATCTCCATTGCTCATATCCTGAATTTCTTTCCTTACATCACACTTCTCTGTTTTTTCTCAATTTCTAATTTCTCACTACTCATGATAGTAGGCATGGTATCATGTATAGGTATGATGCAAATGAACAAATGCATAGGATGTGCATTTTCTTTTCTGTTTTTCTATTTTCTTTTTCTTATTCTTATTCTGTTTCTTTTCTATTCTTTCTTTTCTTTTCTTTTCTTTTCTTTCTTTCTATTCTTTTCTTTCTTTTCTATTATTTCTTTCTTGCCGATCAAACTCGGTTGAGGCATGGATTTGGAACCTTGGCCGTGTGAGTGTATTCTCTAATTCTGGGTACAGTCCTCATCCAGATGCGCTTCTAATGGACTGTACAATTCTTCTTTCTGATTCTGAGACCGCTCACTAAAGGCGGCGTGCATGTGGGGCTATGTCACTCACGGGTTCCCCATTGCAATAACCTTCTCTTCTTTTATCTTTTTACACTTCGTTAAATAAAAATTCAGATTTGAACTTCTTTAATATTTCTCATTTCTTTCTATTTGTTCTTTAACTTTAATGTTCATTATTGCTCTTTAATGCTCTTATGAGTATGTATGCATGTAGGTGGGCTCATGCTTATTACTCTTTCTAAATTCACATGTTTGGATGCAATAATGCAATATGGAATGTAAACATGTCATTCTCTACCATCTACAAACTTATCTCAATATAACAAATAATCATAATCATGTATGCACTTCTCTTTGACATTTCATAAACAATTTATATGCACACATCAACTCTAATTTGGCTACATTTCTACCTCTTTTCTAAGCCACCAAAATTTGGAATAAAACACACCAAGATTAACGTCAAACTTGTCCAGGACTCACACTCCATAAATTCTACTCCAATTCTTCCATAATTCATCCAAACTCTCATCAAACATCAAGTACACAAACACTACTTCTATGGATAAATTCTAACCATCATTCAACATCCATTCCATCAACAATTCTTCATATATAAGCACATACATATATAAAGAAAGTTCTCTATACAAGTTTACTCCAATCATAACTAGGGTTGTATTTACTTACCTTAGATGTGAGAAATCCAACACTTTAGTAGTCTTCCTTGATCCAACTCCCTTCCTCTTAAATCCTATGAACTCAAATCATAGGAATTTAACACTTTAAAAATTAAATTTCACATCTTAGTGCAAGGATCTTACCTAAGGATACTTGGGATTGAAATTCCATTCTATGAATTTCCTTGAAAAATGATTGAAGAAATTTGAGAGAACTTGGGTGGAAGGTGGCGTGAATGGAAGGGGAAGAATGGCTAGGGTTTTATTCTTTAAAATATTACTTATAGTTTCCCATTTTACCCTTGCACTTTCTATGAAATTCCATCTATGTCCCTTAGTCAATTACCATAATGCCCTCATTTTTATTAACTTCTCCATATTATTCTACTTCTTTTCACTCCCCACTTTTTCAACTAATGATGAGTGAAAAGACTATTTTGCCCCTAATGAAATTTTAGGGAATTTTCTTCACACTTGTTCAAAATAACGTTAACAAAATTCAACTAAGGGTATTAGGGCATAATTAAAGCTACGTACCTTGATGTGGGCATTACATATTGTAACCCCTCTTTTTATCTGTTGGATGATCTTGTCCCCTTTTAGGGGCTCTTCTTGGTGAGCTGTAGGCTAAGGCTACCAGAAGCTTTCAACTCGCTAATGTTTGGTGACCATTTGTTAGAACTTGGCCAAGCTCACATAATCTTTGCTCTGAAGCTCTTTCCACAGTTCTATCTGTAGCCTTATTCCTACTATAAGCAAAGTGTGGATCAATTCCTTAAGTGCATCTGTGACCTTTGCCTGTTCATTCTGGAACCTTGTTCATACGAGGTTAGAGTTTTGTCTCTTTCCTAACGAATATTACTCAGATAGCTGAGTGGCATTGCAAATTGTCTCCTCGCTTGGAATTGTTCTAAATACATTGAGGAGAATTGTTGCCAAGACTGTATTGAGTTCGCTTTGAGCCTCTTGTACCACCTCTTGGCACCTTCTACTAAAGTGGCCATGAAAAAGCAGGATGTAGCTCCATCAGGTCATTGAAGGAATCAAGGTGGTCTTTAGGATTCCCCTTCCCATTGAACTTGCTCTCGAGCACCGTGAATCCTTTAAGAAGCGGGGCCTAACGGACTTCCTTTGTGAATGGAGAACTTGTAAGTAAATGAACATATTCGTACAACAAAAAAACACAATAAAAACATAATATTTAAAACCGAATCTGTCATTACTCTAAAACCCAAAGACCCAGGCAATGATTATAACGTTTTGTATGTTAAAACATAACTAGTGTAAACTAACAAACTTGTATAAAATCAAATTCATTCAAGGATTAGAATACTTCCAGGTTTGTTAGTTTACATTGGTTACGTTTTTACATGCAAAACGTTATAATCGTTGCCCGACCTTTTGTGGTCTTAAATATTATGTTTTTATTGTGTTTTTCTGCTATGCGAATCTGTTCATTTACTTACAGTGGTATTAGAGCCTTGAGTAATTGTTTATAATGTTTTATTGATGTTTGATAACATGTTAGTGTAAAGCTGTTTTTTTTTTTTTTTTTTTTAAATATGTAAAATCATGTTAATTACATCATTTGATTAAATAATGTGTTGATTGAATGTTATATTGGTTGGTTGGTGTCCTGGTCGAATGCTTGTGCATTTGATTCGATTTGGATCTACGTCGTTACGTGAAAAAACTGCAAAAATGTGGATTGTACGATTCATTGATCTGTGGCATTCGCCGTGGCGAAATGCGAGATGCAAAAAGTGAATTTCACCATGGCAAAATAAAACTTTGCTATGGCAAGAAACATTCTGGAATTTCTGGAAGTTCAAGCTCGCCGTAGAGACTATGGGTATTTGAACTTCGCCGCAGCAAAGTAAATTCCTCGCCGTGGCAAGAAAGCTACTAGACCATTTTGTGTTTTTCGCGTAGGGATCAACCTCCAGTTTGTTAAAACCTTTAAAGCCAATAATCATCCTGCACATTTAAGAGGGTAATTTAATAATTTCACCTATCCAATTCAAAATTGATTATTTTGAATGTATGCAATGTTCTTGTTTGATAATTGGATGGTGACTGGTATATGAGCCTTAGACTTGTTGTTTATTTTTATATTTTTGGGCTTGTTTGTAATTTTTAAACAAATAGGACCTGCATGTCCTACCTCTCTCTTATATCTCCATGTATTTCTTCTTTTCATCTCATTCCCCTCGTATGTAACACGAGGTTTCTATTTTATTGATGTAAATTAGAATATGATTTTTTATTATAAAAATCTTTGTAATGATCATGATGAAGAAACGAAAGGAGCAACGAAGATGAATTAGTTGAAGACCCAAGTTTTACTTTTAAACCCTAGGTTGACTTATTGATTCCTCTAGGCTCGAGGAAATTAGTTTTAGTGGGCCATGTACTGACACATTTAATTTTTGTCTAGAATGCATGCCAAGGTTGAATGTTTAATAACATGTCGATCAAATGACATTCTAACAAAGATAATAAATTGGTGAGATGTAAAATTAAAACCCCCCAAATAAAGAATGTTAAGTCACTTGAAATGCCTTCCATCACCATGACTTTAATCAAACCACTGTTCGTTGGAACCTTGTTCGCCAAAGCAAAGGGTACACTTCTACTAGTGGGAGGTTAGAGTTCATTGGAGTTTTTCTTAATGGTGATGGGTTAACTTAAAATGATGAGTTTGGCTTGTTCGCCAAAGTGAAGGTTGATAAGCTTGTCATAGGCATAGTAGAGAAGTACACTTGTTTTGTGTACATGGCAGCATGTAGTGTCCACTCTACTAATACTAAGATCACACTTGAGGACGATGGCTAGGCCATTGGATTGTGTGATTGTCTTGTTGGCTTGCTTCACATTTGAGGTTGATAGTGGGAGCTATCAACTGGTGTGGATTAAGTTTGTTGGCCTACCTAATCAACCTATTTTGGCTTGTTTGCCAAAGCGAAGGTTTGAAATGGGCTAGATGAGATCTCAGTCCACTAGGAAAGCCAACGGACTTTCCCAAGTTAATAGTGAGGGCTATTGGCTTGAGGAAAATAATGGGAGCGCTTTTTAATAAAAGACCATATTAAATAATAATAAACATTATATTGATTTTACTTTTCTACATTTGTAGATTCATTTAAAAAAAAAAAAGAGCAATATCAACCTGCGATCGATAATCGAGAAAGAAAACAAGCTGGATGGATCTAATTTTTCGGACCGGTATCAAAATCTTCGTATTGTACTAAAGTCCGAGAAGAAATCATATATCCTTGAGAAGCCCTGATATGGCTGAGCCTGATCCTGATGCCATCCAAAAAGTAAAGGATACTTACCAAAGGTTCCTTGACGATGCTTATACTGTCCAATACCCCTTTCACAAACTGATTCTTAATGTATCTTCTAAGTGTTTGACCCGTAGGCTCCTTATCATATCGGTAGTGAGTAGTATCACGATTAACATCAATTAATCGTCTCACTACTCATAGACCAAGATTGGCCCCTAGTAAGGCATCATGGCCACCCGATAGATTCAGATTTAGCGAAATAGCTACCTATCAATGATATGGTTACCGTACAATCAAATCCTTTCATCATCTGTTATCTCATTGAGGCTGAGGTACAAAAAAAGTGTCAGCCTCAGTTATCCTCGATATCTTTGTATTCAGTTACTGGACCAATGACCAGAATAATAAAGTGGATTGAACAACAACTCAATCCCGTTATGGCCACAGCTTTAGTGTCATTGCTATTCAACTGAACTGGGCCATGAGATTGTAACGCCCTACTTGAGGTACATATTTAAGATTTGCCGTATTACTTAAAAGTTCATTGATTCAGTTTCAATTGAGTTTGTATGTTGTATTGGTTAAGTGTTTGCTTTGAAATTGGTTAAGATTTGGTAAATTTTGGAAATCCAATCTTCGCCGGGGCGAAGGAGAATCTTTGCCGCGGCGATGAGGTGTTGCATCCACGGGTAGGTTCTGCCATGTTTCGCCGGAGGCCGATTAATGTTCTTCGCGCGGCGAGCCTAACAACAACTTTCTTGAGTTTTCTAGAGAATTCTTCCTTTGGGGGCATAATGACCATTCTACCCCTAATTAGTAGGAATAGTGGGGAGTAAAATGTAAGGAAATTAAGTAGAGAATGTGTTGGTAATAAGGGTGTATTTGCAAAGAATCAAAGGATATGGATGGAATTTCCAAGGAAGAGCAAGGGCGAAGAGCAAGGGCAAAATGGGAAATGATGGTTATAATATGAGTTAAAAAGAGTTAAAGTGTAGAGAAACCCTTTATTCATTCATTTCCACCGCCATAACCATTCTCTAACTTCTCTCAATTCTCCATCCAATCTTCCAAGATTTCCAAGGACTTTTTAAGTAGTTTTGAGTAGATTTTTAATCTAAAGCATCCTAAGGTAAGGATTCTTGCTTTAGATGAGAGTTTTAGTATGTTTTTGGTTAAAGTCTTATGTTGTTGTTTAAAGTTGTAGAGAAATCAAGCTACCAAAGGAAAGGAAAAGTGTTAGAGAAGCTATTCCCTCACAAGGTAAAGTAAATCCAACCAAGTTGAGTTTTGAATAAGCTTTTGAGTAGAGATTTATTTTAACTATGTATGTATATGTTATACCTACTGAAAAATTGAGATGAGATGTGTGCTTAGTCCTAGTTGTTGGGTATGATTAAATTATGAGAAGTGTTTTTTTTATGTGATGAGAGAGTGAAATTGAGTTGAAGTTGGAGGAGTTGTGTATGAATATTTTTGGGAGTGTTTTCTTTGGCAGGAATTATGATTGTATGAGTGAGTTTTTCTCCCATTTTGGATGATTAAAGAGAAGAGTAGAGTTATAGATAAGTAGAGCTTTGGTATGCACATGAGTTGTTTGAGGAAATGCCTAGGTGAAATCTGCCCTGTCACAGCCGTGACTTTGTAAGTGAATTTTGGGCATCTTACGGATTGAACTGGGCTGAGACCAAAACATCAAAGTTGTAGCCCTGTGTTTAAGCTTTAAAACGAGATCAAAACTGTAGCAATCCGATATGTATAACAAAAGTTATGCCCTTTTTAGTACGCCCTGTGCAGCATGACTGTTTTGATGCAATATTGCATTTGGCATTTCATAAGTGCATTAGTGAGCATGAGTTGTCCATACACATTTTTCTTATGCACTTAAGAAGTAGCTTGAGACATGGTAGAGAATGTAAGTATAAGCTACTTTAAGAGTAAAGAGAGAGAGAGAGAATGAGCACTAGAGAACGAAGAGAAAAGAGAATAGAGTAGGTTATGCGATGGGGAACCCGTGAGTAATGGGTAGAGTTTCCCGCATGTACGCCGCATTGAGAGAGCGGCATGAGTATGAGAGAGAGAAAAGTAGTGTAGCCCGTGAGAGTGCATGCGGATGAGGGCTATACCCGAGAGTACCCGAGAGAGAGATTATATACTCACGTGGCCAAGGGTTCCGAATCCATGCATAACCGAGTCCGATCAGCTAAAATGAGTAGAAGTCACGTAGAGTGGGAGCGAGTCCCGGCCGTGCCTCCGGTAAGATGAGGCCGTGACTACTAAAGGGAGTTAGTAAAAAGAGTGATGAGAAAGAGAGAGTAATGAGAATTGTAAGGAAAGAATTAGAGAGAGATAGTTACGGGGATAGATGCGTAGAGGATTTATTGCCGAGCATTAGGTTGTGCTCACCCCTTGTTGTTTTTTCATGTTTTGCAGGATCTAGGTGAGGACACAGTCGGATGGGCGTCGGCAAGCGAAGGGAAATGGCTACACTATCCACCCTGTTTTGATGTTTTGTACATGATACAACTTTTTGTATTTAAAGAATGTATATATTTAATAAAAGAAGAATTTGGGCCCAACCTTTTTTATCTTTCTTTTATATGTATTTTATTATGTACATGTTTTATGAGTATTTGAGTAGAAAGCGGCTATTACATTTTTGGTATCAGAGCCGAGATTTTGGGATTTGACAGTGTGCCATTCTTATCGCCACGACGTCCGATAGCCGACTGTGTAAGTTAATTCTTTCCTTACTTTAAGTGTGTTCTTAAATTGATCAAGTATGGTTGTTTTGTAGATGAGGCATAGTAACAGGAGAAAGGGTAAGAGTGTGATGAACGAGGGAGAATCCTCTAACTTACCAGAACCAACTCCCCTTACCCTTGATGAGACAATAATTCGAACAATTGTACAGCAGGTATTAGCGGAGAGTCAAGAAAGAGTTGGAGGTGGGGAGAGCGGAGACCCACGGGTAGAGTCCGCCAGAACCCAGGAGCGAGGAAGGGTGGGTACCTCGAGACGGTCTAGACTCGGGAGGGTTGATCAGTCAGGGGCTTGCAAACCCAACACCAGCCTCCACATTTAGAGGTACTAGAGACCCGTTAGAGGCAGAGGAGTGGTTTAAGTCCGTAGAGCGGACGGCGGCACTGTTTCCTATGAATGATAGAGAGAGGATCAGATATGTCAATTTCTTATTTAAGGGAGATGCCCGAATTTGGTGGGAATTAATGGAGGAGACTCATGATATGGCCTTAATGACCTGGGAAGAATTTAGAAGATTGTTTGAGGCCGAGTACCGAACAGAAGATCGAGTACATGAGAAAGTCCAAGAGTTTATTCATCTAAGGCAGGGAACTAGTTTTGTGAAAGAATATCCAGTCAGATTCAACTCCCTTGCTCGTTTTGGACCCGGAATAGTGTATACACCGGAGTTAAGGAGAGATAAGTTTGTGCAAGGGTTAAGATCAGATATTGCCCGAGATGTTATGACAGGAGCCGAGCCCCCTCATACCTACAAGGTTGAAGCAGTGCCGGGCTTTAAGCGGCGTTTTAGATTTATGTAAACAAATATTTGGCAGAAGGGTTATCTCCAGCGGTACCTAGTGAACCTTCCATTACTTTACAGAGGGAGAAAGTAGATGTTACAAGGAACAGAGATGTAAGGGCCAAGAAAAAGTTCCAACAAAGAAAGAATAGAAGAGATTGGCAGAACAAGCGGCCCAGGACAGAAGGGTTTCCCCCTTGTGCTAAGTATGGGAGGAACCATTCAGGAGAGTGTTTGAGGGACATAAATGTATGTTACAGGTGCCGACAGCCAGGGCATCTGATGAGAGATTGTAAAGCTCCTCTTCCACCACCAGCACAGAGTTCCAGAGGTACTACCAACGCCAGAGTTTTTACAGTGGCACAAGGTGAAGGCCGAGGCCTACCATCACCAGAATCGGTCGCTTGTTATTTCATTTGTTTCAGTTTCCTTATATGCTTTAATTGATTCTGGGGTTACCCATTCTTTTATTTCTCATGGAATGATCGAGAGATTAGGTTTGAAACCTATTAGAGTGAGTCAACCTATTAAGATAGAGTTACCTGATGGAGTGAGTATGTTGACTCAAGAAATGTTATTGGAAGAATCCGTAGTGATCCATGGACGAGAGTTAGTAGTTGATTTAATAGTTTTTGATATGCCTGACTTTGATGTGATATTAGGCATGGATTTCCTAGGGAGGTATGGAGTAGAGATTGATTGTCGGAGGAAGAAAGCGAGATTTAATCTCGATAGTGGAGATAAATTAAGTTTTGGAGAGGGCCATCAGTTGAGTATGTTGATTAGTAGAGTAAAAGCTAGAAAGATGTTGAGGAAAGGGTGTTCTGGATATATTGCTCATGTAGTACAGAGTGGTGATGTTCCACAGCCAGATATTCAGAGGGTGCCGATAGTTCGAGAATTTTTAGATGTGTTTTCGGAAGACTTACCAGGTTTGCCACCGTAAAGAGAGGTTGAGTTTAGTATTGAACTAGCACCAGGAACAGACCTATATCTAAAGCCCCTTACCGAATGGCCCCAGCGAGCTTTAGGAATTAAAGAAGCAACTCCAAGAGCTTTTAGATAAAGGTTTTATCCGACCAAGTCATTCTCCCTGGGGAGCTCCAATTCTATTTGTTAAGAAAAAGGATGGGACACTACGGATGTGTATTGATTACAAAGAGTTGAATAAGGTGACAGTAAAGAATAAGTACCCGCTACCTCGGATAGATGATTTGTTCGATCAATTGAAGGGAGCAATAGTATTCTCCAAGATTGATTTGAGGTCAGGGTACCATCAGGTAAGAGTGGCTGAGCAGGATATAGCGAAGACTGCTTTCCGTACAAGGTATGGGCACTATGAGTTTGTAGTGATGTCGTTTGGCTTGACGAATGCCCCAGCCGTTTTTATGGACTTGATGAATAGAGTATTTCATGACTGTCTAGATCAGTTCATTGTGGTGTTCATTGATGATATTCTAGTTTATTCCAAATCGAGAGAAGAGCATGAGGAACATTTGAGAATAGTGTTGCAACGGTTGAGAGAAAGGCAGTTGTACGCTAAATTTTCTAAATGTGAGTTTTGGCTCGACCAAGTAATCTTTCTAGGCCATACTGTGTCTAAGGAGGGGATTTCAGTAGATCCGAGTAAGATAAAGGCAATCCTTGAGTGGCAGAGGCCGAAGACAGTAAAAGAGGTCCGAAGTTTCTTAGGCCTGACAGGTTACTACAGAAGATTTGTTGAGGGGTTCGCCCAGTTGGCTAAACCATTGACAGCTCTTACCAAATAGAAGACTCATTTTGTATGGTCAGAAGCTTGTGAAGAATGTTTTCAAGAGTTGAAGAAGAGGTTAACAACAGCTCCAGTGTTAGTGTTGCCACAGGAGGGTGTATACTATGATATTTATACGGATGCCTCATTGCAAGGACTTGGGGAGGTGTTAATGCAGTTAGGTAGGGTGATAGCATATGCCTCTCGGCAACTGAAAGAGTATGAGACAAGATACCCTACGCATGACTTAGAGTTGGCAGCTGTGGTCTTTGCATTAAAGATTTGGAGGCATTACCTTTATGGGGCCAAGAGTAATATCTACACCGATCATAAGAGTTTAAAGTATTTCTTTACTCAAAAGGAGCTGAACATGAGACAGAGAAGGTGGTTAGAGTTGGTTAAGGATTATGAGTGTGAGATCAAGTATCAACCGGGGAAAGCCAACGTAGTAGCCGATGCCTTGAGTAGAAAAGCTTACTTGTCCCGGCTCACTAGGCAGAAAGAGTTGATAGAAGAGTTTTGTAGAGAGCAGATGAAGTGATTCCAGGAAGGATTGCCAGGCTAGAGATTCAGTCTACTTTATTGGAGGAAATTAGAGAAAAACAAGTGGCTGGTGAGTGGTGTCAGAAAGTAGTGCAGCAAGTGCTTGAGGGCAAGATAGTGGAGTTCCACGTAGTTGATGGTGTCCTCTATTTCAGAAACCGGTTGTTCATTCCTCCGAATAATGAGTTGAAAAAGAGAATTCTTTTAGAAGCTCATGACACACCGTACACTGCTCATCCTGGAGCAACCAAGATGTACCAAGATGTAAAGAGAGGCTATTGGTGGCCAGGTATGAAGAAAGACATAGCAGAGTTTGTAACTAAATGTCTGACATGTCAACAGGTGGAGGAACACCAAAGGCCGCGAGGTTGTTGTAACCACTTAGTATTCTGGAGTGGAAATGGGAGAGTATTTCAATGGATTTCATCACAGGTCTCCCTAGAGTATAGAGAGGTTATAATGCTATATGGGTGATTGTGGATAGATTAACTAAGTCCGCCTATTTTCTTCCAGTAAAGGAGAGTACCACCTCGAATCAGTTGGCTCAAATTTATGTGAAAGAGATAGTCAGGTTACATGGTGTACCCAAGATCATAGTGTCAGACAGGGATTCCAGATTTGTTTCAGGGGCTTTTTGGGTGAGTTTCTGAGAGGAATTTGGGTACCCGTTTGGCATTTAAGTCTGCCTATCATCCTCGACGGATGGCCAAAGCAGAGAACAAATCAGTGCTTGAGGATATCTTGAGAGCTTGCTGTATGGATTATAGAATGTCCTGGCATGAAATGTTACCATTGGTGGAGTTTGCCTACAACAATAGTTATCAGGCTACGATTAAGATGGCGCCTTATGAGGCTTTGTATGGTAGACGATGCAGGTCTCCACTACATTGGGATGAGATCGGTGAAAAAGATGAGTTGAGTACCGCTCTTGGGCCAGAGATGACTCAGAAGATGATAGAGGATGTAAGATTAATCAAGAACAGAATGAAACAAGCCCAAGATCGACAGAAAAGTTATGCTGATTTAAAGAGGAAAGAAGTGGAGTTCCAAGTGGGTGATAAAGGTATTTTTGAAAGTTTCCCCTATAACGAGTAATGCGCTCGGGAGCAAAGGAAAGTTAGCACCGAGATTCATAGGTCCATTTGAAATATTGCAACGAGTGGGTAAAGTTGCCTACAGATTGACACTTCCACCTAGTATGGACAAGGTGCATGATGTGTTCCATGTCTCATTGCTACGAAAGTATGTAAGTGATCCCTCCCATATTCTGAGTGTAGAGGATGTTGAGTTATCAGAGAACCTTGTGTATGAGGAACGTCCAGTACAGATTCTAGATCGAAGGATTAAAGAACTCCGAAACAAGAGTATTCTGCTAGTGAAGATCCTTTGAAGGAATCACAAGGTAGAAGAAGCGACATGGGAGGTAGAACGAGACATGCAAATTCGCTTTCCGGAGTTATTCATGTGAATTTCAGGGACGAAATTCTTTTAAGGGGGAGAATTGTAACGCCCGGCTGAGGTACGTGATTAAGATTTGCTGTATTACTTAAAGTTCATTGATTCAGGTTTCAATTGAGTTTGTATGTTGTATTGGTTAAGTGTTTGCTTTGAAATTGGTTGAGATTTGGTGAATTTTGGAAATCCAATCTTCGCCGGGGCGAAGGAGAATCTTCGCCGCGGCGATGAGGTGCTGCACCCACGGGTAGGTTCTGCCGTGTTTCGCCAAGGCGACGGAATGTTCTTTGCCGCGGCGAAGAGCCTAACAACAACTTTCTTGAGTTTTCTAGAGAATTCTTCCTTTGGGGCATAATGACCATTCTACCCCTAATTAGTAGGAATAGTGGGGAGTAAAATGTAAGGAAATTAAGTAGAGAATGTGTTGGTAATAAGGGTGTATTTGCAAAGAATCAAAGGATATGGATGGAATTTCCAAGGAAGAGCAAGGGCGAAGAGCAAGGGCAAAATGGGAAATGATGGTTATAATATGAGTTAAAAAGAGTTAAAGTGTAGAGAAACCCTTTATTCATTCATTTCCACCGCCATAACCATTCTCTAACTTCTCTCAATTCTCCATCCAATCTTCCAAGATTTCCAAGGACTTTTTAAGTAGTTTTGAGTAGATTTTTAATCTAAAGCATCCTAAGGTAAGGATTCTTGCTTTAGATGAGAGTTTTAGTATGTTTTGGTTAAAGTCTTATGTTGTTGTTTAAAGTTGTAGAGAGAAATCAAGCTACCAAAGGAAAGGAAAAGTGTTAGAGAAGCTATTCCCTCACAAGGTAAGTAAATCCAACCAAGTTGAGTTTTGAATAAGCTTTTGAGTAGAGATTTATTTTAACTATGTATGTATATGTTATACCTACTGAAAAATTGAGATGAGATGTGTGCTTAGTCCTAGTTGTTGGGTATGATTAAATTATGAGAAGTGTTTTTTTTTTATGTGTGATGAGAGAGTGAAATTGAGTTGAAGTTGGAGGAGTTGTGTATGAATATTTTTGGGAGTGTTTTCTTTGGCAGGAATTATGATTGTATGAGTGAGTTTTTCTCCCATTTTGGATGATTAAAGAGAAGAGTAGAGTTATAGATAAGTAGAGCTTTGGTATGCACATGAGTTGTTTGAGGAAATGCCTAGGTGAAATCTGCCCTGTCACAGCCGTGACTTTGTAAGTGAATTTTGGGCATCTTACGGATTGAACTGGGCTGAGACCAAAACATCAAAGTTGTAGCCCTGTGTTTAAGCTTTAAAACGAGATCAAAACTGTAGCAATCCGATATGTATAACAAAAGTTATGCCCTTTTTAGTACACCCTGTGCAGCATGACTGTTTTGATGCAATATTGCATTTGGCATTTCATAAGTGCATTAGTGAGCATGAGTTGTCCATACACATTTTTCTTATGCACTTAAGAAGTAGCTTGAGACATGGTAGAGAATGTAAGTATAAGCTACTTTAAGAGTAAAGAGAGAGAAAGAGAGAATGAGCACTACAGAACGAAGAGAAAAGAGAATAGAGTAGGTTATGCGATGGGGAACCCGTGAGTAATGGGTAGAGTTTCCCGCATGTACGCCGCATTGAGAGAGTGGCATGAGTATGAGGGAGAGAAAAGTGGTGTAGCCCGTGAGAGTGCATGCGGATGAGGGCTATACCCGAGAGTACCCGAGAGAGAGATTATATACTCACGTGGCCAAGGGTTCCGAATCCATGCATAACCGAGTCCGATCGGCTAAAATGAGTAGAAGTCACGTAGAGTGGGGAGCGAGTCCCGGCCGTGCCTCCGGTAAGATGAGGCCGTGACTACTAAAGAGAGTTAGTAAAAAGAGTTATGAGAAAGAGAGAGTAATGAGAATTGTAAGGAAAGAATTAGAGAGAGATAGTTACGGGGATAGATGCGTAGAGGATTTACTTACTGAGCATTAGTTGTGCTCACCCTGTTGTTTTTCATGTTTTGCAGGATCTAGGTGAGGACACGGTCGGATGGGCATCGGCAAGCGAAGGGAAATGGCTACACTATCCACCCTGTTTTGATGTTTTGTACATGATACAACTTTTTCTATTTAAAGAATGTATATATTTAATAAAAGAAGAATTTGGGCCCAACCTTTTTATGCTATTTTATATGTATTTTATTATGTACATGTTTTATGAGTATTTGAGTAGAAAGCGGCTATTACAGAGATAACTTCTCCCATACCCAGGAGTGATGAATCCTTTGTCGATCCACCATAGTGTTGATACACTCCTCGATCTAGCCAATCACTACCACGTTGATAGCTCTGAATAGAACAATGTTGGGCCAATGTCAAACTACACCAATCTGTACACAAGGCGCTCAAGTGATCTCAAGTCTAAGGATCACATGCACCACCATTTGTTAGAGTATTTGTTCCATAGACACTGGGGTTACCATCAATATGGAATCCTCTGGTGGGTTAGTCTAGTGAACTTGCCTACAGCAAGCACCTATGTGTTGCACTAAGTTGCTAGCAAACAACCTTGACAAGTTAGATTAGTCACTACCTTTCGATAGGGTCGTTCAACCCTATGATAGCCTTACTGTAAGCAATGGATCTACCAAAAGCAGTAGAAAAACAAAAATTCAATCTCTAAATCAATTACCTTTTTGCCAAGATTCGAGTATAGATTATACCGTTTGCATGTTTATAAACAAAATCTGTATAAAATAAATCCATTCAAGGATTAGAATACTTACGTATGTTTGGAGGCTCCTTCAAATATCTCTGATTTGATCTCGCTTCCTGATTCAATGTAGAATCGCACTTACGTCGTCCACATGAAGACAATCTGGAGAACCGATAATTGTTTTGCCAGAACAAGTTAAAGGCTTCAAGAGTCAAGTAAAATCAAAAATAAAATTCTTTGATTTACTCAAGGCAAAAACGTGAGAGAGAGAATGAGGGTGGCCACGATTTTTCCTTTCAATGAATGAATTATGCTCTATATGTTTTTAATTAAGTTTCACTTATATAGTGTCACTTAATTAAAAACCGTAATCCCAATAGGAATAGCCATGGACTCTTAAGTTAATCCATCCTTGCAACCAAACACACCCTTTATGGTATTTTAATTTTAATTGATTATTAATATAATTAAAATCATTAATATATATATTAACATTTAATTATTAATAATAATCCATTTAAATATATGCACACATATATTTAAATATAATCTCATTAGTTTTAATTTTAATATTAAAATTAAATATAGGCAACAACCTCAGCAAATTTAATTGCACTATGAGATTACCAAAATGCCCTTTCGTCTTAAACGACGAAAATACCCCTTTCACAAAAACAATTCTTAAACTATCTTCTAAGTGTGTGACCCGTAGGCTCCTTATCATATCAACAGTCAGTAGTATTGCGATTAACACCAATTAATCGTCTTACTACTCACAGACCAAGATTGGCCCCTAGCAAGCCATCATTACCACCCGATAGATTCGAATTCAGTAAAACAGCTACCTGTTAACAATATGGTTACTGTGCAATCAAATCTTTTCATCATTAGTTATCTCATCAAGACTAAGGTATAGAAATAGTGTCAACCTTAGTTATCCTCGATATCTTTGTATTCAGTTATTGGACCAATGACCAGAATAATAAATTGGATTGAGCAACAACTCAATCCCACTGTGGCCATAGATTTAGTGTCATTGCCATTTACTAAATCACCCAATGAGATAACTTCTCCTGTACCCAGGAGTGATGAATCCGTTGTCAATCCACCATAGTCTCGATACACTTCTCAATGTAGCCAATCACTACCGTATTGATAGCTCTGAATAGAACTACATTGGGCTAGTGTCAAACTACACCAATTGGTGCACAACGCGCTCTGGTGATCTCAAGTCTAAGGATCACATGCACCACCATCCGTTAGAGGATTTATTCCAAAGACACTAGGGTTACCATCCATATGGAATCCTTTGATGGGTCTGTCCAGTGAACTTGCCTCTAGCAAACACCCATGCATTGCACCAGGCTGTCGGCAAACAATCTTGACAAGTGAGATCACATCGTCCTTTCACGTGGTCATTCAACACTATGATAGCCTTACCGTATTATCTGTGTCCTTGGTCAGAATAATACTAGGGCTATGGACGTTTCTAGAATGGCCACCATATGTGATCATAGGGTTCTCACTATCAAGATTTGAAACACTTGATACCCTCATTATGGTTCTATCATTCTAAGGACATATATCATTACATACACGATATAGAAGAATATGCCTTTTATCGATAAATAAACATTTATTATAGAGTCAATTTTACAATAATTGATTGGCTCTAGAGCACCTACTCTGACACTTAGCATATTATCTGTGTCCTTGGTCAGAATAATACTAGGGCTATGGACATTTCTAGAATAGCCACCATATGTGATCATAAGGTTCTCACTACCAAGATTTGAAACATTTGATACCCTTGTCACTGTTCTACCATCCTAAGGACATGTATCATTATATATAACTATGATTAACACGATATAGAACAACATGTCATTTATTGATAAATAACATTATTGTAGTATCAATTTTACAATAATTGATTGGCTCTAGGGCACCTACTCTAACAATGAAAAAGGACTAAATATATGTTATTGGTCTATGGAGGGGAAGATGAGCTCACTGTAAGAGGATATAGTGATGCTAGTTTCCAAACAGACAAAGATGATTATCGTTCATAATCCAGGTTTGTGTTTTGTCTCAATGGGGGTGTGGTGAGCTGGAAGATCTCCAAGCAAAGCACTATAGAGGACTCTACAATGGAGGTTAAGTATATCGCATTATCCATTACAGCCAAGGAGGTGGTCTAGATTAAGAAGTTCATCATTGAACTTGTGTGGTCTCCACAATTTTTGATCCAATAGATGTTTGTTGCGACAACAATGGAGCAATAGCTCAAGCAAAGGAACCACGGTCTCACCAGAAGTCCAGACACATACTCAGACAATTTCATCTCATTAGAGAATTGGTTGAGAGGAAAGATGTGCAGATTAGTAAAGTGCATACTGATGACAATCTCGCCGATCCACTAAACAAGCCTTTGTTGTAGTAGAAGCATGAAAAACACTTAAGGTCATTCGGTATTAAATACATGAATGATTGGCTATAGTGAAAGTGGGAGATTGTTAGAGTATGTGCCCTAGAGCCAATCAATTATTGTAAAATTGACTCAGTAATGTTGTTTATTTATCAATAAAAGGCATATTTGTCTACATCGTGTAAATCATAGTTTTATGTAATGATATATGTCCTTAGGATGGTAGAACCATGACAAGGGTATCAACTGTTTCAAATCTTGATAGTGATAACCCTATGATCACATATGATGGCCATTCTAGAAATGTCCATAGCACCAGTATTATTCTGACTAAGGACACAGATAATACAGGAAAGCTATCACAGTGTTGAACGACCCTGTAGAAAGGCAGTGACTGATCTCACTTATCAAGGTTGTTTGTCGACAACCTAGTGCAACACATGGGTGCTTGCTGTAGGCAAGTTCACTAGATTGACCCACCTAAGGATTCCATATAGATGGTAACCCCAGTTGCTATGGAACAAATTCTCTAACGAATGCTAGTGCATGTGATCCTTAGACTTGATATCATTGGAGCGCCTTGTGCACTGATTGGTACAGCTTGACACTAGCTCAATGTAGTTCTATTCAAAGCTATCAATATGGTAGTGATTGGCTGCATCGAGGAGTGTATCAAGACTATGGATCGACAAAGGATTCATCACTCTCGGGTATGGGAGAAGTTATCTAATGGTGCAATTTAGTGAATGGCAATGATATTAAAGCTGTGGCCACAGTGGGATTGAGTTGTTGCTTAATCCAATTTATTATTCCGATCATTGGTCCAGTAACTGAATACAAAGATATCAGGGATAACTGAGGTTGACACTATTTCTGTACCCCAACCTCGATGAGATAACAGATGATGAAAGGATTTGATTGTACGATAACCATATCATTAATAGGTAGCTATTTCACTGAATCTGAATCTGAATCTATCAGGTGGCCATGATGCCTTACTAGGGGCCAATCTTGGTATGTGAGTAGTGAGATGATTAATTGATGTTAACCACAATACTACTCACTACCGATATGATAAGGAGTCTACGGGTCACACATTTAGAAGATAAATTAAGAATTAGTTTGTGAAAGGGGTATTGGACAGTATCAACATCGTCAAGGAACCTTTGGTAAGTATCCTTTACTTCCTAGGTGGCATCAGGATCAGGCTCAGCCATATAAGGCTTGTCAAGGATATATAATTTCTTTTTAGACTTCAGTACAATCCAAAGATTTCGATACCAGTCTAAGAAATTAGATCCATCCAGACTGTTTCTTTCTTGATTATCGATCGCAAGTTGATATTGCTCATTTTTTTAAGTGAAACTACAAATGCAGAAAAGTAAAATCAACATAATGTTTATTATTATTTAATATGGTCTTTTATTAAAAAACACTCCTACTATTTTCCTCAAGCCAATAGCCCTCACTATTAACTTGGGAAAGCCTGTTGGCTTTCCTAGTGGACTGTGATCCCATCTAGCCCATTTCAAACCTTCGCTTTGGCGAATAAGCCAAAATGGGTTGATTAAGTAGGCCAAAAAACTTAATCCACGCCAGTTGATAATCTCACAGTGCAATTAAATTTGCTAAGGTTGTTGCCTGTATTTAATTTTAATATTAAAATTAAAATCAGTGAGATTATTTTAAATATTTAATTTTCTTATTCTATGTCTATTCAATTTCAACTATACTTTTTGAATTTTGATTTTTCTTGGAGTATAAATGTCAAAATATTTTCTTTAAATTCAAATTAGTGTACAAGAATGACTTGTGCAATAGAGGAGAAGAAACCGTCATTTATGTAAAGTTCATATGCGTCAAAATAACATTATCTAGTAATTAAATTACCAAAAAAAAGTTAAAAACAATATCTTTTAATGGTAAAAAAGGAAAAAGAATTAAAAGAATTAATCATAACTGTTAGATGATAGAATTACCACGTCTTTAAATCCTTAAAAGATTAGGTAAAATAAAATGAATAGAAAAACCAAATCTGATAAAAATTATTGATATTGTAAGAATAAATTTTTAAAAATATATATGCCCTTTAATATGTAGTTAGGGCTGTTCAACAAAACAAGCCGCGCGCGAGCTGGCTTAGCTCAGCTCGCTAATGGCTCATTAACAGCTTGCCTCATCTATAATTGAGTCGGCTCTGCTCGACTCGTGAGAGAGATTGAGCCGAGTTTGAGCCTGCCTTGGCTCAGCTCGATAGGCTGGCAAGCCGTGCCAGGCTCAAATTATTAGGGGTGTTTTAGTGGTTTGCTAATGTGTGGGGGTTTGAACTAAAATTTTTAAACAAAAGTTTGCAAAATTAACAAAAAACCTCAATGTTAAAATCCCTAAATTGTGACTCAAACCCATTCGGCAACGAATCCAAAGGAAATCAGAATATTTCAGGCAAGTGAAAACTCGGCACCGTTGTGTTTTCTCGTTGTCGTTTCTCCTATCTATATCGTCGTTGTGGTGTTGCAGACTTAGCATTGTCAAAGCCCTCCACCCCTTCAAATCTCACTGGCGTTTGGTCGCACTTCGTAGCGGCCAGTGTGTTTTGCGACTTGCTGTGAATACCATCTACAAGTATGTTTCTTTGATCTATGTTATGATTGTTGATTTGTTGTGTATGATTGATTTAGTATTCAGCTTTGAGGTTTAGGTTGGATGCTTGGATTTTTTTTTCATCTATTCTGTTCTATTTCAGGTGAGGTATTTCGGTGAATGTCCAATGGATTTTTAGTTCATCTATTCCCTTCTTCAAGTTCCTAGACTCCAATAGTCCAATAGTGCGTCTGCCATATCCTTCTTCAAGGTAGTGTGCAAACTGCAATATTGCAGTGTCTAGTGTGTCAATCCACCCTTTGTGTAATTGAGTTTGTTTGTTTATTTGCTTATAAGTGTTAAGTCCTAATTAATAAGCACATGGCAAGTACTAGAGAGTGGAGAGTGGTCCGAGTGGAGACTAAAACTAAATGGCAAGTTGCTTTATATTAATTGATGGATGATGGTGTTTTGTGTAATATTCTAGTTTGTGGACTGTGGTCTCTGGTCTGTGGCATTTTTCTTTATATTAATCGATGGTGTTTTGTGTAACAGACTTTGCTTTATATTAACTGATGGTTTTTCATGTTTTGTCTCCCATTTTTAATGGAGATTCACTAGAAATTGAAAATTTTAGTTGGTTAAAAGATTAATGGCAGACAATGAGACAAATACTATTGTGCCATTTTGCTTTATGTAGAATTAATTGATGGCAAGACAAAGACAAAGATTAGTTGGTTATTAATGACCTAAGTCAAACACTAACATTAATTGATGGCGAGTAGCAAGCTGAGACAAAAATGAATTTAATTGAAGTGATAAATAAAAGAATAGAGAAGAGTGCAACAGTCATGTGCAAATTGCTTAATGGTCTAATATTTGTGCACTGTTGTTTTCTTTATATTTTAGTATCCACATTATGTCATATTGGTTTTACATTAAATTGCAGATTTTTTTTTTCTTTTATAGGTTTGTAAATGGAGGGTAGTTCCTCAAGCACCCTTACAAATACAATGCAAGATATAATCACCATTAGATCAGGAAGTAAGTGTAACTTGAATGCGACCACAACAAAGACAGAGCAAAGTATTAGCAGCCCAGATAATGGTGATGAGAATGAGAATCAAATTCAGAAGAAAAAAAGAGCTAAGACATTAGTTGTATGGACAAAGTTTAAGCAGGTGGTACTCCCTAATGGTAACAAAAAAGTATATTGTATCCATTGCAAATTAAAATTGTGCATTAATGCCACTGGAAGCACTACCCATTTTAATTGACATTTAAAATGGTGTTCAAAGAGAAAAGCTTCCATGAGGCAACAACATATTAGTTTTCCAACTGCCGGTGCTGATGTTGCAACTACAATTTTGCCAACTCTAAGTGGGAAGTTCGACATGATGAAGATGAGGGAATTTATCACCCATTGGGTGCTCATGCATGAGCATCTATTTACGGTTGTGGAGGAAGAGGACTTAAACAACATGATGGAATATGAGATTCCTGAATGGACTTCGATTTCCCACCATACTTGTAAAAAAGATAGTATGAAGGTATGTGAAATTGAGAAAGTGAAATTGAAGACTTTGTTGAAGAGTGTGACAAACATCAGTTTGACTACAGACTTATGGAATTCAGGGAATCAGAAGATGGACTATATGGTGTTCACCGGGCATTGGATAGACAATACTTGAACACTGAATAGACGTATCCTAAATTTTGTTCTTCTACCTCCTCCTCAGACTGGTATTGCGATTGTTGACTCCATTTTCAAGTGCCTAATGGAATGGAGAATTGAAAATAAGGTATACTATCTCTGTGGATAATGTTTTGAGTAATGATGTTACAATTAAAGTTTTGAGGGAGGATTTTGAAGTTTCGGGGAAACTCCTTTATGGAGGTAAACTATTTCATGTAAGATGTTGTACACTCATCTTGAACCTCATTGTTCAGGTTGGAATTTATCAAATTAGGCACATATTGATGACATCCATGAGAGCGTGTTGTATATCAACGCTTCAGGAAGTAAGCTTAAGGTGTTTTCTTAGATTGTTCAACAACTTAAATCGCCGTTTCGAAAACTTATTCTCCATTGTAAAACACGGTAGAATTCTACGTATGAAATGTTGGCAATGGCAATTAAGTTCAAAAAAGCTTTTCCAAGATTGAAAGAGAGGCATACAGGTTATCATTATAATCCTAGTGAGGAGGATTGGGAGAAAGCGGAGAAAGTCTGCAACATTTTACAGGTTTTTAGTGGTTCAACTAAACTCATTTCAGGGAGTGATTATCCAACGGCGAATTTATTCTTGAAGGAGGTGTGTCTAGTGAAATGTATGTTAGATAGTATGTAAGATACTCTCTAGCTAGTAATTCTTTAAGAAATATATGACAAAATCCACTAAATAACTTTTGTAAACATATATACATAATGTAAAATTCGAAAATTCTAATTTTAATTCATATACACAAAATAACTTATATACTTAATAAGTACAAGGTAGTCTTGGACAATGCCGCCAAACTCCTCCGCTTCCTGACGTCCCACACGATCGTAAATCATCAAGTACCTACAAAATAGTAGAATAACGGGGTGAGCACTAATTGCTCAGTAAGTAAACCAAACTGTACTACTGTTTTTTCTCCATTACTCATGGTCTAATTTTCCTTTTCTCACTTTAATCTTTGATAATATTCTTCATTCTCTTCTGATATTCTGCATTCTTTTCTGATACTTTGATTTGCTACTTATCAACGTACAAAGACAATGAATAAAACTGTACATCGTCAAACACATAAGAAATACTGAATCATGTAAGTAGCAAAATACATATGCAGAATAATAAACTTTCCTAAGGAAATAACTTTCTTTTCTTTTTTGTTTTCTGTCTCTTATTCTGTCTCTCTTTCTTTTCTTCTCTTCTCTGTTTCTCTTTCTTTTCTTTCTTCTATTCTGGTTTGCCAATCGGACTAGGTTGATGCATGGATTTGGAACCCTTGCCATGTAAGTGTATACTCGATACAGTCCTCATCCACATACACTGTTGACGGACCGTACAAATGCTGTATCATTTTGCTGAGGCCGCTCACTAATGGCGGCATGCATGTAGGTATGCTCTGTTGGGTACATTCCTCATCCACATACACTACTGACAGACTGTACAAATATTGTATCTCTCTGCTGATACTGCTTATTGATGGTAGTGTCCATGTGGGCATCTCTAACACTCACGGGTTCCCCATCACAACAACCTTATAACATAACATGTTGTAGAAATAGAATAGAAAGAGATACTATACACATTTCTAAACGAATTTCCAAGCTATAAAAATTCTACAATTGCATTCTTTAGTAAATGAGAAATATAAATACTTGCATGTTAGCTAAAAAGAAAACTACAAGCCATTCTCTTTTCTTTGTTTTTCTCATTCTTCGCTAACATATTCTTTTATATTCTCATTTACTAAATCAAGGTTATATATACATTATGTGCACAATATATGCATGATCAAGCCCATTCTTTAATATGCTTTCCAAGTTCACATATACAAACTTGCAAATTCATTATGGCATAATGGTATGTAATGACATATTCTACCATTCTCTACTATCTCAAGTGCCATATCAAAGTAACACTTTAACATGCAATTCTTCTCTAACACTTTCATGTGCTATTCAAGAAGTAGTAAAGGTTTAAGTGACTAGAACCAAGCACTAAGGGCCATTTCTCTCATGGAACTAACATGACCAAGTGATATTCTAAATTTTAGCATTACAATATACACCCTTGAATACTAACATTTACATTTGGTTAAGCCCAACATAATCTTTCTACTTCAATTCTTGCCTTTCTCTAACCCTTTCTTCAATAAGGTTTAGCCAACTCATGAATGCATTTTCTTTTTTGATTTTCATCAAACACTTCATATGCACATGCAGCTACCATGTTGGCTACAGTTCCACATCTCTCTAAATCCACCAAAATTTGAGCAAAAATTCACTGATTATAGCATCAAACCTGGCCATTTTCAACAATTCTCAACACTTCAAAAAATTTCAACACCAATTCTTCCATAACTTCATCAAATCATCACATAACCATACACTACTTCTCATGGCTGGAAATTACACATCATTCAACATCAAAAACAACGAACAATTCTCACATACAATCACATAAAAACATGCAGGAATCATACTATACAAGTCTTGCTCAAATCAAGGCTAAAATTAGGATTACTTACCTTGAATGTGTGATACCACCTCCTTTTGCTTAAAGTCTCTTCCTCTTGGATCTAGATCATATAAAAAACCATATGAATTTAAAACTTTAAAGTTTAATCTCACTCCTTATGCTAGAATCTTACCTTTGGATGCTTTAGGATTGAAAGTTTATAAAAATCCAAGCCAAATCCTATGAGTTCCCTTTGAAATTTAGTGTAGAAAATTGAGAGAAAATGGGGGTGAAGGGTGGCATGAATAAGGGTTAGAATGGCTAGGGTTTAGGTTATTGCAACCTTATAACTAAATAAATATATATATATTCCCATTTTGCCCTTGCACTTTCTATGAAATTTCATCTATATCCTTTAGTCAATTACCAAAATACCCTCATTTTTATTATCTTCTTCACATTATTTTGCTTCCTTTCACTGCCCACTTTTTCGACTAATTATGAGTGAAAAGACCATTTTACCCCTAATGAAGTTTTAAGGAATTTTCTTCACATTTGTCTAAGGTAACTTCAAAGAAATACAACTAAGGGTATTAGGGCATAAATAAAATTACGTACCTTAATGTGGGTGTTACATTACATAGTAAGAGTGAATTTGAAGATGAGTTTATTAGTGTAATGGTTAGGAAAATGAAGAAGAAGTTTGATAAATATTGGGGGGAATGTAATGTGTTCATGTCTGTGGTTGTTGTATTGGATCCCTAGTTGAAAATGAGGGTTATTCAGTGGGCGTTCCCTAAAAGTATTATGAGGCAGAAGCACGAGCAAATACTATAACAGTCTAGGATGCATTATATGAGCTATATGAGGAGTATGTTCAAGCTAATCAAGTTGTGACTATCGCCCACACTTCTACATCAGAAGGGAATGGACATGGAGCCGTTGGCGATGTCCATCCCCTTCTGATGTAGAAGTACGGGTGGAGATGCTCTTATGTGGACGTGACTAGTGTCGTACTTTGAATGGGTGAAGAAATGGTGCAAAGTAGGTTCCATTGATTATATTTTTTGTTTAATTCAATATTTAAACTTACTTTATTCTAACCTAAAGTTTATTTTTGTCTCTTTTTCATTTTCAAAAGAGGAGGATCACTTGGAGATTCAGCTTCCTATCCCATCAAGTGATGGGAGTCAGTCGATTGTTTGATTCACCCATAAGACATTGGCTGTGGCAGTAGGATTATGCAGGTATGTATTTATTAATTTTATGTTTGGGTTTGCATTTTCATCTTTACGGTTTATATACAATAACAGTTGTACTTATGTGTTTCACTTTAATTTGTTTGCAGGAGGAGTGGGCTACAATGGACATACAACCAATTATATTTTGACTTTTGAGGATTTGGCTGTTTATACATTTTATTTTGCTGTTATATATATATATATTGATGTTTGGAGATGTAATTTGATGTATAGTTATGCTAACCCCCCATTTTTATTTTGATGAAAACTTAATTAAGTCAAGTGAACTAACCAAAAAACTTCAGTTCACTTCACTAAATTTGTTGTACATACTTAATAGAAGTGGTACGCTAGCTCATAAATGATTAACAACAATAGCCTTTTCTTTTGATGTTTATTTTTTAAAGATTTTTAGTTATTGTGTAATGTATCAGGATAGGAAATAGGTTGAATTGCATGAAATTTGGGCTTAATTTAGAAAAAACAAAGAGCAATTTTTGGCTAGCTCGCGAGCCCGCTTGAACTCAACTCATTAAGCTGGCTCACGAGCCAAGCTCAAATTTGGCTTTCCCCTTCAACAAGCCAAGCCGAGTTGAGCCAAGAGTTTAGTTACTTGGCTTGGCTCTTTTTTCCCCTCCCTTTCATGAGCCGAGCTCATTGAGCCAGAAACTTGGCTCGGGTTGGCTCGTGAATAGAATTATATGTAGTACATTTTATTCTATCTAAAACATCACCTTATGAATGATGGATGAAGAAAAGTAATTAAACAAACAATGTAAGATAAGTTAGAATTAATCATTGTTATCATATATGGTAGTTTTCATTTTTAATAATAACCACCCCAAGTAGTTTACTAAAAACCACTCCTATGGTCAATGGTTATACGAAAGCACTACTTATATGATTAATTCTATTATGTAGGGGAATCGAAAAATAATGTTTGGGGATGAAAATGTAATTGAAAATAAAAGGAATTAAATAATTAGTTCAAGAAATTGCATTTAAAGGGGATAAAGTGTAAAGTTTAATAAATAAGGGGCTACAATATAAAAAATTAAAAATTAAAGAATGAAATCTAGTGTTACATAAGAAATTCTAAAATATTTGTAAGGCTTTAAGGTTTGTCTGCCATTAATTCCAGCTCCTCTCTTGATAAATATTTCTCTTTATTCATTTTTAAAAAGTAGAGTTGATCAATTACCATGAGGTTGTATATCCGCAAGCAATGGATTTTTAAACATAGCAACTCGACTTGAAATTCTAGGTTAAAAAAAATCTTATCAACTGGAGGAGCTCCTAAAAAAGATCTCTTATTATTGTAGAACCTGAGAATGCAATAAGGCATGAGGAGTGGTGTGATTAAGTTGCAACTAAATGAAAGATCAAATGAAATTCCAGGCAAATCGTCAACAATAATCTCACACATTCCTTTGTCACTGGTAAGACAATAGTCGAAGGTAATATTTACACGACCATTGTTGCAAACTAGTAACATGTTGGCTTCAAGCCTCCCTATCATTGTTTTTAAAACTGGCCTAACCCAATTGGTTTAATCTATCAAACCAGGAATCGGGGTCAAAGCGGGGCCAATCATACCCTTAAAACCTTTTCAACATTTAACGTAGTTTAACCCACAGTTGCCATGGTTTCACTGTAGTGAATCGCCCGTCCAACCAGCCGGCCTGAGGCCAAAATTGGGTCACTAAAATTGAAAACGCGTAATCTTCATTCTTCGCTCTTAATTCTTCCATCTACAAATATCGATCGACTCACACTGTCACTCTCACTCACAATAACCAATGTCATCTAGAATTGAAAAATTGCTTTCAGTCCCACTCCCCCACTCACAATAAGGGAACAACAATGGCAGGGTCATTGACTCATTGAGATATTTCAAATTTTCAATTTAATTCCTTCTATCTTTAAGCTTTAATATTTGTATAAGATGTGATTTTGTTTTGAAATAAAGCAAAAATAAGGTTGCTATGTGCGATGAATAGAATTAGAGTTTAGGGCAAGACTTATTAGGAGAACTTTGAGGAATGTTGAAGAAATTAGTTGAAGAAGATAGGTTTCAGATCACTGAACTAGTATAGGAATTAAATCGCTTTCATAATTTTAAATCTTTCTTAAATTTTTGGATCTACATACTCTGACCAATTCTTGAATTTTTATTTTGAGAAATAGTGGCATCGAGCTGGTATTGGGTGATAAATAACCATAGAATTCGATTAAAATGTTAATTCAAATCTGGTTAGGTCTAACTCAATCCGTAGTGGATCTAAACTTTTCTTTTCCCTAAGTAATGCTAAACTGAGTTGGTCAAACATACAGTTTTCTTTAATTTAATCAAAATTATATATCATGTTTCTTTGCATGATCATGTTGAGGTTTTGTTCTTGTTCTTTTCTTTCAGATGATTATTTTGCCTTCTAAACCATAAGCTTAAGTGTCTAATTTATTGGACTTTGGACTAGAGAAACAAGAGAATATATGATGATATATTGATTGAAAGTAGAGAATGAGATCTATGAGCAATTAAACTAGTTCTATGGGTGTATGCATAACAAGAAACACAAGATCTGCATTTTATTATTCTTTTCCAAGTTGCTTAATAGCCAAACAAATGGTAAACAGAAGAATAGAAGGAAGAAAGGATAGATTGAAGAATTCCTTACCGGTGGCCATGTCTACACTCTCTCATTGTTGACTTTGATAGGAGCACTTACTAGTTTGGTCTCTGCAATAAGAGATCTCTTCACAATTGCCTGCCTGCCTTAGGTTAATAAATGGGTTACTGTTGATGTGTGATTTTGACATCAACGAAATAAGCACATGGAAACTTCTACGAATCTACACGTGAGATGATTGTGGGAGTGTTTGTGATGTGATGATAATATATGTTTGAAGAAACATAAATAAAAACTGACAAGAGAAGTATTAAAGTGGTTCAAATGCAGTTAAGAAAATCCTATGTCCACTATGGTTTCATTAATGTCTTTCTCTTCAATTGTTAATGAAACATACAAAGAGAACAATCACTCAAGTTACAAGAGTAAAGAGTTTTACAGGAGTGTTTTTTATGTGATTATGGCATGAGTTAACTAAAATTTCTGTGAGAGCCCCGTCATCTTGGATCATGGGCTATCCCAGTCTTGGCCTACTGCGGCCTCATGGGCTTTCCACATGTGTCCCCTCATCTTGGGCCTCACTCATGCCTGATGGTACTCACATCTCTTGTCACAAGTACTTAGCCTGGAGGTCTTGTGTTCGAGAGGTGGGGAAGGCGAAAGAAACCCACTTCTAGGGGTGGGGATATCCAAGTGAGTGAGGCCCAAGATGAGGGGGCGCATGTGGAAAGCCCATGAGGCCGCAGTAGGCCAAGACTGGGATAGCCCATGGTCTAAGATGAGGGGGCTCTCACATGTTCCCATGAGGTGGTTGCTAAGTACTAATTTTCCTAAGTGTTTTTCAAGTTGGAGGAACCAAATTTGTTTGGATTAATGGGAGAGATTAAAACTAAAACTAAAACTAAACTTACTAAGTATTAAAAACTAATTAATAAAGGCAAGAATTAAAACGCAAGAGTAATATCAGTTTAACAAAAGGTTAGGGTTTTGACTTTATTCGGACTCTATGGATGAATTCTATGGACTATGTTTATTCCACACTCACATGCACAAATTGTAAATCGAATTCTCTAAGTTGTTAAACATACCTTCTCAGGCTATGAATTCCTACTTTTCCCTATTAAACTTCTGCACCCAACAAATTAAAGAATAGTAGATCCAAGTTCATTAAGCTAAGGGAATCCTAGATTGATTTCATTGATTCGCAAGCATTCAATACTACAATGGTGATTACCCAAGAAGCTCAACATGATTCATTTTTCAATCTCATCATATTCATCAAATAAATTCTATTAAAAACAGAATAACCACACAATCTATGCAATAGAATATGGAAATAGCAATAATCAATTCATTAACACATAGAAATTCGAACTTAATCAATACCCTAACCCAAAATGGGTTAGTTCATAGCAAAATCAAAAATACACAGCAAGAAAAACAATAAACACAATGTTCAACATATTGAAATGTAGAGAAAAGAGAAGAGATCTCCCCTAGTTGAAGAATCCACAAGATTCAAGCTCAAATCTTCTCTCTAAATATCAAATCTATTCAAAACTCAATGAGAACAGACTAAAACTGGACCCCTACGAAAATGGTAAAGTTTTCTTTTATACCTCACCCAAAGACCTTAAACTTTCCTAAAATAAACTGTACATTTTGGAGAAACTAAAGTTCGCAAACTTCGCCACGGTGAAGAAAGAGTTTCGCCGTGGCGACAAGGTAAAATGGAATCTCGTGCTTAACAGTTTTCACCGCGGCAAAGAATAGACTTCCCCACGGCGAACCTTCATAAAGAATTCTAAAATTACAGAATTGCCCTCCGCTTGCTTCTTTGCTTGAATCTTCAATCTTTGATGCTCTCCCATAGGAACAAGCTTCATAATGCTTCACTCTACTTCAGAACTCTCCCAACTTCTGAGATCCGCTTACTTCAAGGTCCAAAAACTCCAATTCGCTCATTATTTGCTCAAAATGTCCATTTTGGCCTGAAACACAAAATGTAAAGAATTAAGTAGCAATTCAGACAAAAAGGAACTAAGAAGGATCTAAAATCCGGCCAAAAAGCCTAATAAAAATAGTATAATTCTCGGATTATCAAATACCCCCAAACTAATCTTTTAGTTCATTCACACAACTCTCCAAGCTCTTTTTGTTTGCATTAGGTTTAGAATTCTCTTAAAGGTCGCGGACGTGTTTAGGGTGAAAGGTTCGGGCATTATTGGTTGCACAAGAGCACAAAAAGGGGACAACGATGATTTCATAAGGTTCAAATGGGTAACTAGGGATAAAATTAATGTTCCAAAAAATCGCCTAAATCACCTCCTCAATAATGTCTATTCCTAGAATTTCGCCTCAAGCATTTCTAAACTAGGTTCTAGAGTCGACCAACATTGTCAAGACTTTACCTAACTACGTAAAATGAATCTAAGCATGCCGAAATAAATGAAAATGGTGGTTGAACCACTCAAAGAACCTTAAGCGAAATTCAGTCAATCAACATAAACTTGAAGCAATGTTTAACATTTCTCAATAATAAAATCCCAACAACCCTATTCTCATCATAGATTTATACAATTCATCATTGGTATACACAACAAAACATGAAAATAAAATAAACACAAATAAAAAAATTTCAAATTTTTCCTAGTTCGCCGTGGCGACCAGGTAAAATGGAATCTCGTGCTTAAAAGTTTTCGCAGCGGCGAACCTTCATGAAGAATTCTGAAATTATAGAATTTCCCTCCGCTTGCTTCTTTGCTTGAATCTTCAATCTTCGATGCTCTCCCATGGGAACAAGCTTGATAGTGCTTCACTCTACTTCAAAACTCTCCCAACTTCTGAGATCCGCTTACTTCCGGGTCCAGAAACTCCAATTCGCTCATTATTTGCTCAAAATGTCCATTTTGGCTTGAAACACAAAATGTAAAGAATTAAGTAGCAATTCAGACAAAAAGGAACTAAGAAGTATCTACAATCCGGCCAAAAAGCCTAATAAAAACAGTATAATTCTCGGATTATCATACTCCGACTTGGGCTAAGCAAACTTCCTGATCTATTACGATAGATCTTCATTCCGAGAATGTAAGATGCTTCTCCTAAGTCCTTTATGGAGAATCACTTGGATAACCAAGTGTTTACCGACTACTAGTTTGGTATATCATTCCCGATCAGAAGTATGTCATCGACATACAACATTAGGAATGCCACTACGCTCCCACTAAACACAAGTCTCATCTTCATTCTTGATGAAACCAAAGTATTTCATGGCTTCATTGAAATGAATGTTCTAGCTCCTTGAAGCTTACTTGAGTCCATAAATGGACCTCTGCAACTTGCATATCCTTTTAGCTTGTCTATTAAGAACGAAACCATCGGGATGTGCCATATACACATCCTATTCAAGGTTTCCATTCAGGAAAGCATCATTGACATCCATTTGCGAAATCTCATAATCATGATATACAGCAATAGCGAGCATAATCCGGATGGATTTAATCATGGCAACTGGCAAAAGGTTTCTTCATAGTCAATACCATGAATCTATTTGAAACCTTTGGCAACCAGTTGTGCCTTATAAGTATGCACCTTGCCATTCATGTCAGTTTTCCTCTTGAAGACTCATTTTCACCCATGGGTTTTTCCCCTTCAGGTGAATTCACTAGAAACCATGACTGGTTCTGGTAAATAGAGTCCATCTCATATTTTATGGCTTTAAGCCATTTAACGGAGTCTGGATCCGATACTGATTCATCGCAGATTCTGGGTTCATTGTCTTGGTAGACCAATACGTCACCATGTTGATCCACAAGTTGTGGAGTAACCTCCTCTTGATGTTCAACCACTTCCTGTGGCACATCATCCCGTCCTTCATCTAATGTATCTTGTGGTACTAGAACTTCATCGAGTTCTACTTTTCTCCCACTAGTACTTCTTAGAAAAAATTCCTTTTCTAGAAAGACACCAATATGAGCAACAAAAGGTTTTGTGCTCTTCTGGACGGTAGAAATAGTATCATTTGGTCTCCTCAGGATACCCCACAAATACACTTTTGCAGGATTTCGAGCCCAGCTTGTTCGAAGTCAATTTCTTGACATAAGCTTCGCAACCCCAAATCCTTAAATAATACAAGTTGGGCTTTCACCTACTCCATTATTCATGTGGAGTCTTATCTACAGATCTTGGCGATACACGGTCTAGTGCATGAGTCACAGTCCATAGGGCATAACCCCATAATTATGTGGATAGATCCCAAAAAACCTCAACATGGACCTAACTCCCACATTCCTTCTGGTATGTTTAACTCAACTTGCCACATTCGGCGTAGATGTGACTTTGAGAATATTCTTATTGTCCATTTTTTTGAAAACATATTATTATGAAACAGTTCCATAGAATTTTATTTATACTAAAAGACAACAATCCATTAGTAAAGCAATATTCTTACTTGTCTAAAGTGGACATAGAAAAATTATTTCTAGAAACTGAACGAATATCATAACAATCCACAAGTTCCAAGTAACAAGCCCGTAGGCAAAATCAGACAATAATATCCTACAGCTAATACAACATCATGTGCTCCATCTCCAATTAGTAGGTCTACCTCTCCCTCGACGAGCAATCTACTCTACGGTAGTCCCTGCACATTAGAACAAATATGAGTACCATATCCTATGTCAATGACCCAAGATGTTGACGGGAGAAGTTAATCTCAATCAAGAACATACTTGACGAAGAAGTAACATTCTTCTTCTTTTTTGCTAGAAAGGCCTTGCAATGTTTCCTTGTAATACCCAAGATGTCAAAGGTATGTTCTTAACTCAAAATAGTCCTTTAGATGTTAATTTTATGTTAAAAAGCATAAAATCTAACTAAGGGCAAAATAGTCGATCCATTTGGAACGGTATGAATCAATTATCCATAGAAAGGCATTAGGGGTGAAATGGTCATTTTGCCTATGGATAAGCATTGAAAAAGTCAAGGATGAGTAGGCTTAATTGCATTTAATGGCATTAATTAAGTAATAATTATGTCTAGTGTGAAATGACCAAAATGCCCTTATATAAAGAATTAAGGACTTATGAGTTATACAACTAAAATAATTTGGCCAATAGCATAATTTTGGAAAATAAATGAAATATTTTCCTATAAATGAGATGAAATTCGTTCAAGCCAAGGAAGAGATCATTTCTTTAATATTTCTTCCATTTTCTCTCAAATCTTCCATGAAACAAGCTTTCTTTCTCTAAGTTTTAAAGGAGTTTTACATAATTTTTCAAGGAGAACAAGATAGGAGCCTTGGATATTCAATTTGAAGGGTTTAAGGTAAGGATTAAAAACTTTAGTTTTGATGTGATTTGAAGATTTAAAGTAGATGTTGAGGTATAATGTTATATATGTAGGATTAAGGTGTAAAAGAAGACAAAGGCAAAGCATTTGTTGGAGGAATTCTTTAAAAAGGTAAGGAAGAACCTCCCATGACTTTAGAGTTTATGCTAGGGTTTGTAGATTTTTATGAAACCTTAAATTAAGGCTTTAAGGCATAGAATTAGTTGATGGCAAGTGTAGTTGAACTAATTTATTCTACTTATTGCCTTGAATTCATTTTACATGAAGTTATTGCCATTTATGTTTTATGAGTTGTTATGTTTGATTGAAGAAAATGAAGTGTGGATGCTGATTGTGGCAAAACTTGTAGTATTGGAGGCCACATGGTGTTGAATGGTTGCTATTAGAAGTGTTGAGGCGTTGTTTGCATTAGCTTACAATGTTATAACAATAATGGATGATTATGGGAATGAGATTTTACACTTCCTTTAAGATGTTAAAGACTATTAAGGGGAGGTTTATTTGATCCATAAATTGACCTATTGGTTAATTGTCAATAGGAATTGATGTGGCATAGTTAATATGAAAAATTCGGATTTAGTAAGCTTAGGGGTTATGTTAAAGATGCTTCAGTATTTTGACCATAACTTGAGTTATAAAAACCGAAAAGAGATTATTCTTAAAGCATTAGAAAGTTAAGACACTGACCTATAACTTTTATGTTTATGCCAAGAGCCAATTCGTTTGAGAAATGGATGGAAAATGGCCTGAAATATAAACTGGTTATTAAAGTTTAAGATTTAACATGATCAATTCTTATGATTATGAATTGATTATTAATGTATTATTGTAATTATGCCATGTAATAAGGTTTACCCATTAGTTAGATGATCTTTGAAAGATATACATGGTCATGATGTTAATGCATGATTAATGTTATGAAATGGCATGAAGATGCAATGTAATACATGTTTTAAGATGATGTATGTGAGCATATGTAAATGGATTGATAATCCATAGATGAATTAAAAGTATTAAGCTTACCAAAATATGTATTAACATGCCATAAGATGTTAGAGATGCATATAGGCATGATGGGAAGCGCATAAGCATATCCTTGTATACCGGTTGAGGAAAGATGAATATATGCTTTAGATGTTAAATAACGTGTAAGTACACCTCTCGATGATATGAGCTCTAGATGAATTTGAGGCGAGATGATATGAAGTGCTTAAGACGCTAAGAAAAGTCCGATCGGCTACACGTTAAATGCTTCATATGCATTTAGTTGCACTACATGAGTTATGATGTTATTTACATCATGAGATGATTTATACTCATGTTAGATGATATTTAGATGTTATATCATGACATGTAATGTGCGTGTACTATGTTTACATACTTATTTGTGCGTGTATGCATGTATGTTTTTATAGCCATGGGATAAAATGATGAAAGACACATGAAATAGAAAGGAAAAAATAAAATAAAAGGGGAAGTATCCCTAAATGTAAAAGATAAGTGATGTGTTAACAAATATGTTTAAATAAAGGTCAAATAGCACGTTTAGAATGAAATGGATCATTCTTTACTGAGCGATTAGCGCTCATCGTTTTATTGTTGATTTCTTTGCAGGTAGAACAGAAGCGAAAGATGCTAGAGACAACGGGGCTACACGTAAAGGGAGATGATTTATTGTCATCTCGAGGTTTTTATCTTGATGTAAATAATGTAAATGATAAATATTTGTGAAACACCTTTTGGAATCTTTCACCCTATAAATATGTTTTGATTGTGTATTTTACGGATAAATTCTTAAAGTTTTGAAATTATAAGTTTGAATCTTGCATGACATTTTATATGCATGTTTCGGATATTATTGTTATTATCCTTACACGAGTTATTTATTTATTTATTTATTTTCTAAATACAACTTGTTATCCAGACATGTATCCCCGAGATTCTCATTGAGGGATATTCAGAGGATACCTGACTGGAAAGGGGTTTTACATTTGGTATCAGAGCAAGTATTTTTTTACTTTAAAAAGCGATGTTTTAAGATGTTTTCTATTTCGGAGTCAGACATTTATGAGAGTTGATGACAGTATCTCTCATGTAAAGTTCCGTTGCTCAAGTTGTCTAATCGATATAAGTATGTTTACCTGATTTTATGTAAGGATTGATTAGATGATTAACGTTATATGTGTGACTATGATAGGGAATAAATATGAGGAAAACCAAGCGAATGGATCCAGGTCGCAGTGATGCTTCGAATGCACAAGATGTTTTCCGCCAACAATGGATCCAGGTCGCAGTGATGCTTCGAATGCACAAGATGTTCCAACTGCACCTGAAGCTCCTAACCCAGCAGCTGCTACTTCAGGCGCTCTGGGTTTAGATGTTGCAACATTGGAGCGTATGATCTAGGAGGCCATTAATAGAGCTTTAAGGAGAACCCCACCGGAAAATACAAGTACTCCGGTGACAACAGTGACAACTAATGTGGTATCAAGTCAAGCAATAGGGATGAGTACTCTAGAAGCAATGGTTGCTCCAAAGCAGATTGAACCGATTTATGGCCTCTCAAGTAAACATCAGCATCCAGAATTTAGCGACACTAATGATCTAGTAGTAGTAGAACAATGGATCAAGTTGGTGGAGAAAGCTACTGCTCTATTTCCTTTGACAGATCAAGAGAAGATTTGGTATGCTACGTACCTATTGAGAGGAGATGCTATGACAAGGTGGGAGCTTATGGAACAGACTCAAGATACCACCACTCTCACTTGGTCAGGGTTCAAGGAATTGTTTGAGGAGCAGTACCAGACAGCGGACATGATATCCTCTAAACTACAAGAGTTTATTAGTCTGCAACAAGGAAATATGATGGTCAAAGAGTATTCAATCAAGCTCAACTCCTTGGCTAAGTTTGCACCAACACTGGTCAGTACACCACAGACCCGATTGGAGAGATTTATGGGTGGACTTCATCTTACTATAGCTAGAGATGTTATATCAGGTCATCAACCCTCCCAAACATATAGTGAAGCATTTGCCAAAGCCATCAGAGCAGAGGTGTACTTAAGGAATGAGACTAGATTAGCTCTTCCCCCAACAGTGGCAAGTAGTCCTCTCCAGTTTGGCCAATCCAGTAATGCAGAACAAGTTGTTGGCAAAGACGATAAAGGTAAAGGAAAGAAAGGAGTCCTACCTAAAGCTAACAGGAAGAACATGAAGAAAAAGGGCTAGTAGAGGAAAGGTGAGGTTAGTTACTGCAAGAAATGTCAGAGAAGACACAGGGGTGAATGTCTAGTGAGGACCAATGTTTGTTTCAGATGCTGCCAGCCAGGTCATATTGCTAAAGATTACCCCATTGGTTCTGCATCTTCATACACGCGTTGGAGGAGGCACGGCGACGAGGTATATAATATAGGCCCGATGCGAGGTAGATGCCACCATTGGCCGATCCTTTGGTTAGTTATTATTCCATGATACTCCCGTGTATGCCTTGATTGATTCTGGTGCTACTCATTCATTCATCTCCTATGGTATGATTAAGAGATTAGGGTTAATACCTATTAGAGTAGAACAAGCCACTAGGATTGAATTGTATGATTAAGAGATTAGGGTTAATACCTATTAGAGTAGAACAAGCCATTAGGATTGAATTGCCTGATGGTGAGGGTATAGTGACCAATGAAGTCTTAATGGGGGAGTTAGTGACTATTAGAGGCCAAGATATGATGGTAGATTTGATTGTCTTCAATATGCCAAACTTTGACATCATTCTTGGGATGGACCTTCTTAGTAGATATGGAGCAGAAATAGACTGTCTTAGGAAAAAAGTCAAGTTTAATCTAGACCATGGGGATAACTTCATTTTTGGAGAAGGGCACCCAACTAGCATGATGATTAGTGCAACAAAAGCTAGGAAGATGTTGAAAAAGGGGTGTTCTAGGTACATTGCCTATATAGTAAATAAGGGAGAGAGTTCGAGCCCAAGTGTACATGAGGTACTTGTGGTAAATGAATTTATTGATGTGTTTCCAGATGAATTGCCAGGTTTACCTCCAAAGAGGGAAGCGGAGTTTAGTATAGAACTAGCCCCCGGTATAGCCCCTATTTCAAAGACTCCTTATCGCATAGCCCCAACTGAGCTCCAAGAATTGAAGAAGCAGTTACAAGAGTTGTTAGACAAGGGCTTTGTCAGGCCGAGTCATTCCCTATGGGGTGCTCCAATTCTATTTGTGAAAAAGAAGGATGGGTCTATGAGGATGTGTATAGATTACCGTGAACTGAATAAAGTAACGGTAAAGAATAAGTACCCATTGCCCAGGATAGATGATTTGTTTGACCAATTGAAAGGTGCCTCAGTGTTTTCTAAAATTGATCTAAGGTCAGGATACCATTAGGTTAGAGTGGCTAAGGAAAATATAACAAAAACGGCTTTTCGAACAAGGTATGGGCATTATGAATTTGTTGTGATGCCATTCAGATTGACTAATGCACCTGCAATTTTTATGGACTTGATGAATATAGTTTTTTGTGATGTCCTTGACAAGTTCATAGTGGTGTTTATTGATGATATCCTAGTTTATTCCAAGACTTTAGAAGAACATGCCGAGCACTTGGGATTTGTGTTACAAAGATTAAGAGACAAACAACTGTATGCCAAATTTTCAAAATGTGAGTTTTGGTTGGATCGGGTAACTTTTTTGGGTCATGTGATCTCTAAAGATGGTGTATCAGTGGATTCTAGTAAAGTAGAGGTAGTGCTCGAGTGGCAGAGGCCAAAGATAGTGAAAGAGGTTAGAAGTTTTCTAGGCTTAGTAGGGTATTATAGGAAGTTCGTGGAAAGCTTTGCAAAGATAGCCAAACCACTTACAGCTCTTACTAAGAAAGAAGTACCATTTCAATGGACAGAGGCATGCGAGCAAAGCTTTCAGGAGTTAAAGAAAAGATTAACTACAACTTCAATTCTTACATTGCCAAAAGTAGGCATTGATTATGATATTTACGTTGATGCCTCCCACAATGGTTTGGGAGCAGTGTTGATGCAGCAAGGGAAAGTCATTGGTTATGCCTCCTGTCAACTGAAAGACTATGAGAGCAGATATCCTACCCATAACTTGGAATTAGCAGTAGTGGTTTTTGCTTTGAAGATAAGGCGATACTACTTGTATGGAGTGAAATGCAACATATACACTAACCATAAAAGTTTGAAGTAATTCTTCATTCATAAAGAGTTGAATATGAGACAGAGGAGATGGTTAGAATTGGCCATAGACTATGACTGTGACATCAGATACCATCCAGGGAAAGCTAATACAGTAGCAGATGCCCTTAGTAGAAAAGTCTCTTTATCTCAGATTAATGTACAGGGACAATTACAGCAGGAGATCCTCCAAGAAGGAATTGAAATTGTGATCAAATGAGGATTGGCCTAAATGGAGATCAAACCCACTTTGGTGGAAGAGATCAAGATGAAACAGGGTAAAGATGATACCTGCAAGGTGATCTACTAAAGAATAATATAGGGTAAAGAGACAGACTTTAAAATAGTCAATGGGGCACTGATGTTTAGTGATAGAATATTTGTACCTCAAGATGATGAACTAAGGAATAAAATCCTTAGTGAGGCACACAATACACTTTATGCAGCCCACCCTGGGAGTGTAAAGATGTATCAAGATGTGAAGTAAAGCTATTGGTGGTCAGGTATGAAAAATGACATTGCCGATTTGCTGCTAGATGTTTAACATGTTAACTAGTAAATGTAGAGCATCAGAGACCATCAGGATTACTCCAACCCTTAGAGATTCCTAAATGGAAATGGGAGGATATCTCAATGGACTTCATTGTGGGACTTCCTAAAGTTCAGCAAGGATATAATGCAATCTGGATAGTGGTTGATAGATTGACCAAGACAGCTCATTTTCTACCTATGACGGATAAGATAGATGCATTTTGATTGGAGCAATTATATGTTAGAGAGATTGTGAGATTACATGGAGTACCCAAGACGATTGTGTCAGACAGAGATACTAGGTTCATATCAGCTTTCTAGGTTGGAATGCAGAGAGCATTGGGTACAAAGTTAGCCTTCAGTACGGCTTATCATCCTCAAACTGATGGCCAAACTGAAAGGACTAACCAGGTGATTGAAGACATGCTTAGAGTTTGTTGTATAGATCACAAAGCAAAATGGAGTGATGTAATTCCACTAATAGAATTTGCCCATAACAACAACTACCAATCTATTATCCAGATGGCCCCATGTGAAGTATTATATGGAAGAAGGTGCAGATCCCCTTTGTACTGGGATGATATTGGAGAAAAAGACTCCTTGATTCAAGCAGTTGGACCAGAGATGACCCAGAAAATGATTGAAGATGTTAAGCTTATTAGAGAAAGAATAAAGCAAGCCCAAGATCGACAAAAGAGCTATGCTGACCTAAAAAGAAAAGAAGTGGAATTCCAAGTAGGAGACAAAGTTTTTGTAAAAGTTGCACCTTATAAACATATTATGAGATTTGGAAATAAGGGCAAGCTCGCTCCACGTTACATGGACCCTTCAAAGTATTGGAAAGGGTAGGCAAAGTAGCTTATAGACTTGCGCTGCCAATGAGTATGGAAAGAGTCTATAATGTTTTCCATGTCTCTTTGTTGCGTAAGCATGTTAGTGATCCTTCACATGTGCTTCAGATGGAGGAAATGGAATTACAGGATAATTTGGCTTATGAGGAACGCCCAGTTCAAATCCTTGACAGAAAGGTAAAAGAGCTCAGAAACAAGCAAATTCCACTAATTAAAGTGCTTTGGAGGAATCACAAGATACAAGAAGCTACTTGGAAAATGGAGCAAGATATGAAAAGTCGATACCTGGAGCTGTTTCTATAATTTCGAGGACAAAATTATTGTAAGGGGGGAGGAATGTAACGCCCAACATGGAGGTACATGATTTAAATTATGTTTTATAGCCCTTAGTTAATTTTTATTGAAGTTATTTTAAGAGAATATGAAGAAAATGCCTTAAACTTGTATTAAGGGTAAAATGGTCTTTTCACTCAAAATTAGTTGAAAAAGTGGGGAGTGAAAAGAGGTAGAATTTCATAAAGAATACAATAAAAATGAGGGCATTATGGTAATTGACTACAGGACAAGGATGGAATTTCTAAAAAGTGTAAGGGCAAAATGGGAAAGTGAGTTTATAAAATAAGATGATAAGGGTTTGTAACCCTTATTTCCTTTATTCCACCGCCACACTACTCCTCCATTTTCTCTTAAATTTTCATTCAATCCTCTAAGGATTTTGAGGGCTTTTGAGTGATTTTTAATAGGGTTTTGATTCTAGACTTCAAAAGGTAAGAATTCGTGCTCTTTATCTATGATTTATTTGTGTAAAAGTTGGGTTCTTCTGAAGTTTATGCTTAGGGTTAGAAGAAGTTTTGAATCCAACAAGAGTAGAGAGCTTAGTAGAGAAGACTCAAGCATAAGGTAATTAAATTCCACTCAAAATCCAACTCAAGTTAAAGTTTAAGAATTCAAGTGAGTAGTGATTTCTTTTAAGTATGCATATGTTATGGTTATTGAGAAATTGAGATGAGATTGATGATGAATTATGCTTGTTGTTAGATATATTTGAATATGAGAAGTGTATGTGATGGTTTGATGATAAGTTGATGGATTTATGAATAAGTTCAATGTTGATTTTATGGAGAGATTTCCACCATGAGAAGGGTGGATTGTGTTGATAAAATTTGATAGAAGTATGGATAGCTTTAGAAGAATTTGAGAGGAATATTTGAAGCGTGTTTTCTTTGCAGGATGTGTGATAATTTAAAGGAGTTGAACTCCAATTTTGGATGGTTAAGAAAGAAGTAGAATTATAGTTAAAATAGAGTTTATGTATGCACACATATTGTTTGATGAAATGCCTAAGTCAAAAGCCTAAGTGAAAACCGTCCTGTCACAGATGTGACCTTCTGAGTGATTTTTGGGCATCTTACAGATTGAACTGGGTTGAGACCAAAGCATAAACGTTGTAGCCCTGTCTCTAAGCTTTAAAAAGAGACCAAAACATAGCAATACGATGTGTATAACTCAAGTTATGCCCGCTTGAGTGTGACTTGTGCAGAATGACTATCTTGATGCAACATTGCATTTGTGCATTTCATCAGAGCCTTAAGTAAGAAATTTTAAGCATGAACCATTCTTATACATTAATTGTGCATTGAGAAGTAGCTTGAGAAAGAGTAGAAAACTTTGTGAATGAACTACTTTAAGAGTAGAGAGAATGAGAAAAACACAAAGAGCGGGTTGGTGCTTTGTGAACTCCACTCGCGATCCATGGCCCGGGTTGGTGCTTTGTGAACTCCACCCGGCCGTGCCTCCGGTAAGATGAGGCCATGACATTCAAGTGAGAAAGAATAAAGATAGAATGAGTAGAGTCACGAAGAGTGGGTTGGTGCTTTGTGAACTCCACCCGGTCGTGCCTCCGGTAAGATGAGGCCGTGACTTACAATAGAAAATTAATAAAAGAGAGCTGTGTGAAAGAGAAACAGAAAGAGAAAATAAATGAGATGAGAAGTGTGTAAGGAAAGAATTAAGAAAAAGAGTTATGGGGACAGACGAGTAGAGGATTTACTTACTGAGCATTATTTTTGTGCTCATCCCGTTGTTTTTCTTTGTGTTTATAGGATCTAGGTGAGGACGCGGTCGGATTGGCATCGGCAAGCGAGGAGCAATAGCTACACTCCACTGTTTTTGATAACTTTTAGTAAAATGATATCTTATTTGGTAATAAGAATGTTTATATGTACTAAAAGAAAATTTTGGGCCCATCTACTTTTGTTGATATAAATGTATTTTACTTTATGTATTTCTATGAGTATCCTAGTATAAAGGAGTTATTACAAGGAAATGTAATACCCAAGATGTCAAAGGTATGTTCCTAACTCAAAATAGTCCTTTAGATGTTAATTTTATGTTAAAAAGCATAAAATCTAACTAAGGGCAAAATAGTCGATTCATTTGGAACGGTATGAATCAATTATCCATAGAAAGGCATTAGGGGCGAAATGGTCATTTTGCCTATGGATAAGCATTGAAAAAGTCAAGGATGAGTAGGCTTAATTGCATTTAATGGCATTAATTAAGTAATAATTATGTCTAGTGTGAAATGACCAAAATGCCCTTATATGAAGAATTAAGGACTTATGAGTTATACAACTAAAATAATTTGGCCAATAGCATAATTTTGAAAAATAAATGAAATATTTTCCTATAAATGAGATGAAATTCGTTCAAGCCAAGGAAAAGAGCATTTCTTCAACATTTCTTCCATTTTCTCTCAAATCTTCCATGAAACAAGCTTTCTTTCTCTAAGTTTTAAAGGAGTTTTACTTAATTTTTCAAGGAGAACAAGATAGGAGCCTTGGATCTTCAATTTGAAGGGTTTAAGGTAAGGATTAAAAACTTTAATTTTGATGTGATTTGAAGATTTGAAGTAGATGTTGAGGTATAATGTTATATATGTAGGATTAAAGTGTAAAAGAAGACAAAGGCAAAGCATTTGTTGGAGGAATTCTTTAAAAAGGTAAGGAAGAGCCTCCCATGATTTTAGGGTTTATGCTAGGGTTTGTAGATTTTTATGAAACCTTAAATTAAGGCTTTAAGGCATAGAATTAGTTGATGGCAAGTGTAATTGAACTAATTTATTCCACTTATTGCCTTGAATTCATTATACATGAAGTTATTGCTATTTATGTTTTATGAGTTGTTATGTTTGATTGAAGAAAATGAAGTGTGGATGCTGATTGTGGCAAAACTTGTAGTATTGGAGGCCACATGGTGTTGAATGGTTGCTATTAGAAGTGTTGAGGTGTTGTTTGCATTAGCTTACAATGTTATAACAATAATGAATGATTATGGGAATGAGATTTTACACTTCCTTTAAGATGTTAAAGACTATTAAGGGGAGGTTTATTTGATCCATAAGTTGACCTATTGGTTAATTGTCAATAGGAATTGATGTGGCATAGTTAATATGAAAAATTCGGATTTAGTAAGCTTAGGGGTTATGATTAACATGCTTCAGTATTTCGAGCATAACTTGAGTTATAAAAATTGAAATGAGATTATTCTTGAAGCATTAGAAAGTTAAGACACAGACCTATAACTTTTATGTTTATGCCAAGAGCCAATTCATTTGAGAAATGGATGGAAAATGGCATGAAGTATAAACTGGTTATAAAAGTTTAAGATTTAACATGATCAATTCTTATGATTATGAATTGATTATTAATGTATTATTGTAATTATGCCATGTAATAAGGTTTACCCATTAGTTAGATGATCTTTGAAAGATATACATGGTAATGATGTTAATGCATGATTAATGTTACGAAATGGCATGAAGATGCAATGTAATACATGTTTTAAGATGATGTATGTGAGCAAGAGGTAATGTAAATGGATTGATAATCCATAGATGAATTAAAAGTATTAAGCTTACCAAAGTATGTATTTACATGCCATAAGATGTTAGAGATGCATATAGACATGATGGGAAACGCCTAAGCATATCCTTGTATATCGGTTGAGGAAAGGTGAATATATGCTTTAGATGTTAAATAACGCGTAAGCACACCTCTCAATGATATGAGCTCTAGATGAATTTGAGGCTAGATGATATGAAGTGCTTAAGACACTAAGAAAACTCTGATCGGCTACACGTTAAATGCTTCATATGCATTTAGTTGCACTACATGAGTTATGATGTTATTTACATCATGAGATGATTTATACTCATGTTAGATGATATTTAGATGTTATATCATGACATGTAATGTGCGCGTACTATGTTTACATACTTATTTGTACGTGTATGCATTGATGTTTATATAGCCATGGGATAAAATGATGAAAGACATATGAAATAGAAAGGAAAAAATAAAATAAAAGGGGAAGTATCCCTAGATGTAAAAGATAAGTGATGTGTTAACAAATATGTTTAAATAAAGGTCAAATAGCATATTTAGAATGAAGTGGATCATTCCTTACTGAGCGATTAGCGCTCACCGTTTTATTGTTTATTCCTTTGTAGGTAGACCAGAAGAGAAGGATGCTAGAGACAACGGGGCTACACGTGAGGGGGAGATGATTTATTGTCATCTCGATGTTTTTATCTTGATGTAAATAATGTAAATGATAAATATTTGTGAAACACCTTTTGGAATCTTCCACCCCATAAATATGTTTCAATTGTGTATTTTACGGATAAATTCTTAAAGTTTTGAAATTATAAGTTTGGATCATGCATGACATTTTATCTGCATGTTTAGGATATTATTGTTATTATCCTTACACAGGTTTTTTTTTTCTAAATACAACTCGTTCTCCAGACATGTGTCCCCGGGATTCTCATTGAGGGATATTCAGAGGATACCTGACTGGAGAGGGGTTTTACATTCCTCCTGTAGCTGGGATTCCCACAATGAGGACAAACGCCCTTTCTATCTATAGTAGTTCCTTCCAATGACTTATGAGCCCTTACCTTCTCACTTGAGTTGGCTTCAACCAATGTCAATGTTTCTGACATTCTCATGCCTGACTCAGTAGCATTCAACATATCCAGAAGCTCGAAAATGGTATTCTTCTTATCATCCTTAATGAAGTCATAGACAAATTGAGAGTAAGAATCTGGCAAAGACCGTAATATTAGGTCTATTGCTAAACCTTCATTAAGTCTGCATCCCAAAATCTCAAGCCTGTTCATATACTCGGTCAACCTGAGTATATAATCGCCAATTTTGGTACCCTTTTCCATCCTACATCTGAATAATGACTGAGACACTATACGCTTCTCATTTCTTTGAAGAAAATGAAGAATAGAAGCCAAGTTCATTCTCTAGCACTGCTGTCGCAATAATGGTGTCATTGATGCAAGCACAATGTATCTAGTCATTTATGTTTTCGCATCATATGTATGCTTCACATATACATACCCAGTCTCATGGATAGAACTATCAGCAGGCTCTAGTGACAAAGCCTGCTTAATGGTGTATAATCTATCACTTGACTGAAGTATATCATTTATACTTCTATACCAATCAACGAAATTCTCCCCATTCCATTTCTCTCCCAGTTCGATGATTTGTTGCAGTGATGCTAGGATCATTTTGCTTAATTAAGTGAAACTACAAGTGCAGAATAAAGCAAAATTATTATCATGTTTATTTTTATTTAATAAGGCCTTTTATTAAATAATCGCTCCCACTATTTTCCTCAAGCCAATAACCCTCACTATTAACTCAGGAAAGCCCATTGGCTTTCCTAGTGGACTGAGATCCCATCTAGCCCATTTCAAACCTTTACTTTGGCGAACATGCTAGGATTGATAACATGTTGCCTTGAAGAATCTGTACAAAATCTGCCATGAGAGCATGTTTTAAGAAATTGATTAATTTAAATTTGTTGATGATCTGCAACTTTAGAATATTTGGTTATGGATTTTTGTTGAAATCAATAGAATGATTGCAAAATCCGTTTGGCGTATTATTGGTGACTGATTGAACTGATCTGGTGCTACAGATCAGTGTATGCTTGCCGCGGCGATATAACCCATCGCCGCAACGTGCGTTGGTTATCCATCCGCTTGCAAAATCGGCCTCGCGCTGGCGATCGTCTACGAACGAGCTTTGCAATCAACGCTCGCCGTGGCAATATAACCCATCACCGCGACGAGCGCAATGATGATTAGTGCAAGCTACGACAATCTAACTCATTGCCACAGCGAGGGCACTTTCGAGTGTGCAGGGGCCATATTGTAAAGTTTCAAAACTTTTGGAGCAAATATAGATCTACAAATTGTTAGGGGGTAATTTGTAATTAACCCACCCAATTCAAAATTGATTATTTTTGAATGAATGTCATGTACTTGTTTGTATATTGCATGGTGCCCGGTACATGAGCCTTAGACCTATGGTGAATGTTTAAAAAATTTTTTGGTATGTATGAGTGTAATTTATTAAATAGGGCCTGCGTGTCCTGCCTTTCTCCTCTTCTCGCTGTACATTCTCTTCTCATCTCATTCCCCTTGAATGTAAATCGAGGTTTCTAAATTTGTTGATGTAAAATTTGTTTGAGATTAATTTTATTGTAAATTTAGAATGATGTTTTTGTAATGTACTTGAAGACGGATCAAGGAAGAGACGATCATACTTGAAGACTCAAGATTTTATTACAGGGCCCCTAGGTGACCTACCGATTCCTCTAGGCTCGAGGAAATCAGTTTTTAGTTGGGCCATGTAACCGCACGTTTTAATATTGTTTAGAATGCATGCTAAGGTTGAATGTTCAATAACATGCCAAACAATGTCATTCTAACAAAGATAATAATCTAACTGTTTGTTGAAACCTTGTTCGCCAAAGCGAAGGGTACACTTCTACTAGTGGGAGGTTAAAATGCATTGGAGTTTTCCTTAATGGTGATGGGTCGACTTAAAATAACAGTTTTGCTTGTTTGCCAAAGTGAAGGTTGATAAACGCGTTATAGGCATAGTAGAGAAGTACATATATTATGTGTATGTGGTGACATGTAGTGTCCACTCTACTGATATTGAGAATCACACTTGAGGACAATGGTTGGAGCCATTGGATTGTGTGATTGTGTGATTGGCTTGTTGGCTTCTTTACATTTGAGGTTGATAGTAGGAGCTATCAACTGGTGTGGATTAACTTTGTTGGCCTACCTAATCAACTCATTTTGGCTTGTTCGCCAAAGCGAAGGTTTGAAATGAGCTGGATGGGATCTCAGTCCACTAGGAAAGTCAACGGGCTTTCCCGAGTTAATAGTGAGGGCTATTGACTTCAGTAAAATAGTGGGAGCATCGTTTAATAAAAGACCATATTAAATAATAATGAACTTTATAATGACTTTATCTTTTCTGCAATTGTAGATTCACCAAAATGAGCATAATGAACCTGCGACCGATAATCGAAAGAAAACAGGTTGGATGGATCCAATTTCTCAGACTGATATCGTAATCTTCGGATTATACTCAAGTCGGAAAAGAAATTGTATATCCTTGAAAAGCCATACATGGTTGAGCCTGATCCTGATCCTGATGCCACTAAAGAAGTAAAGGATACTTATCAAAAGTTCCTTGATGATGCTGATGGCGTTTAATGCTTGATGTTAGCATCGATGACACCAGTGCCACAAAAGCAGCATGAGAATATGGATGCTGTTGCCATTATTCTACACTTCAAGGAGCTTTTCGAAGGAAATACTCGACATAAGAGGTACAAGGTGTCGAAAGCATTGTTTGGGAGTCGTCTGACTGAGGGAACCCAAGTTGGTCCTCATGTGCTCAAGATGATCGAGCACAAAGAGAGGCTTAAGACTTTGGGATTTGAGTTGGATGCAGAATTACAAATGGATTTGATTCTGCAATCCTTACCTGACTCTTAAGCACCGTTCATAATGAACTTCAATATGAACACGATGGTGAAAACCCTATCGGAGCTTTTGAACATGCTGAGGACTATAGAGCAGGACTTGAAGAAGTCCAAGCCTGTTTTACTAGTTGTTGCCGGTAAAGGAAAGGGTAACGGCAAAGGTAAGGCCAAGGCCAAACCCAAGCCCAAGCCCAAATGACAAGTTGCTGTTGGGCCTGAGGGTGGCATAGGGAAGGGCAAAGTAGTCTACTTCTTTTGTGGCAAGCCTGGCCACTAGAGGAAACACTGCAAGGCTTTCCTTGCAAGCAAGAGGAAGTTAGAGGCTATGACTTTAGGTATATTTATGATTGGGATTAACTTCTCTCCCATAATATCTTGGGTCATTGACACAGGATGTGGTACTCATATTTGTACTGATGTGTAGGGACTAAGGCAAAATAGAGTGCTCGCTAAGGGAGAGGTGGACCTACGAGTTGGAAATGGAGCACACGTGGCTGCATTGGTTGTAGGGACTTACTGTTTATCTTTGCCTATGGGCTTGTTGTTGGAACTACATAACTGTTATTACGTACCTTCTATTTCTAGAGATATTATTTTAGTATCCACTTTGGATAATGTAGGGTATCATTTTGAGATATCTAATGGATTGTTGTCCTTTAGTTTGAATGGTATTCTATTTGGAATTGCAAGGTTATATAATGGATTATATGTTCTTGATTTAAACAATAAAGATATTCTCAATGTTGAAACCAAGAAAGCTAAACATAGCGATCAAAACCAGACATACCTCTGGCACTGTAGACTGGGTCATGTTAATAAGACCCGCATTGCAAAACTTCAAAGGGATGGAGTTTTGGACCCTTTTGACTTTCAATCATTTGAGGTATGCGAGTCATGCCGGTTAGGCAAGATGACCAAGTCTCCTTTCACAAGACAAGGTGAAAGGGCTATTGAGCTGTTAGGCATCATCCATAGTAATGCATGTGGTCCACTTAAAGTTGAGGCCAGAGGTGGATATTCATACTTCATCACATTTACTGATGATTTCAGTGGATATGGTTATGTCTACCCTATGAGACATAAATCTGAAGCCTTTGATAAATTCAAGGAATTCAGGAATGAAGTACAGAATATGTTGGGCAAAAGTATTAAAGCTCTTCGACCAGATCGAGGACATGAATACTTAAGCTCAGGGTTTTCTAAATACCTGAAGGAATGTGGGATAGTATCACAACTCACCCCTCCGTATACACCCTAACACAATGGAGTGTCTGAAAGGAGGAATATGACCTTACTTGATATGGTTAGGTCCATGATGAGTTTTAGTGATTTACCTACATCGATCTAGGGTTATGCCCTAGAAACTGTGACTCACGTTTTGAACCATGTGATGTCAAAGTCTGTAGATAAGACTCCGTATGAGCTATGGAGTGGGCGAAAGCCCAGCTTGACTTATCTGAGGATTTGGGGTTGCGAAGCTTATGTTAAGAAATTGACTTCGAACAAGCTGGGCCCAAAATCGTATAAATGTATATTTGTGGGGTATCTAAAGGAGACCAAAGGATATTATTTCTACCACCCAAAAGAGCGCAAAATTTTTGTTGCTCGCTCTGGTGTCTTCCTAGAAAAGGAATATTTTCTAAGAAGTATTAGTGGGAGAAAAGTAGAACTCAATGAAGTTTCAGAACCACAAAATATACTAGACAAAGGACGGGATGATGTGCCATAGAAGGTGGTTAAACATTATGAGGAGGTTACTCCACAAGTTGTGGATCAAAGTGAACCACCTCAGGTAGCTCAAGAGCTACGTAGATCTGGGAGAGTACGCCATGAGCCCGAGAGATACAGTTATCTCGTGACTCAACATGGTGACGTACTAGTCTACCAAGACGATGAACCCAGAACCTACGAAGATGCTATATTAGATCCAAATTCCGTTAAATGGCTGGAAGCCATGAAATCTGAGATGGACTCCATGTACCAAAACCAAGTATGGTCTCTGGTGGAACCACCTAAAGGGGTAAAACCCATAGGGTGTAAATGGGTCTTCAAGAATAAGACTGACATGGATGGCAAGGTGCATACTCATAAGGCACAATTGGTTGCCAAAGGTTTCAAACAAATTCATGGAATTGACTATGAAGAAAACTTTTTGCCGGTTGCCATGATTAAATCCATCCGAATTGTGCTTGTGATTGCTGCATATCTTAACTATGAGATTTGGCAAATGGATGTCAAAACAGCTTTCCTAAACGGAAACCTTGAAGAGGATGTGTATATGACACAACCTGATGGTTTCATTCTTGATGGGCAAGCTGATAAGGTATGCAAGTTGTAGAGATCAACATATGGACTCAAGCAAGCTTCAAAGAGCTAGAACATTCGTTTTGATGAAGCCGTAAAAGAATTTGGTTTTATCAAGAATGAAGATGAGCCCTATGTTTACAAGAAAGTGAGTGGGAGCGTAGTGGCATTCCTAGTGTTGTATGTCGATACCATACTTTTTTCGGGAATGATATACCGAACTTGCAGTTAGTAAAGACTTGGTTATCCAAGTGCTTCTCCATGAAGGACTTGAGGGAAGAAGCCTACATCTTTTGAATAAAGATCTATTGTGATACATCGCGTAGGTTGCTTGGCCTATGTCAGAGTGTATATATTGACAAAGTACTGAAAAGATTTAGTGTGGAAGAATCCAAGAAGGGATTTCTTCCGATGTCACATGGTGTTTATCTCTCTAAGGAATTGTGTCCTAGAACACAAGATGAGAGAGATATGATGAAGAGGATCCCATATGCATCAGCAATTGGATCCATCATGTATGCCATGCTATGTACTCGGATTGATGTCTCATGTGCTTTGAGCACTTGTAGTAGATATCAATCGAATCCAGGTAAGCATCACTAGATGGCTGTCAAGTATATTCTTAAGTACTTGAAGAGGACTAAGGATATGTTCTTGGTTTATGGAGGGGAAGATGAGCTCACTGTAAGAGGATACAGTGATGCTAGTTTCTAAACGGACAAAGATGATTATCGATTGCAATCAAGGTTTGTATTTTGTCTCAATGGGGGTGCAGTGAGCTGGAAGAGCTCCAAGCAAAGCACTGTAGCGAACTCTATAATGGAGGCTGAGTATATTGCATGTCAGATACGACCAAAGAGTCAGTCCGAATTAAGAAGTTCGTTACCAAACTTGGTGTGGTTTCCATGATTGTTGATCCAATAGACATCTATTGTGACAACAATGGAGCAATTGCTCAAACCAGGGAACCACGGTCTCGTTAGAAGTCTAGACACATACTCAGACGATTCCATCTCATCGGAGAGATGGTTGAAAGGAAAGATATGCAGATTAGTAAAATGCATACCGACGACAATCTCGCAGATCCACTGACAAAGCCTCTGTTGCTGTGGAAGCATGAAAGGTACTTGAGATCATTTGGTATTAAATACATGAATGATTAGTTATAGTGCAAGTGGGAGATTGTTAGAGTAGATGCCTTAGAGCCAATCAATTATTATAGAATTGACTCTTTGTAATAATGTTCATTGATCAATAAAAGGCATTTTATACTATATCGCGTAAATTATCATTGTATGTATTGATATATGTCCTTAGAATGGTAGAACCGTGACGACGGTATCAAGTGTTTCAAATCTTGATAGTGAGAACCCTATGAGCACATATGGTGGCCATTCTAGAAACGTCCGTAGCCCCAGTATTATGTTGAAGTAAGGGCGCAAATAATACGACAAGGCTATCATAGTGTTGAACGACCCCGTCGAAAGGCAGTGACTGATCTCACTTGTCAAGGTTGTTTAGTGACAACCTGGTGCAACACATGGGTGCTTACTGTAGGCAAGTTCACTGGACTGACCCACTAGAGGATTCCATATGGATGGTAACCCCAGTGTCTGTGGAACAAATCCTCTAACGAATAGTGGTGCATGTGATCCTTAGACTTGAGATCATCGAAGCGCCTTGTGCACCGATTGGTGTAGTTTGACACTAGCCTAACGCAATTCTATTCAAAGCTGTCAATATGGTGGTGATTAGCTGCATCAAGGTGTGTATCAAGACTATGGTGGATAGACAGAGGATTCATCACTCCCGAGTACGGGATAAGTTATCTCATGGTGCAATTCAGTAAATGGCAATGACATTAAAACTATGGCCATAATGGGATTGAGTTGCTACTTTATCCAGTTTATAATACAAATCATTGGTCTAATAACTGAATACATAATATCGAGAGTAACCAAAAGGTTGAGACTATTTCTATGCCTCGGTCTCGTCGAGATAACAGATGATGAAAGGATCGGATTGTACGGTAACCATATCATTGAGGTAGCTGCTTCGCTGAATCCGAATCTATCGGGTGGCCATGATGCCTTGCTAGGGCCCAATCTTGGTCTATGTGTAGTGAGACGATTAATTGGTTTTAATCGCGATACTACACACTACCGGTATGATGAGGAGCCTATGGGTTACACACATAGAAGATAATTTAAGAGCCAGCTTAGAAGAATGGTGTTTTCGTCTTTTTGGATGAAAAGGTAATTTGGTAATTTCACAGTGCAATTAAATTTGCTGAGATCGTAGCCTTTATTTAATTTGATATTAAAATTAAATAAGTGAGATTACGTTTAAATATGTGTTCACATATATTTAAATAAATTATTATTATTGTTAAATGTTAATATTTATTATAAATATATATTAATTGAATTTAAATTGAGATAATGATAAATTAAAATTAAAATATCTAAATGGGAATGTTTGGATACAACGGGTGTTTGGGTTGGAGCCCAAGCCTATTCCATAAGGGAATAGGGCAATTACACTTGCACTATATAAGAGTAAGTTTTTTTTGGTGAATTATAGAGAGAAAATATTCATTCACTCATTTCATTTATTGAAAAGAAAAACACTCCAGCCCCTTGAAACACTCTCCACGCCAGATTGCATTTTTTGCTTGAATCAAATTATTTTGATTTTTCTTCTCGGTTCTTAAAGGCTAAAGAGGATCTAGCAAATCCCTCTTTAGTTCCTTGAGGTTATCTTCGTGTGGACTACACCGGTTCGATCCTACACTTGGGTCGGTAGCGAAAAACGTTCAGAGACAAGTTGAAGGAGCCTCCAAACGTGCGTATGATTTCTTAAACCTCTAAACTAAAATCAGCCGATTCTTATTTAATATATAAACTGTAAATTTGTACCTTGATCTTGGTTATAAGGAACAATCCATGTTGTAAATATTTTTGTTTTTCCGCTACGTAACTGGATCGTTTCCTAACAACATTGAAAAGGTACTAAAGAGATTTAGTAAGGAAGAATTCAATAAGGGATTTCTTCCTATGCCACATGGTGTTTATCTCTCAAAAGACATATGTCCAAAATCATCAGAGGAGAGAGATAAGAAGATTTTACATCTAACTGTTCTAGTTCTAGTTCTAGTTTTGAGGACTCTTAAAATTTCAGTCTTCGCCGGGGCAAAGAATAGTCTTCGCCCCTTCGACGTTGGCTTGAGTAAGGTGGTGTCGGCTTTGTAACTTTTCGTCGGGGCGACGGAAGTTTCTTCGCCGCAGCGACGATCTAGTTGAAAAGTTTAATGAGTTTCTAGAGAATTCTTCCTTTGGGGCACAATGACCATTCTACCCCTAATTAGTAGGAAAAGTGGGGAGTAAAATGTAAGAAAATTTCATGGAGAATAGGTTAGTGTGGGGGTGTGATTGTAATGAATCAAAGGATATAGATGGAATTTCCAAGAAAGAGCAAGGGCAAAATGGGAAAGAAAGGTTATAATATGAGCTAAAAAGTGTTAAGTGAAATAAACCCTCCATTTCATTCATTTCCACCGCTACCCATTCTCTAAATTCTCTCAATTTTCCTTTCAATTTTCCTAAGATTTCTAAGGGATTTAAGAGAACTTTTGAGTAATTTTGAGTAGAGATTTCATCTAAAGCATCCTAAGGTAAGGATTCTTGCTTTAGATGTGAGTTTGCTTATAGTTATATTGAAGTCTTATTTGGTTGTTATTGTTCTTGTTGTTGTTTTGAGTTGTAGAGAGAAGACAAGACAACAAAGGAAATGAGAAGTACTAGAGAAGTCACTTTGTCACAAGGTAAGTAAATCCAACCAAGTTGAGATTTGAATAAGCTTTTGAGTAGAGATTGACTAGAGATGTATGCATATATAAGTATGTAGTATGCTTGATGAGAAATTTAGTTGAGATGAGTAGCTATTTTGTGGTTGTTGGATACACTTCATGTATGAGAAGTGTTTGGGGAAATGGAAATTGAAATGAAGTTTTGGGAGATGTTGTGTAAACCTATTTGGAAGTGCTTTTGTTGACAAGGATTATGGTTATATGAGGGAGTTTTCTCCCATTTTGGATGGCTAAGAATGAAGTATAGTAGTAATTATAGTGGAGTGTTTATATGCACATGAGTTGCTTGATGAAATGCCTAAGTGAAAAGCATGTTACAAACGCTCGTCACACAGTGACTTTCTCGAGTGAATTTTTGGGCATCTTACGGATTAAAGGCTGGGTTTAGACCAAAACATAAGAGTTATAGTCTTGTCTCTAAGCTTTAAAACGAGATAAAAATCGTAGCAATCTAATGTGTATAACTCAAGTTATGCCTTTTTTAGAGTGACCTACGTAGAATGACTGTCTTTGAAGCACCATTGCATTTATGCTTTTCATAAGTGCATTAGTGAGCATGAGCCATCCATACGTATTATTTATGCACTTAAGCAGTAGCTTGAGAAATAGTAGAGAATGTGAGTATAAGCTACGTGAAGAGTAAAGAGAGAATGAGAGAATGAGCACTAGAGAACAAAGAGAAAGTAGTGCTAAACAAAAGAGAATAGAGTAGGTTGTGCGATGGGGAACCCGTGAGTTATGGGTAGAGTATTCCCGCATGTACGCCGCATTGAGAGAGTAGCATGAGTATGAGAGAGAGAAGTGGTGTAGCCCGTGAGAGTGCATGCGGATGAGGGCTATACCTCAGAGTACCCGAGAGAGAGAGAGTATACACTCACATGGCCAAGGGTTTCGAATCCATGCATAACCGAGTCCAATCGGCTAGAATGAGTAAAAGTCACGTAGAGTGGGAGTGAGTCTCGACCGTGCCTCCGGTAAGATGAGGCCGTGACTACTAAAGAGAGTTAGTAGAAAAGAGTTATGAGAAAGAGAAAATAGAGAGAGGTATAAGAGAGAGAGAGTAAATGAGAATTGTAAGGAAAAAATTAGAGAGAGATAGTTATGGGGATAGATGTGTAGAGGATTTACTTACTGAGCATTAGTTGTGCTCACCTTGCCATTTTTCTATGTTTTGTAGGACTAGGTGAGGACACAATCGGAGGCGTGGCAAGCGAAGGGAAGGGAAATAATGGCTACTTGTCCCACCTTGTTTTTGATGCTTTTGTACATGATATAACTTTTTTGTATAAAGAATGTATATGTTTAATAAAAAAGAAAATTTGGGCCCTAACTATTTACTACTTTTATATGTATTTTATTATGTACATGTTTTATGAGTATTTGAGTAGAAAGCGGCTATTACATTTTTGGTATCAGAGCCGAGATTTTGAGAGTTGACAGCGTACCATTCTCGTCGCTATGATGTTCGAGAGCCGACTGTGTAAGTTAATTATTTCCTTACGTTAAGTGTGTTCTTAAATTGATCAAGTATGATTGTTTTGTAGATGAGACGTAGTACTTGAAGGAAGGGTAAGAGTGTGATGAACGAGGGAGAATCCTCTAACCCACCAGAACCAATTCCCCCTACCCTTGATGAAACGATGATTCGAAACATTGTACAGCAGGTATTAGCGGAGAGTCAAGGGAGAGTTGTTCAGGAGAAAACCGCCCACAAGACAAGAGCGAGAAGTGCCGGTACCTCAGACAGTACAAACTCGGGTTGATCCGATTCAGAGGCTTGCAAACCAGCATCAGCCGCCAGCATTTAGGGGTACTAGGGATCCGCTAGAGGCAGAAGAGTGGTTTAAGTCCGTAGAGCGGACGGCGAAACTGTTTCCCATGAATGATAGAGAGAGGATTAGATATGCCAGTTTCTTATTTAAGGGAGATGCCCGAATTTGGTGGGAATTCATGGAGGAGACTCATAATATGGCCTCGATGACCTAGGAAGAATTCAGAAGATTGTTTGAGGCTGAGTATCGAACAGAAGATCGAGTACATGAGAAAGTCCAAGAGTTTATTCATCTGAAGCAGGGGATTAGTACTGTGAAAGAATATTCAGTTAGATTCAACTCCCTTGCTCGTTTTGCACCCGAAATAGTGTATACACAGGAGTTAAAAAGAGATAAGTTTGTGCAAGGTTTAAGATCAGATATTGCCCGAGATGTTATGACAGGAGCCGTGCCCCCTCATACCTACAGTGAAGCTCTAGCAAGGGCTTTAAGGGCAGAGATCTATGTAAACAAATATCTTGTAGAAGGGTTATCTCCAGCGGTACCCAGTGAACCATCCACTACCTTACAGAGGGAGAGAGTAGATGTTACAAGGAACAGAAATGTAAGGGCCAAGAAGAAGTTTCAATCCAAGAGGAACAAGAGAGACTGGTAGAACAAGCGGCCCAGGACAGAAGGGTTTCCCCCTTGTGCTAAATGTGGGAGGAACCATTCAGGAGAGTGTTTGAGGGACAAAAATGTATGTTACAGTGCCGCACACGTGGCACCGATGAGGGATTGTAAAGTTCCCCTTCCACCAGCTCCTCTTCCACCTCTGGCTCAGACTTTAGAGGTACCAATGCCAGAGTTTTTATAGTGGCACAAGGTGAAGCCGAGGCCAGCCCATCAGCTGTAACTGGTCAGTTGTTTTTTCATGTTGTTTCCTTATATGCTTTAATTGATTCTGGGGCTACCCATTCTTTTATTTCTCATGGAATGATGAGAGATTAGGTTTGAAACCTATTAGAGTGAATCAACCTATTAAGATAGAGTTACCTGATGGGGTGAGTGTGTTGACTCAAGAAATGTTATTAGGAGAATCCGTAGTGATCCAGGGATGAGAGTTAGCAGTTAATTTAATAGTTTTTCATATGTCTGACTTTGATGTGATATTAGGCATGGATTTCCTAGAGAGGTATGGAGTAGAGATTGATTGTCGGAAGAATAAAGCGAGATTTAATCTCGATAGTGGAGATAAATTTAGTTTTGGGGAGGGCTATCAGTTAAGTATGTTGATTAGTAGTGTGAAGGCAAAAAAAATGTTGAGGAAAGGGTGTTCTGGATATAATACCCATGTAGTGCAGAGTGGTGATGTTCCACAGCCAGAAATTCAGAGGGTGCCGATAGTTCGAGAATTTTTAGATGTGTTTCCTGAAGACTTACCAAGTTTGCCACCGGAAAGAGAGGTTGAGTTTAGTATTGAACTAGCACCAAGAACATCACCCATATCTAAAGCCGCTTACCGAATGGCCCCAGAAAGCTTCAAGAATTAAAAAGCAACTTCAAGAGCTTCTAGATAAAGGTTTTATCCGATCAAGTCACTCTCCCTCGGGAGCTCCAATTCTGTTTGTAAAGAAAAAGGACAGGTCACTACGGATGTGCATTGATTATAGAGTTGAATAAGGTGACAGCAAAGAATAAGTACCCGCTACCTCGGATAGATGATTTGTTTGATCAGTTGAAGGGTAGCAGTATTCTCCAATATTGATTTGAGGTTAGGGTACCATCAGGTAAGAGTGGTGAGCAGAATATAGCGAAGATTGTTTTTCGTACAAGGTATGGGCATATGAATTTGTAGTGATGCCGTTTGGCTTGACAAATGCACTGGCCGTTTTTATGGACTTGATGAATAGAGTATTCCATGACTGTCTAGATCAGTTCATCGTGGTGTTCATTGATGATATTCTGGTTTATTCCAAATCGAGAGAAGAGTATGAGGAACATTTGAGAATAGTGCTGTGATGATTGAGAGAAAAGCAATTGTATGCAAAATTTTCTAAGTGTGAGTTTTGGCTCGACCAAGTAATATTTCTGGGCCATACTGTGTCTAAGGAGGGGATTTTAGTAGACCCGAGTAAGGTGAAGGCAATCCTTGAGTGGCAGAGGCCGAAGACAGTAAAAGAGGTCAGAAGTTTCTTAGGCCTGGCAGGTTACTACATACGATTTGTTGAAGGGTTCACCTAGTTGGCTAAATCATTGACAGCTCTTACCAAACAGAAGACTCCTTTTGTTGAAGAAGAGGTTAACATCAGCTCCAGTGTTAGTGTTACCACAGGAGGGTGTAGACTATGATATTTATACGGATGCCTCATTGCAAGGACTTGGGGTGGTGTTAATGCAGTTAGGTAGGGTGATAGCATATGCCTCTCGACAACTGAAAGAGTATGAGAGAAGACACCCTACGCATGATTTAGAGTTGGCAGCTGTGGTCTTTGCCTTAAAGATTTGGAGGCATTACCTTTATGGTGCCAAGAGTAACATTTACACTGATCATAAGAGTTTAAAGTACTTCTTCACTCAAAAAGAGCTGAATATGAGACAGAAAAGGTGGCTAGAGCTAGTGAAGGATTATGAATGTGAGATCAAGTACCAACCGGGAAAAGCCAATGTAGTAGCCGATGCCTTGAGTAGAAAAGCCTATTTATCCCGACTCACCAAGCAGAAAGAACTAATAGAAGAGTTTTGTAGAGAGCAGATCGAAGTGATTCCGGGAAGGATTGCCAGGTTAGAGATTCAGTCTACTTTATTGAAGGAAGTCAAAGAAAAACAAGTGGCCGATGAGTGGTGTCAAAGAGTAGTGCAGCAAGTGCTTGAGGGCAAGACAATGAAGTTCCACTTAGTTGATGGTGTCCTCTATTTCAGAAATCAGTTGTGCATTCCTCTGAATGATGAGTTGAAAAAGAGAATTCTTTTAGAGGCTCATGACACACCGTACACTGCTCATCCTGGAGCAACCAAGATGTACCAAGATGTAAAGAGAGGCTATTGGTGGCCAGGTATGAAGAGAGATATAGCAGAGTTTGTAGCTAAATGTCTAACGTGTCAACTGGTAAAAGCCGAACACCAAAGGCCGTCAGGATTACTTCAGCCACTTAGTGTTCCGAAATGAAAATGGGAGAGTATTTCAATGGATTTCATCACAGGTCTCCCTAGGATACAGAGATGTTATAATGCTATATGGGTGATTGTGGATAGATTAACTAAGTCCGCTCATTTCCTTCCAGTAAAGGAGAGTACCACCTCGGATCAGTTGGCTCAAATTTATGTGAAAGAGATAGGCAGGTTACATGGTGTACCCAAGATCATAGTGTTAGACAGGGATTCAAGATTTGTCTCAGCTTTCTGGACTAGTTTATAGAGAAATTTGGGTACCCGTTTGGCATTCAGTACTGCCTATCATTCTCAGACGAATGGCCAAACAGAGAGAAAAAATTAGGTGCTTGAGGATATGTTGAGAGCTTGCTGTATGGATTATAGAATGTCATGGCATGAAATTTTACCGTTGGTGGAGTTTGCCTACAACAATAGTTATCAGTCTACGATTAAGATGGCACCTTACAAGGCTTTGTATGGTAGACGATACAGGTCTCTACTACATTGGGATGAGATCGGTGAAAAAGATAAGTTGAGCACCGCTCTTGGGCCAGAGATGACTCAGAAGATGATAGAGGACGTAAGCTTAATCAGAAAAAGAATAAAGCAAGCCCAAGATCGACAGAAAAGTTATGCCGATTTAAAGAGGAAAGAAGTGGAATTTCAAGTGGGTGAGAAGGTGTTTCTGAGAGTTTCCCCTTACAGGCGAGTGATGCGCTTCAGGAACAAAGGGAAGTTAGCATCGAGATTCATAGGTCCATCTGAGATATTGCAACGAGTGGGTAAAGTTGCCTACAGATTGGCACTTCCACCTAGTATGGACAAGGTGCATGATGTATTCCATGTCTCAATGCTATGAAAGTATGTAAGTGATCCCTCCCATATCCTGAGTATAGAGGACATTGAGTTAACAGAGAACTTTGTGTACGAGGAACGTCCAGTACAAATTCTAGATCGAAGGATTAAAGAACTCCGGAACAAGAGTATTCCGCTAGTGAAGATCCTTTGGAGGAATCACAAGGTAGAAGAAGCGACATGGGAGGTAGAACGAGACATGCAGATTCGCTCCCAGAGTTATTCGTGTGAATTTTGGGGACGAAATCCTTTTAAGGAGGGGGAGAATTGTAACGCCCCGCTTGAGGTATGTAGCTAAGATTTGCTGTATTTATTGATTCGGTTTTAATTGAGTTTGTATGTTGAGTTGGTTGAGTGTTTGCCTTGAAATTGGTTGAGTTTTGAGGACTCTTAAAATTTCAGTCTTCGCCGCGGTGACGTTGGCTTGAGTAAGGTGGTGTCGGCTCTGTAACTCTTCGCCGGGGCGACGGAAGTTTCTTCGCCGCAGCGACGAGCCAGTTGAAAAGTTTAATAAGTTTCTAGAGAATTCTTCCTTTGGGGCACAATGACCATTCTACCCCTAATTAGTAGGAAAAGTGGGGAGTAAAATGTAAGAAAATTTCATAGAGAATAGGTTAGTGTGGGGGTGTGATTGTAATGAATCAAAGGATACAGATGGAATTTCCAAGAAAGAGCAAGGGCAAAATGGGAAAGAAAGGTTATAATATGAGCTAAAAAGGGTTAAGTGAAATAAACCCTCCATTTCATTCATTTCCACCGCTACCCATTCTCTAAATTCTCTCAATTTTCCTTTCAATTTTCCTAAGATTTCTAAGGGATTTAAGAGAACTTTTGAGTAATTTTGAGTAGAGATTTCATCTAAAGCATCATAAGTAAGGATTCTTGCTTTAGATGTGAGTTTGCTTATAGTTATATTGAAGTCTTATTTGGTTGTTATTGTTCTTGTTGTTGTTTTGAGTTGTAAAGAGAAGACAAGACAACAAAGGAAAGGAAAAGTGCTAGAGAAGTCACTTTTTCACAAGGTAAGTAAATCCAACCAAGTTCAGTTTTAAATAAGCTTTTGAGTAGAGATTGAGTAGAGATGTATGCATGAATAAGTATGTAGTATGCTTGATGAGAAATTTAGTTGAGATGAGTAGCTATTTTGTGGTTGTTGGATACACTTCATATATGAGAAGTGTTTTAATGTGTTTGGGGAAATGGAAATTGAGATGAAGTTTTGGGAGATGTTGTGTAAACCTATTTGGAAGTGATTTCTTTGACAGGGATTATGGTTATATGAGGGAGTTTCTCCCATTTTGGATGGCTAGAAAATGAAGTAGAGTAGTAATTATAGTAGAGTGTTTATATGCACATGAGTTGCTTGATGAAATGCCTAAGTGAAAGCATGTTACCAAAGCCCCTTTATCACAATTTTGTGACTTTACGAGTGATTTTGGGCATCTTATGAATTAAACTGGGTTTAGACCAAAACATAAGAGTTATAGCCTCTAAGCTTTAAAACGAGACAAAAATCGTAGCAATCCAATGTGTATAACTCAAGTTATTCCCTTTTTAGTGTGACCTGCGCAGAATGAGTGTCTTTGAGGCACCATTGCATTTATGTTTTTCATAAGTGCACCATGAGCTGTCCATACGTATTATTTATGCACTTAAGAAGTTGCTTGAGAATAGTAGAGAATGTGAGTATAAGCTACTTTAAGAGTAAAGAGAGAATGAGAGAATGAGCACTAGAGAACAAAGAGAAAGTAGTGCTAAACAAAAGAGAATAGAGTAGGTTGTGCGATGGGGAACCCATGAGTTATGGGTAGAGTATTCCCGCATGTACGCCACATTGAGAGAGCGGCATGAGTATGAGAGAGAGAGAAGTGGTGTAGCCCGTAAGAGTGCATGCGGATGAGGGCTATACCCGAGAGTACCCGCGAGAGAGAGAGAATATACACTCACATGGCCAAGGGTTCCGAATCCATGCATAACCGAGTCCGATAGGCTAGAATGAGTAGAAGTCACGTAGAGTGGGAGCGAGTCCCGGCTGTGCCTTCGGTAAGATGAGGCCGTGACTACTAAAGAGAGTTAGTAAAAAGAGTTATGAGAAAGAGAAAGTAGAGAGAAGTATAAAGAGGGAGTAAATGAGAATTGTAAGGAAAGAATTAGAGAGAGAGAGTTACGGGGATAGATGAGTAGAGGATTTACTTACTGAGCATTAGTTGTGCTCACCCCGCTATTTTCTATGTTTTGCAAGACCTAGGTGAGGATACAGTCGGAAGGGCATCGGCAAGCGAAGAGATATGGCTACACTGTCCACCTTGTTTTGATGCTTTTGTACATGATACAACTTTTTGTATAAAGAATGTATATGTTTAATAAAAGAAAAATTTGGGCCCAACTTTTCATACTACTTTATATGTATTTTATTATGTACATGTTTTATGAGTATTTGAGTAGAAAGCGGCTATTACATATACTTAAGTCCGAAAAGAAATTGTATATCCTTGATAAGCCATACATGGCTAAGCCTGATCCTGCTACCACTCAGGAAGTAAAGGATACTTATCAAAAGTTCCTTAATGATGCTGATGGCGGTTAATGTGTTAGTAAACGGTCCCATATACGCAGCGGAAACAAAACAAATAATTCAAGGATCGTTTACATGAGCCAAGATCAAGGGTATAATTTTACAATTCATATTAAATAAAATCTGAAGAAAAATAAAACTGAGTCTAAAGAAAACAAACGCACGTTGGAGCCTCCTCCAAATTTGTCGACGAATTTTTTGCTACCCATCCAAGTGTAGGATCGAACCTGCGTAGTCCACACGAAGACAATCTCAAAAGAACCAAAGAGGGATTTGCTAGATCCTCTTTGGCTTCAAGATTAAGAAGAAAGCAAATCAAATTGAATTGATTTCTACAAAACAAAGTGTTTCTTCCGTGGGAGTGTTTTCAAGGGGGCTGCTATGTTTTAATTTCAAAGAAAAATTAATTAATCCCATAATTAACACACACACACTTTTCTTTTTAGAGTTAATCAATTTGCCCTAATCCCATACGGAGTAGGCTTGGGCTCCAACCCAAACGCCCCATGTTGCCAAACACTCCCAATTTAATTTTTTTTTTTCATCATTATCTCAATTAAAATCAATTAATATACATATTTAAATATATATTAACATTTAACAATAATGATAATATATTTAAATATGTGCGAACACACATTTAAAACATAATTTCACTTATTTAATTTTTCTAACAAATTAAATAAAGGCTACGACCTCAGTAAATTTAATTGCATTGTGAAATTACCAAAATATCTTTTCGCCTTAAAAGACGAAAACGCCATTCTTTCTTCTTCGATCTTAAATTATCTTCTATGTGTGTGACCCATAGGCTCCTCATCATATCGGCAGTGTATAGTATCGCGATTAACACCAATTAATTGTCTCACTAATACACAAACCAAGATTGGCCCCTAGCAAGGCATCATAGCCACCCGATAGATTCGGATTCAGCAAAGTAGCTACCTATCAACGATATGGTTATCATGCAATTCGATCCTTTCATCATACGTTATCTCGACGAGACGAAGGCATAGAAATAGTGTCAACGTTCGGTTACTCGATATTATGTATTCGATCGGACCAATGACCCGTATTATAAAGCCCTGGATAGAGCAACAACTCAATCCCACTGTGGCCACAGTTTTAACGTCATTGCCATATACTGAATTGTACCGTGAGATAACTTCTCCCATACCCGGGAGTGATGAATCCTCTGTCAATCCACCATAGTCTTGATACACTCCTTGATGCAGCCAATCACCACTGTATTGACAACTCTGAAAAGAACTACGTTAGGCTAGTGTCAAACTACACCAATCGGTGCACAAGGTGCTCCGGTGATCTCAAGTCTAAGGATCAAATGCACCACCATTCGTTAGAGGATTTGTTCCATAAACACTAGGGTTACCATCCATACGGAATCCTCTGGTGGGTCAGTCTAGTGAACTTGCTGTGGTGTAATCGCCTACAGCAAGCACCCATGTGTTGCACTAGGTTGTCACCAAACAACATTGACAAGTGAGATCAGTCACTACCTTTTGACAGGGTCGTTCAACACTATGATAGCCTTACCGTATTATCTGTGCCCTTATTTCAGAATAATACTGGGGCTACGGACGTTTCTAGAATGGCCACCATATGTGCTCATAGGGTTGTCACTATCAAGATTTGAAACACTTGATACCCTCATCACGGTTCTACCATTCTAAGGACATATATCAATACATATTGCAATGATAATGATTTACGCGATATAGAATAAAATGTCTTTTGTTGATTAATGAACATTATTACAAAGAGTTAGTTCTACAATAATTGATTGGCTCTAGGGCATCTACTCTAACAATCTCCCACTTGCACTATAGCCAATCATTCATGTATTTAATACCAAATGATCTCAAGTGCCTTTCATGCTTCTGCTGCGACAGAGGCTTTGTCAGTGGATCTGCGAGATTGTCGTCAGTATGCACTTTACTAATCTACACGTCTTTCCTCTCAACTATCTTGATAATCATATTTTACACTATGATTTTGCATTGAATTTTGATAGGATTTAGGATACTTTTCATACAATTTGGGCTATAATTGCTACCTAATTCTATTAATTTGTCTTTGCAAGCCTAAACGGTGATTTTTAGCATAAATGACAGTTTTGAGCGTAAATTGTGTAACTTGAGCTTGGAAACTCGGAATGACCTGAATTTAGAAGCTTTATAAAGCTAAGAAGAAGAGCTGCAACTTTCATGTTTTGGGTGTTTCCTAATTCTGACTGGACAAGGGTGAAAACTTGGCTTAAAGTTGTGAAAAGTACGCTGGGAACTGAAGAAAAACGTCTTTGGACGTGCTTCAGTATTTCTGCCATAACTTGATGTTTAGACCTTGGATTGTGCTAATTCTTGAACTACCAGAAATATAATTGAATGGGCTACAATTCATATGTTTAACACTTTTTCAGATTCAGACTCTATCATGCTCATATTTGGCCCGAAAGGCTTCGCCGTGACGAAGACAAAGCTTCGCCGCGGTGCCCTGTGTCAGATTTAAAAATAAAACGACGCGTTTTGGCTTGCTAGGGCTTGATCCTTAAGTGAGAGATGTATAAATTAGAGCAAAAAAGGAAGAGAAAGGGTCTTGGTTCGTCATTTGGGAGACAGCTCATGGAAGGAGAAGATTATTGAAGATTTGAGCTTCAAATTAGAGAAGATTTCTCCATCTTTTGTTTGTTTTTCAATGATGAATCTTGATTCAAGTTGTTTTTGTTATTTTATTTTGTTTTTGACTATGAACTAAGTTGTTTAGCTAGGGTTTGATGTAATCTTGATACAATGATTCAAATTTATATGAATTGATTAACTTTGAGTTTTAATTTCATGATTGAGTGTTTATCTCTTTGCTTAATGACTTTTGAATGCTTGATCACCATTCAAATGTGTGTTGTTCATAATGAGACTGAGAAGTGATTTGTGATTGTGTCTCTTGGGATAAATACCATAGATTAGCAAACGCTAGAGATAGGTTTAGCGATCTATGAAATCTAGATAGAATTCCATAAAGCTTAAAAGACTTTGAACTATTAATCTTCATTTTGTTGGGTGTGGAAGCTTGATAGGGATAAGTAGAGAAATGTAGCCTGAGAAGGTATGTTTTACAACTTAGGGAATTCAATTTTCAATCAAGGAATTAGAACTTGGGTAATAGATTCTGTGATTTGGGTTAGCGTATCTAGGTGAAATCAACACCCTAGCCTTTTTTTACCATTGTTTAATTAGTTAAGTTGTTGGGTTTTGCTTTAATTTCATTATCATTCATTTATATTTTGTTAATTTGTATTTAGTTGTTAATTTCCATCAATCCAATTTATTGTTTCTTCAATTAGGACTTAAACTAGGGAAATTGGTACTTAGTAACACTCTCCTCATGGGAACGATACTCTACTCATCACTCTATTACTTGTGCGATTAGTATACTTGCTACATATTGCATGTTGTAGGAAACACACATCAAGTTTTTGGCGCCGTTGCCGGGGATAGTTGATTAGTAATATTGATAGTATCTAGTGTAGTGCTAAATTGAAGCTTTTATTTCATTTTTGTAGTTAATTGTAAATTTTGTATAGTCTTAAGTATGAGAAATGACATTACCTCTTTCGTGCAAGGCAACGATGAATCACTATATGAAGCTTGGGAGAGGTACACAGAGTTGTTAAGGAATTGTCCACATAATGGTCTACCGTTTTAGAGACAAGTCCAAACATTTTACAATGGGTTGCTACCAAATATTCAAACGATGGTAGATGTGGCAGCAAGCGGAGCCTTAAATAACAAGACCCTAGAAGATGCTTATGAATTACTTGAGCTGATGGCCAACAATAACTACCAAAGACCTAATGAGAAAGCAATGCCAAAGAGAACAATGGGTCTACATGAAGTCGATGTGTTCGCCATATTATCTGCACAAATTGCATCACTTGAAAGCCAATTGGGAGGTATGAATGTAAATTCTATTCACTCACCTTTTAAAACTTGTGAATTTTGTGTAGGAAACCATGGGAGTGTGGAATGCCATGATGGAAACCAGTTATTCTTCTCAACAACCGAGCAAGTGAATTACATGGTTAGTTCACAGAGACTACAAAGTGACTCTTTCTCCTATGCTTACAATCTTGGTTGGGGGAATCACCCAAATTTGTTCTAGAGCAATCAAAGCAGTCAATCAAATCAAAAGATAGTGCCAAACCATCAACCGGTGGTGAATCATCAACCATGTGAGCAAAGAGTGTCAAAATTGGAAGATATATTCGAAGAGTTCATGCAAGAAACCACAAGTTTTATGAATGAGACACGCTCAAACTTCAGAAATCAAGGAGTGTCCATTCAAAATTTGGAGGTTCAAGTGGGGCAATTGGTTGAACAATTGACAGAGAGATCTCAAGGTTCTTTGCTAAGCACAACGGTCACAAATCCTGAAGAACAATTAAATGTCATAACATTGAGGAGAGGTATAGTGTTGGAGCAACCTCACAGTGAAGGAAAGTTGGAAGAACATGAAGACAAGACTAATGAAAAGGAAAATCTCAAAGCGGAAAGGTGTGCAGGATACTTAGGAGAATTTCAACCAAGCAACTGACCTCACAAGGAACAATTTGAGGAATTTGGTGTAAATGCGCACAAGTCAAAATTGGTGTTGGAAGAGATTCCAAACATTGGACTCAACCAATCACCATCTCATCTCAAGTACACATACACGAATTTGAAGTTCCGAAGAGATGCTTACGAGAATGTCCGAAATTCCAAAGGAAAGACCAAGAGGTGGCAATGGGAAGTAAAGCACCCCACAAGGATCCGGATTGACGAAGGACCATGGGAAAGTCGAGCTTCCGACTATAAACAAGCGCTTCTTGGGAGGCAACCCAAGTGTTTTCATTTGTTTATTTGTTATTTTGAATTTGTTTAGTTGTTTTATGATTTAGAATAATTTTAATTTAGTTTGTTTTTGGGTGTTTCAGGTGAAGTTCAAACTAAGGCGAAAAAGGGAAAATGTTCCAGACTTCGCCGAGACGAAGTAGCCTCTTTTTGTGATGCAGCTTCTGTATTTTTTCGCCGCGGTGAAGAATTTGTGTTCGCCGCGGCGCAGAAAGTCTGGTGAATTTTGCTAAGGAAACTTCGCCGCAGCGAGTATGTTTTCTTTTAATAGTCGCATGACCTTTTATTTTTGCAAAAATTTTTATGAAGCACTTTTCTTTTTAGTTTTTGCTTTTATTTCTTTATGTTTTGCAAGTAAGAATTGATGTTGATTTCCTGGTTTTTAGCTCTTTATTTGTTTTTGTTTAGATTTTAGGTTCAGTTCAATAAGGTTGAGATTAGGATGTAATTCTTTCATATTAATTGGTGAGGGTATCTAACACATTTGGCACCATAGACTTTCAATTGTTTGACAGATGATGATGATAAGGAAGCCAAGGAATGGATGCCAGGATTTAGCACAAGAATCGGCCTTTACAGATTAATCAGGGGCGTATCTCGTAACCTCTACTTTTGTTTTTTCTATTCCTTGGATGTGCATGATGTGACATTGGGGACAGTGTCATTTTAAGTTTGGGGGTAGGGAAATTTTGAGAATTTGTGTGTTTAGTTTGTTTGTGTGTTTCTTTTTGTTTTAAGTTCTTTGATTGTTAAATGTTTAGTGTGTTTTGTGTGTTTTGTGTGTGTTGTGTTGTTGTTGCCTAGATGAATTGCATAAGTCTATGATGAAAATAGAATTGTTGGGATATTATTTTTGGAAAATGTTAAGCATTGCTTCAAGTTTATGTTTATTGACTGAATTTTGATTGAAGTTTGTTGAGTGGTTCAATCACCATTTTCATTTATTTCGACATGCTTAGATTCATTTTATGTGGTTAGGTAAAGTTTGATAATGTTGGTGGACTCTATAACCTAGTTAAGAAGTGCTTGAGGCGAAATTCTAGGATTAGACATGGTTGAGGAGATGATTTAGGCATTCTTTTTGGAACGTTTGAGCCTTTCTAGCCAACCTATGAATGAAATTGTCCCTAGTCACCCATTTGAGCCGTTTTGATCATTATTGCTTTATTTTTCTTGGCTAACAAAAAATTGTCCAATCCTTATACCCTAAACACTCTGACGTACCCTTAGGAGAATTCGATCTTAGTGCAAACACAAAGAATGGAAAAAGAGTTGTACGAATAAGCCAAAAGAATAGTTTGGGGGTTGTGAGAAGGGCAATAAAAATAAAAGAGGTAGTTCGTCTCAATTCAATTGATTTGTTTTGCTTTCGGAAAAAAAAAAACAGAAAAAAAACAATTCTTTTGCCAAGTTTAAGGGTATCTCGGCTGGAAACTAGTAACTGCCTTAAAAATTGCGTAGCAGTTCTTGGCGACCTCTGGTTTAACAATGCCACGTACACCTTAGACGCATTTCCCGGCCGCGAATTTTGGTATAAAAAAAACAAAAGATACAAGTTTGAGGGTTGTAAATTAGTGGACACGTTGATTGGTGGTTGAGATGAAGTGGAGTTCGATTTGATTTGAGTGTTTGCATGAGGAAAACCGAGTTCTCTTACTTTGTATTTCCTATCCTTTTTCTTGGAACCCATTTCCCGAGCCTAACGTTACAAGCTTGCAAAGACCTTTTGATCCTTAGCGATGTCTAGTCTACATTAGTGGAGAGTAGTTCCATACTTAGGCTTATGGAGTCTGTCACCATTTGATAAACTTTACATTTCTGCATAAAATAATCCGAGAAGTTGGAATGTGGACTGAAGTGGGGATCACCTACTCGGGGGACTAATAGAGAAAGATAGTCGATGCAACTTATAACTTCTCGGAGTGTTGAACATTTTCTAGTAATAATTTTTCAACAACCTTAGAGACTTACATAAATTCTAGGCAATTCTTGTGTTGAGTTTGAGTCTAATTTTTGTTTGTTCATTTTCAGTTTTGTTGTTTTGTGTTTTTGGTTGTTTGTTACTTTTCTTTCTTTGAGTTTTTATTCCTTTTTGCGTGAGGACGAGCAAATCTTAAGTTTGGGGGTATTTGATAATCATATTTTACACTATGATTTTGCATTGAATTTTGATAGGATTTAGGATACTTTTCATACAATTTGGGCTATAATTGCTACCTAATTCTATTAATTTTTCTTTGCAGGCCTAAACGGTGATTTTTAGCATAAATGACAGTTTTGAGCGTAAATTGTGTAACTTGAGCTTGGAAACTTGGAATGACCTGAATTTAGAAGCTTTGGAAAGCTAAGAAGAAGAGCTGCAACTTTCATGTTTTAGGTTTTTCCTAATTCTGACTGGACAAGGGTGAAAACTTGGCTTGAAGTTGTGAAAAGTATGCTGGGAACTGAAGAAAAACGTCTTTGGACGTGCTTCAGTATTTCTGCCATAACTTGATCTGTAGACCTTGGATTGTGCTGATTCTTGAACTAACGGAAAGATAATGGAAAGGGCTACAATTAATATGTTTAAAATGTTTTCAGATTCAGACTCTATCATGCTCATATTTGGCCCGAAAGGCTTCACCGCGGCGAAGCTTTGTGTCAGATTTAAAAATAAAATGACGCGTTTTGACTTGCTAGGGCTTGATCCTTAAGTGAGAGAGGTATAAATTAGAGTGAAAAAGGAAGAGAAAGGGTCTTGGTTCGTCATTTGGGAGGCAGCTCATGGAAGGAGAAGATTATTGAAGATTTGAGCTTCAAATTAGAGAAGATTTCTCCATCTTTTGTTTGTTTTTCAATGATGAATCTTGATTCAAGTTGTTTTTGTTATTTTATTTCGTTTTTTACTATGAACTGAGTTGTTTAGCTAGGGTTTGATGTAATCTTGATACAATGATTCAAATTTATATGAATTGATTTACTTTGAGTTTTAATTTCATGATTGAGTGTTTATCTCTTTACTTAATGACGTTTGAATGCTTGATCACCATTCAAATGTGCGTTGTTCATAATGAGACTGAGAAGTGATTTGTGATTGTGTCTCTTGGGATAAATATCGTAGATTAGCAAACACTAGAGATAGGTTTAGCGATCTATGAAATCTAGATAGAATTCCATAAAGCTTAAAAGACTTTGAACTATTAATCTTCATTTTGTTGGGTGTGGAAGCTTGATAAGGATAAGTAGGGAAATGTAGCCTGAGAAGGTATGTTTTACAACTTAGGGAATTTGATTTTCAATCAAGGAATTAGAACTTGGGTAATAGATTTTGTGATTTGGGTTAGCGTATCTAGGTGAAATCAACACCCTAGCATTTTTTTACCATTGTTTAATTAGTTAAGTTGTTGGGTTTTGCTTTAATTTCATTATCATTCATTTATATTCTGTTAATTTGTATTTGGTTGTTAATTTTCCATCAATCCAATTTATTATTTCTTCAATTAGGACTTAAACTAGGGAAATCGGTACTTAGTAACACTATCCTCGTGGGAACGATACTCTACTCATCACTCTATTACTTGTGCGATTAGTATACTTGCTACATATTGCATATTGTAGGAAACACGCATCATATCTCTCTGATGAGATGGAATCGTCTGAGTATGTGTCTGGATTTCTGATGAGACCGTGGTTCCCTGGCTTGAGCAATTGCTCCATTGTTGTCACAATAGATGTCTATAGGATCAACAATCATAGGAACCACACCAAGTTTAGTAATGAACTTCTTAATCCAGACTGCCTCCTTGGCCGCATCCGACAATGCAATATACTCAGCCTCCATTGTAGAATTCATTACAGTGCTTTGCTTGGAGCTTTTCCAACTCACTGTACCCCCATTGAGACAAAATACAAACCCTGATTGTGATCGATAATCATCTTTGTCCGTTTGGAAACTAGCATCATTGTATCCTCTTACAGTGAGCTCATCTTCCCCTCCATAAACCAAGAACATATCCTTAGTCCTCTTCTGTACTTAAAAAATATTCTTGTGACCATCCGGTGACGCTCACCTGGATCCGATTGATATCTACTACAAGTGCTCAAAACACATGAGACATCAATCCGAGTACATAGCATGGCATACATGATGGATCCAATTGCTGATGCATATGGTATCCTCTTCATTCTATCTCTCTCATCTTGTGTTTTAGGACACAATTCCTTAGAGATAAACACCATGTGACATCGGAAGAAATCCTTCTTGGATTCTTCCATACTGAATCTTTTCAGTACTTTGTCAATATATGTACTCTGACTTAGGCCAAGCAACCTACACAATCTGTCATGATAGATCTTTATACCAAGGATGTAGGCTGCTTCCCCTAAGTCCTTCATGGAGAAGCACTTGGATAACCAAGTCTTTACCAACTGCAAGTTCAGTATATCATTCCCGATCAGAAGTATGTCATCGACATACAACACTAGGAATGCTACTGCGCTCCTACTCACTTTCTTGTAAACACAGGGCTCATCTTCGTTCTTGATAAAACCGAATTCTTTTACGGCACCAAAGCGAATGTTCCAGCTCCTTGAAGCTTGCTTGAGTCCATAAATGGATCTCAGCAACTTGCATACCTTATTGGCTTGACTATCAAGAACGAAACCATCAGGTTGTGTCATGTACACATCCTCCTCAAGGTTTCCGTTCAGGAAAGCAGTTTTGACATCCATTTGCCAAATCTCATAGTCATGATATGCAGCAATTGCAAGCATCAAGCATCATCCGGATGGATTTAATCATGGCAACTGGCGAAAAGGTTTCTTCATAGTCAATGCCATGAATTTGTTTGAAACCTTTGGCAACCAGCCGTGCTTTATAAGTATGCACGTTGCCATCCATGTCAGTTTTCTTCTTGAAGACCCATTTACACCCTATGGGTTTTACCCCTTCAGGTGGTTCCACTAGAGACCACACTTGGTTCTCGTACATGGAGTCCATCTCAGATTGCATGGCTTCAAGTCATTTAACAGAATCTGGATCAAGGTTTCTTCATAGTCAATGCCATGAATTTGTTTGAAACCTTTGGCAACCAGCCATGCTTTATAAGTATGCACGTTGCCATCCATGCCAGTCTTCTTCTTGAAGACCCATTTACACCCTATGGGTTTTACCCGCCGGTGGTTCCACCAGAGACCACACTTGGTTACGGTACATGGAGTCCATCTCGGATTCATGGCTTCAAGTCATTTAATGGAATCCGGATCCGATATTAGCGTCTTCGTAGGTTCTGGGTTCATCGTCTTGGTAGACCAGTACGTCACCATGTTAAGTCACGAGATAACCGTATCTCTCGGGCTCATGGCGTACTCCCTGGGGGATCTACGTAGCTCCTGTGCTACCTGAGGTGGTTCACTTTGATCCACAAGTTATGGAGTAACCTCCTCATGATGCTCAACCACTTCCTGTGGCACATCATCTCGTCCTTCGTCTAGTATATCTTGTGGTTCTAGAACTTCATCAAGTTCTACTTTTCTCCCACTAGTACTTCTTAGAAAATGTTCCTTTTCTAGGAAGACACCAGTTCGAGCAACAAAAATTTTGCCCTCTACTGGGTGGTAGAAATAGTATCCTTTGGTCTCCTTTGGATACCCCACAAATATACATTCACAGGATTTTGGGCCCACCTTGTTCAAAGTCAATTTCTTAACATAAGCTTCGCAACCCCAAATGCTTAGATAAGACAAGTTGGGCTTTCGCCCACTCCATAGCTCATATGGAGTCTTATCTACAGACTTTGACGACAGACGGTTCAAAACGTGAGTCGCAGTCTCTAGGGCATAACCCCAGAACGATGCAGGTAAATCACTAAAACTCATCATGGACCTAACCATGTCAAGTAAGGTCCTATTCCTCCTTTCTGACACTCCATTGTGTTGGGGTGTATAAGGAGGGGTGAGTTGTGATACTATCCCACATTCTTTCAAGTACTCTGAAAACCCTGAGCTTAAGTATTCACTTCCTCGATCCGATCGAAGAGCTTTAATACTTTTGCCCAACATATTCTGTACTTCATTTTTGAATTCCTTGAATTTATCAAAGGCTTCAGATTTATGTCTCATAAGGTATACATAGCCATATCTACTAAAATCATCAGTAAGTGTGATGAAGTATGAATATCCACCTCTGGCTTCAACTGTTAGTGAACCATATACATCACTATGGATGATGCCTAACAGCTCAGTAGCCCTTTCACCTTGTCCTGTGAAAGGAGACTTTGGCATCTTGCCTAACAGGCATGACTCGCATACCTCAAATGAATGAAAGTCAAAAGGGTCCAAAACTCCATCCCTTTGAAGTTTTGCAATGCGGGTCTTATCTACAGAGATATGTCTGGTTTTGATTGTCATGTTTAGCTCTCTTGGTTTCAATATTGAGAATATCTTTATTGTTTAAATCAAGAACATATAATCCATTATATAACCTTGCAATTCCAAATAGAATACCATTCAAACTAAAGGACAACAATCCATTAGATATCTCAAAATGATAGCCCATATTATCCAAAGCGGATACTGAAATAATATTTCTAGAAATAGAAGGTACGTGATAATAGTTATGTAGTTCCAATAATAAGCCCGTAGGCAAAGATAAACAATAAGTCCCTACAGCCAATGCAGCCACATGTGCTCCATTTCCAACTCGTAGGTCCACCTCTCCCTTGGCGAGCACTCTACTCTGCCTTAGTCCCTACACATCAGTACAAATGTGAGTACCACATCCTGTGTCAATGACCCAAGATGTTGAGGGAGAGAAATTAATCTCAATCATAAAGATACCTGAAGTTGTAGCCTCTGACTTCTTCTTGCTTGCGAGGAAAGCCTTGCAGTGTTTCCTCCAATGGCTAGGCTTGCCACAAAAGAAGCAGACTACCTTGCCCTTCCCTATGCCACTCTCAGGCCCAAGAGCAACCTGTCCTTTGGGCTTGGGCTTGGGCGGAGGACTTACTTGGGCTTCGGGCCCAGGAGGCACACATTCCCTTTGGGCCTTGGGCCTTAGGTTTGGCCTTAGGCCTCCCTTGTCGTAACCCTTTGGTTTACCGGCGAACAACTTGATAAAATAGGCTTGGACTTTTTCAAGTCTTGCTCTGATCCCCTAAGCATGTTCAAAAAGTTACGAGGGGTTTTTCTCCATCGTGTTCATATTGAAATTCATTATGAAGCGAGCATAAGAAATCAGCAAGGATTGCGAAATTAAATCCATTTGTAATTCGCATCCAAGCAACATCTCAAAGTCTCAAGCCTCTATGTGCTCGATCATCTTGAGCACATGAGGACCAACTTGGGCTCCCTCGGCGACGACTCCCAAACAAAGTGCTTTTGACACCTTGTACCTCTCATATCGAGCATTTGTTTCGTAAAGCTCCTTGAGATGTAGAATAATGGAATAAGCATCCATATTCTCATGTTGCTCAGGCATAGGTGTCATCGATGCTAACATCAAGCATTGAAGCAGCTATCGGCATCGTAGGAACTTTTTGATAAGTATCTTAACTTCACGGAAGTTTTGGCAAAAGATAAGTATCCTTAACTTCCCCGAGTGGCATCAGGATCAGGCTCAGCCATGTATGGCTTTTCAAGGATATACAATTTCTTTTCTGACTTGAGTATAATCCAAAGATTACGATACCAGTCTGAGAAATTGGATCCATCCAACCTGTTTTCTTTCTCGATTATCGATGCTTGATTTCATAATGCTCATTTTGGTGAATCTACAATTGCAGAAAAGATAAAGTTATTATAAAGTTCATTATTATTTAATATGGTCTTTTATTAAACGATGCTCCCACTATTTTACTCAAGCTAATAGCCCTCACTATTAGCTCGGGAAAGCCCGTTGACTTTCCTAGTGGACTGAGATCCCACCCTTTCCATTTCAAACCTTCGCTTTGGCGAACAAGCCAAAATGAGTTGATTAGGTAGGCCAACAAACTTAATCCACACCAGTTGATAGCTCCCACTATCAACCTCAAATGTGAGAAAGCCAACAAGCCAATCACACAATCCAATGGCTCTAACCATTGTCCTCAAGTGTGATTCTCAGTATCAGGAGAGTGGACACTACATGCCACCACGTACACATAATATGTGTACTGCTCTACTATGCCTATGACGCGTTTATCAACCTTCGCTTTGGCGAACAAGCAAAAACCGTCATTTTAAGTCGACCCATCACCATTAAGGAAAACTCCAATGTATTTTAACCTCCCACTGGTAGAAGTGTACCCTTCGCTTTGGCAAACAAGGTTTCGACGAATAGTGGTTTGATTAAAACCATGGTGATGGAAGGCTTACGTGACTTAATATAATGCAGTTGAGGGGTTTGTTATTTATTGTCTCATCAGATTATTATCTTTGTTAGAATGACATTGTTTGGCATGTTATCAAACATTCAACCTTAGCATACATTCTAAACAAAAATTAAACGTGCCGGTACATGGCCCAACTAAAACCGATTTCCTCGAGCCTAGAGGAATCGGTGGGTCACCTAGGGGTCCTGTAATAAACATCTCGAGTCTTCAAGTATGGTTGCCTCGTTCTTTGCTCCATCTTCAAGTACATTACAAAACTTTTAAATTTAAAAAAGAATAATAATACAAAATTCTTTACATCAATAAATTTAGAAACCTCGATTGACATTCGAGGGGAGTTAGATGAGAAGAGAATGTACATCAAGAAAGAGGAGAAAGGCATGACACGCAGGCCCTATTTAATAAAATACAACCATACATACCCAAAAAAATTTCAAACATTCACCCTTAGGTCTAAGGCTCATGTACCGGGCACCATGCAATATACAAACAAGTACAAAGCATACATTTCAAAAACAATCAATTTTTGAAATTAGTGGGTTAATTACAATTTACCCCTTAAAAATTTGCAGATCTGTGTTTAGTCTAAAAGTTTTGAAACTTTGCATTTTAGCCCCTACACACTCGGAAGTGCGCTTGCTGTAGCAATGAGTTAGATCGCTGTGACGTGCGTTGGTTATGCTGACGTCCACGCTCTACGTACATATTCGCCGCGGCGATTTGGTATAGCGTTACTGTCCAAGGACGTCACTTGCGACAATGGGTTACTGCTCGCTGGTGGAGGCCATATACAGCACTCGTCGGAAGGGCATCGCCATAAGCAGCGGCCTTTAGTTTAAATCACCAGCCGCCTTGGATTTGGTTCGCTTCATGCGGCAATGGGTTATATCGTCGCGGCGAGCGTACACAGATCTATAGCTCCAGATATGTTCATACAGCAACCAAAAAACACTCTAATCGGATTTTGCAATCAATCAAACACATTGATCTCAACAAAAATCCATCATGCATTAAACCAAACGTGCAGTTCATCAACAAATCAGATTAATTGATTAATCAATTTCTCAAAAACATGATTTAAGGCAACATTATATCATCGAATACATGTTATCAACCATCCAAATAAAAAATTGTAAAATTCAGTACCCTAGGCTTGATACCATTGTTAATAAACAGTCCCATATACACAGCGGAAACAAAACAAATAATTCAGGGATCGTTTACATGAGCCAAGATCAAGGGTATAATTTTTCAATTCATATTAAATAAAATCTGCAGAAAAATAAAACTGAGTCTAAAGAAAACAAATGCACGTTGGAGGCTCCTCCAAATTTGTCGACGAATGTTTTGCTACCCATCCAAGTGTAGGATCGAACCTACGTAGTCCACACGAAGACAATCTCAAAAGAACCAAAGAGGGATTTACTAGATCCTCTTTGGCTTCAAGATTAAGAAGAAAGCAAATCAAATTGAATTGATTTCTACAAAACAAAGTGTTTCTGCAGTGGGAGTGTTTTCAAGGGGGCTGCTATGTTTTAATTTCAAAGAAAAATTAATTAATCTCATAATTAACACACACACGCTTTTCTATTTATAGTTAATCAATTTGCCCTAATCTCATACGGAATAGGCTTGGGCTCCAACCCAAACGCCCTATGTTGCCAAACACTCCCAATTTAATATTTTTTTTTTCATCATTATCTCAATTAAAATCAATTAATATATATATTTAAATATATATTAACATTTAACAATAATGATAATATATTTAAATATGTGCGAACACACATTTAAAACGTATTTTCACTTATTTAATTTTTCTAACAAATTAAATAAAGGCTATGACCTCAGCAAATTTAATTGCAATGTGAAATCACCAAAATACCCTTTCGCCTTAAAAGACGAAAACGCCCTTCTTTCTTCCTAGATCTTAAATTATCTTCTATGTGTGTGACCTATAGGCTCCTCATCATATCGGCATTGTATAGTATCGCGATTAACACCAATTAATCGTCTCACTAATACACAGACCAAGATTGGCCCCTAGCAAGGCATCATGGCCACTCGATAGATTCGGATTCAGCAAAGTAACTACCTGTCAACGATATGGTTATCATGCAATTCGATCCTTTCATCATACGTTATCTCGACGAGACGAAGGCATAGAAATAGTGTCAACCTTCAGTTACTCTTGATATTATGTATTCAGTTTCTGAACTAATGACCTGTATTATAAACTGGATAGAGCAACAACTCAATCCCACTGTGGCCACAGTTTTAACGTCATTGCCATATGCTGAATTGCGCCGTGAGATAACTTCTCACATACCCGGGAGTGATGAATCCTCTATCAATCCATCATAGTCTTGATACACTCATTGATGCAGCCAATCACCATTGTATTGACAGCTCTGAAAAGAACTGCGTTAGGCTAGTGTCAAACTACACCAATCGGTGGACAAGGCGCTCCGATGATCTCAAGTCTAAGGATCACATGCACCACCATTCGTTAGAGGATTTGTTCCATAGACACTAGGGTTACCATCCATATGGAATCCTCTGGTGGGTCAGTCCAGTGAACTTGCTGTAGTGTAATCGCCTACAGCAAGCGCCCATGTGTTGCCCCAGGTTGTCACCAAACAACCTTGACAAGTGAGATCAGTCACTGTCTTTTGACAGGGTCATTCAACACTATGATAGCCTTACCGTATTATCTGTGCCCTTATTTCAGAATAATACTGGGGCTACGGACGTTTCTAGAATGGCCACCATATGTGCTCATAGGGTTCTCACTATCAAGATTTGAAACACTTGATACCCTCGTCACGGTTCTACCATTCGAAGGACATATATCAATACATATTGCAATAATAATGATTTACGCGATATAGAATAAAATGCCTTTTATTGATTAATGAACATTATTACAAAGAGTCAATTCTACAATAATTGATTGGCTCTAGGGCATCTACTCTAACATAATGCTTGATGTTAGCATCAATGACACCAGTACTATAAAAGCAGCATGATAATATGGACGCTGCTACCATTACTCTACACCTCAAGGAGCTTTACGAAGGGAATGCTTGACATGAGAGGTACAAGGTGTCAAAAGCATTGTTTGGAAGTCGCCTCACCGAGGAAGCCCAAGTTGGCCCTCATATGCTCAAAATGATCGAGCACATGGAGAGGCCTGAGACTTTGGGGTTTGAGTTGGATACAAAATTACAAGTGCATTTAATTCTGCAATCCTTGCCTGACTCTTATACACTGTTCATAATGAACTTCAATATGAATGCTATGGTGAAAACCCTATCAGAGCTTTTGAACATGCTAAGGACTGCAGAGTAGGACTTGAATAAGTCCAAGCCTGTTTTACTGGCAGCTGACAGTAAAGGAAAGGAAAGGGAAAGGCCAAGGCCAATCCCAATCCCAATCCCAAGCCCAAGCCTAAAGGACAGGATGCTCTCAAGCCTGTGGGTGGCGTTGGGAAAGGTGGGAAGGTAGTCTGCTTCTATTGTGGAAAGTCTGGCCATTGGAGGAAGCATTGCAAGGCTTTCATCGCAAATAAGAAGAAGTCAGATGCTTCGACTTTAGGTATATTTATGATTGAGATTAACTTCTCTCCTTCAACATCTTGGGTCATTGACACAGGATGTGGTACTCATATTTGTACGGATGTGCAGGGACTAAGACAGAGTAGATTGCTCGCCAAGGGAGAAGTGGGCCTACAAGTTGGAAATGGAGCACATATGGCTACATTAACTATAGGGACTTATTGTTTGTCTTTGCCTTCGGGCTTATTATTAGAACTCAAAGACTGTTATTTTGTACCTGCAATTTCTAGAAACATTATTTTAGTATCCGCTTTAGATAATATAGGATATCATTTTGAGATTTCTAATGGATTGTTGTCTTTTAGTTTGAATGGTATTCTATTTGAAATTTCAAGGTTATATAACAGATTATATGTTCTTGATTTGAACAATAAGGATATTCTCACCGTTGAACCTAAGAAAGCTAAACATAGCGAATAAAACCATACATACCTTTGGCATTGTAGATTGGGTCATATTAATCAGACCCGCATTGCAAAACTTCAAAGGGATAGAGTTTTGGACCCTTTTGACTTCTAATCATTTGAGGTATGCGAGTCATGCCTTTTAGGCAAGATGACCAAGTCACCTTTCACAAGACAAAGTGAAAGGGCTACTAAACTATTAGGTATCATCCATAGTGATGTATGTGGTCCACTAATAATTAAAGCCAGAGGTGGATATTCCTACCTCATCACATTTACTGATGATTCCAGTAGATATGGTTATGTCTAGCTTATGAGACATAAATAAGTTCAGAGAATACAGGAATGAAGTACATAATATGTTGGGCAAAAGTATTAAAGCTCTTCGGTTGGATCGAGGAGGTGAATACTTAAGCTCAGGGTTTTTTGAATACCTGAAGGAATGTGGGATAGTATCACAACTCACTGCTCCGTATACACCCCAACACAATAGAGTGTTTGAAAGAAGGAATAGGACCTTACTTGACATGGTTAGGTCCATGATGAGTTTTAGTGATTTACCTACATCATTCCGGGATTATGCCCTAGAGACTGTAACTCACATTTTGAACCATGTGCCATCAAAGTCTGTAGACAAGACTCCATTTGAACTATGGAATGGGTGAAAGCCTAATTTGTCTTATCTAAGGATTTGGGGTTACGAATCTTATGTCAAGAAATTGACTTTGAACAAGCTGGGCCTAAAATCCTATAAATGTATATTTGTGGGGTATCCTAAAGAGACCAAATGATACTATTTCTACCATCCAGAAGAGCGCAAAATTTTTTGTTGCTCATACTGGTGTCTTCCTAGAAAATGAATTTTTTTCTAAAAAGTACTAGTGGGAGAAAAGTATAACTCAATGAAGTTCTAGAGCCACAAGATATACTAGACGAAGGACGAGAAGATGTGCCACAAGCAGTGGTTGAACATTAGGAGGAGGTTACTCTACAACTTGTGGATCAAAATGAACCACCTCAAGTAGCACAGGAGCTACGTAGAACTAGGAGAGTACGCCATGAGCCTGAGAATTACGGTTATCTCGTGACTCAACATGGTGACGTATTTGTCTACCAAGACGATGAACCCAGAACCTACGAAGACGTTATATCGGATCCAAATTCCGTTAAATGGCTTGAAGCCATGAAATCTGAGATAGACTCCATGTACCAGAACCAAGTATGGTCTCTAGTGGAACCACCTGAAAGGGTAAAACCCATAGGGTGTAAATGGGTCTTTGAGAAGAAGACTGACATGGATGGCAAGGTGCACACTTATAAAGCACGATTGGTTGCCAAAGGTTTCAAGCAGATTCATGGTATTGACTATGAGGAAACCTTTTCGCCGGTTGCCATGATTAAATCCAACCAGATTATGCTTGCGATTGATGCATATCATGATTATGAGATTTGGCAAATGGATGTCAAAATGGCTTTCCTGAACGGAAACCTTCAAGAGGATGTGTATATGACACAACCTGATGGTTCGTTCTTGATGGGCAAGCTGAGAAGGTATCAAGTTGCAGAGATCCATTTATGGACTCAAGCAAGCTTCAAGGAGCTGGAACATTCGTTTTGATGAAACTGTAAAAGAATTTGGTTTTATCAAGAACGAAGATGAGCCTTGTGTTTATAAGAAAGTAAATGGGAGCGCAATGGCATTCCTAGTGTTATATGTCGACGATATACTTCTGATCGGGAATGATATACCAAACTTGCAGTTGGTAAAGATTTGGTTATCCAAGTGCTTCTCCATGAAAGACTTAAGAGAAGCAACCTACATCCTCAAAATAAAGATCTACTGAGATAGATCACGTAGGTTGCTTGGCCTAAGTCAGAGTACATACATTGACAAGGTACTGAAGAGATTCAATATGGAAGAATCCAAGAAGGGATTTCTTCCGATGCCACATGGTGTCTATCTCTCTAAAGATATGTGTGCTAAAACACATGATGAGAAAGATAGAATGAAGAGGATCCCATATGCGTCAGTAATTGGATCCATCATGTATGCCATGCTATGTATTCGGATTGATGTCTCATGTGCGTTAAGCACTTGTAGTAGATATCAATCGGATCTAGGTGAGCATCACTGGATAATTGTCAAGAACATCCTTAAGTACCTGAAGAGGACTAAGGACATGTTCTTGGTTTATGGAGGGGAATATGAGTTCATTGTAAGAGGATACAATGATGCTGGTTTCCAAACAGATAAAGATTATTATCGATCGCAATCATGGTTTGTATTTTGTCTCAATGGGGGTGCAGTGAGCTGGAAGAGCTCCAAGCAAAGCATTGTAGGAGACTCTACAATGGGGGCTGAGTATATTGCATTATCCGATGCGGCCAAGGAGGCAGTCTGACTTAAGAAGTTCGTCATGTGTGGTTTCCATGATTTTTGATCTGATAGATGTCTATTGTGACAACAATGGAGCAATTGCTCAAGCAAAGGAACCACGACCTCACCAGAAGTTCGAACACATACTCAAACGTTTTCATCTCATCAGAGAAATGGTTGAGAGGAAAGATGTACAGATCAGTAAAGTGCATACTAATGACAATCTCGCCGATCCACTAACGAAGCCTCTGTCGCAATAGAAGCATGAAAAACACTTAAGGTCATTCGATATTAAATACATGAACGATTGGCTATAGTGCAAGTGGGAGATAGTTAGAGTAAGTGCCCTAAAGCCAATCAATTATTATAAAATTGATTTTGTAATAAATGTTTATTTATCAATAAAAGGCATATTCTTCTATATCGTGTATGTAATGATATATGTCCTTAGGATGGTAGAACCGTGACGAGGGTATCAAGTGTTTCAAATCTTGATAGTGAGAACCCTATGATCACATATGGTGGCCATTCTAGAAACGTCAGTAGCCCCAATATCATTTTGACCAAGGACACAGATAATACGGTAAGGCTATCATAGTGTTGAACGACCCTATCGAAAGGCAATTACTGATTTCACTTGTCAAGGTTGTTTGCCGACAACCTGGTGCAACGCATAGGTGTTTGCTAGAGGCAAGTTCATAGGACAGACCCACCAGAGGATTCCATATGGATGGTAACCCCAGTGTCTATGGAATAAATCCTCTAATGGATGGTGGTGCATGTGATCTTTAGACTTGAGATCATCGGAGCACCTTGTGCACCAATTGGTGTAGTTTGACACTAGCCCAACATAGTGATATTCAGGGCTATCAATACAGTAGTGATTGGCTACATTAATAAGTGTATCGAGACTATGGTGGATCGACAAAGGATTCATCATTCGTGCATGTGATCTTTAGACTTGAGATCATCGGAGCACCTTGTGCACCAATTGGTGTAGTTTGACACTAGCCCAACATAGTGATATTCAGGGCTATCAATACAGTAGTGATTGGCTACATTAATAAGTGTATCGAGACTATGGTGGATCGACAAAGGATTCATCATTCCTGGGTACAGAAGAAGTTATCTCACAGGGCAATTTAGTAAATGGCAATGACACTAAATATGTGACCACAATGGGATTGAGTTGATGCTCAATCCAATTTAATATTCCTGTCAATGGTCTAGTAACTGAATACAAACAAGTCGAGGATATCTGAGGTTGACACTATTTCTGTACCTTAGTCTCGATGAGATAACAGTTGATGAAAGGATTTGATTGCACGGTAACCAAACCGTTGGTAAGCTGCGGTTTCGCTGAATCTGAATCTATCGGGTGGCCATAATGCCTTGCAAGGGGCCAATCTTGGTTTGTGTGTAGTAAGACGATTAATTGGTGTTAATCGCGATACTACACACTTCCGATATGATGAGAAGCCTACAAGTCACACACTTAGAAGATAATTTAAGAATCAATTTGTAATAAGGGTATTTTCGTCTTTTAGGACGAAAGATTATTTTGGTAATCTGATAGTGCAATTAAATTTGCAGAGGTTGTTGCCGATATTTAATTTTAATATTAAAATTAAATTAGTGAGATTATATTTAAATATATCTGTGTATATATTTAAATGAATTATTATTATTAATTGAATGTTAATATATTATTATATATTAATTGATTTTAATTATAATAATAATTAATTAATTAAAATACCATAAAGGGTGTGTTTGGTTGCAAGGGTGAACTAGGGTTGGAGCCCATGACTATTCCTAAGTGGAATAGGGTTTTAATTGTTGCACTATATAAGTGCAACTTAAAATTAAAACATTAGACATAATTATTCATTTAATTAAAACCTAAGCCACCCTATCTCTCTCTCTCTCTCTCTCAAGAAGAAAACTTTTCTTGTTCTTCTTTCTTGATTCTTGGAGCCCTTGATTGTTCTAGCAAAATGATCAAGGGTTCTGCGGATTATCTTCGTGTGGACTTCCGTGAGTGCGATCCTACTTTGGATCGATTGCAAAAAATCACATGAATAGTAGACGGTGAACAGTACATGTGAAAAGTATAGTGAACATTAACCGTGAACAGTGCCATGAACAATTTTTCTGTCTGAAATCAGAGATATTCGAAGGAGCCTCCAAACATACGTAAGTATTCTAATCCTTGAATGGATTTACTTTATAAATATTTTTGTTTATAAACATGTAAACGTTATAATCTATACTCGGATCTAGGCAAAGAAAGGTAATTGATTTACCGATTGAAATTTTGTTTTTCTGTTGCGTATGGTAGATCAATTACTTACATCCTGTACATCAATTTCCATTGTATCGATCCATCCTCTATTCAAAAGGTTTCTGTAATAACCTTTTCTAAAGGTTTTCCATGGAACGTACATTCCATAGCTCCATTAGGATAAACTACTAGTCCTTGGACCAAATCTGCCAAGTCAATTTTTCCTAATTTCACTATTAGATCATTTAAATTCTCGAGTTTGAGATCTGTCATGTCAAACAAATGACATTTTCTCATTACCTTGATTTTTTGAATTCCTGCTACATAAAGCAGAGCAATTCCTCTAAACTCCTCGTCTTCATAAAACAGTATGTTAGCTTCCAGCCAAGCTATCCTTCTTGCTAACTTCTCTAAACACCTCTACAGTTGTACTTCCTCTTGATTTGTCGCTAATGCGATTCTAATTTGGGTTTCCAAATCCTCCCAGAGTTTTTTACTAGCCGGAGTTAATCTTAAGCCCTTTGGAAAGCTAAACTTCTCACAAATATCCGCATCAATTAACCGCTTTTGTGGAGTGTATGGAATCACCACGCTTACAGTGCCTGATGATGAATCCTCATAAGTTTTTGTCTTTGGTAGTGGACAATAAGCCCGTTCATGTCCTTCTTGTTTACAAGACCAGCAAACCATTGCTTTCTTTTGAGTTTTCTGTTTTTCCTTCTTAGGAGTAACCTTCTTTTCAGAAGTAACTTCCTTCGTAGAAGTACCTTTCAAGCGTTGAAATTTTGGGTTTCTTCTTTCCGAAGTATCCGAGTCATAGTCTTGACTCTTTCCTTCTTTAACCTTCTTTGCTACAGTAACCTGCTTAGGAGTAGAGATCACCTGCTTATCCGTAGTCTTCTCTTTTTTAGCAGTAACCCTTGGAGTCAAAGTTATCTTGAAGGGACAGTTCCTTCTCAAGTGTCCTCGTTGTTTACATTTGGAACATGAGAAGTGATTTCTAGTTTCCTTCTTGTCCGCCATTATCTTGTAATTCTTCAGAGAAATGTCTAGACAAAAAGTCAGCAACCAAGTTAGATTTACTAGAAATATATTCAAATTTGATTCTATAATTTGCAAACCAAATTTGCCATCTGATTAGTCTAGCTTTGTCATGCTTTAAAGACAGTTTCATAAAAGTTTTTAAATATTTAGAGTCTGTCCTTAAAGTAAATTCCTGACTGATTATGAACAATCAAAATCTGTCAATACATTTTTTCGCTGCTAAAACTTCCTTTTCATGAACAAGATAGTTTATCTCAGTAGGAGAGAATTTTCCTGATGCATATCGAACAATCCGTTCAATATTATCAATAACTTGAGCCTTAAGCACACCTCCCCAGTATAAGTGGGATGCATCACTCTCTATAATAAGCACATCCTCATCTTCCGAGAGTTTTAAAGGTTTTAATTGCTTTGTCAAGGCTTTGGTCCGCTTAACACAGTTAGTATCTTCAAGTGTCTAAACCCAGGGCACTTTATCACTAACCTTAAGTGTCAAGCCATTGATTACATTAGCGAGATTGAGAACATACTCGCGCATATAATTGGCTTATCCAAGAAATTGTTGTAACATGTGCTTATCTTCTAGCACATCTGGGAATTCTAGCAACTTCTTAAAGATATGTTCTTGGAGTTGAATACCTCCTTCACCTATCTCAACGCCTAAGAACTTCACGTTGTTCTTAAACCATTCTACCTTTCTTTCAGATAGAATCATTCCATTGTCAAGGAACCTTTTGATCACCAGTTTAAGATGATTTACATGCTCTTCTTTGGTCTTACTAAAAACCAGAACATCATCAATATAGACTACACAAAAGTTAGATAAGTCTCCAAGGACTTTATCCATTTTCCTCTAGAATATTGATGGTGCTTGCTTAAGCCTAAAAGGCATAACCATCCATTCAAACAATCATTTCGGATAGGTGAGAGCCGACAAAGGAATGCTTGACTCCTCCATTTTGATATGCCAAAAACTTGACTTTAGATTGAATTTTGAGAAGATTTTTCAAAACCTAGCTTTATTCAAACAAGCTGATTTGTTTGGTATCTTATAGGCATCATCAATAGTTTTATCATTTAATTGCCTATAATCGATAACCATCCACGCCTTGCCTTTTTCCGGCTTAGCTCTGTTCATGACCATGAATGCCGGTGAAGAGTGTGTGTTAGGAAACAATCAAGTTATGGTAGCGGAAAAAAAAAACATAAACAACATGAATCGTTCCTTAGAACCAAGATCAGGGCACAAATTTACAGTTTATACAACATATTAGAATCTGCAGAAAATCAATTTAAAGTTAAGAAACCATACCCACGTTTGGAGGCTCCTCCAACTTTATCATCGAATGGGTTTCGCTATCAATCCAAGGGTAGGATCGAACCACCGTTAGTCCACACGAAGATAACCCCAAGGAATTAAAGAGGGATTAGCTAGATCTTTTTTAGCCTTAAGAACCAAGAACAAAATCAAGCAAATTTTGTTTCAAGCAAAAAGGAAAACTGGTGTGGGAGAGAAAAAGGGGGCTGGGATTTTTATCAAATGATTGAAATGAATTAATTATTAATTTCACAAAGTGTTGCACTTATATAGTGCACACTTTGCCCTATTCCATCATGGAATAGGCTTGGGCACCAACCCAAACACCCCTTGTATCCAAACAGCCCCATTTAGATATTTTAATTTTAATTATCATTATCTCAATTAAATTAATATATATATATATATAATATTAACATTTAACAATAATGATAATTTATTTAAAATATATGCGAACACATATTTAAACGTAATCTCACTTATTTAATTTTAATATCAAATTAAATAAAGGCTACGACCTCAGCAAATTTAATTGCACTGTGAGATTACCAAAATACCCTTTTTGCCTAAGAAGACGAAAACACCCTTCTTATAAACTGGCTCTTAAATTATCTTCTATGTGTGTGACCTATAGGCTCCTCATCATACCAGTAGTGTGTAGTATCACAATTAACACCAATTAATCGTCTCATTACACACGGACCAAGATTGGCCCCTAGCAAGGCATCATGGCCAGCCGATAGATTTGGATTCAGAGAAGCAACTACCTTTCAACAATATGGTTACCATACAATCCAATCCTTTCATCATTCGTTATCTCGACGAGACCAAGGCATAGACTGGACCAATGACCTGAATTATAAACTGGATCGAGCAACAATTCAATCCCACTGTGGGCCCACAGTTTTAGTGTCATTGCCATTTACTGAATTGCGTCGTGAGATAACTTATCCCGTACCCGGGAGTGATGAATCCTTTGTCAATCCACCATAGTCTTGATACACTCCTTGATACAGCCAATCACTACCGTATTGACAGCTCTGAATAGAACTGCGTTGGGCTAGTGTCAAACTACACCAATCGATGCACAAGGCGCTCCGGTGATCTCAAGTCTAAGGATCATATGCACCACCATTCGTTAGAGGATTTGTTCCATAGACACTGGGGTTACCATCCATATGGAATCCGCAAGTGGGTCAATCCAGTGAACTTGCCTACAACAAGCACCCATGTGTTGCACCAGGTTGTCACCAAACAACCTTGACAAGTGAGATCAATCACTGTCTTTCGATAGGGTCGTTCAACACTATGATAGCCTTACTGTATTATCTGTGCCCTTATTTCATAATAATACTAGGGCTACGGATGTTTCTAGAATGGCCACCATATGTGCTCATAGGGTTCTCACTATCAAGATTTGAAACACTTGATACCCGCATCACGGTTCTACCATTCTAAGGACATATATCAATACATATAATGATGATTTACCCGATACAGAATAAAATGCCTTTTATTGATCAATGAACATTATTACAAAGAGTCAATTCTACAATAATTGATTGGCTCTAGGGCACTTACTCTAATAGTGTGGGCTTTCACTAGCGTGTATTAATTGCTTTTCCAGCAATTCCTGTATTTGCTTGCTAAATTCCTCCTCTGCATCAGGAGTATAAGGACAGGATTTGGTAGTTATTGTATCATCATCCTTTTTTAATTTAAGCGAAGCATATATACTATTCCTTTCTCATAACTTTAGCGGTTGATCATCAATGCATAGAGAAAGTTCATCTTTAAAGGATTTTACAAGTTCCTCTATCCTTGAAGAGTTCTTTTGGCTCTTGTTTTCGACCTTCAAGATTATCTCTTTATCTGTTGATTTATCCATGCTCTCAGGGCATGCACCAAAGGGACCAACCTCTTGCGATATACCCCGTGCGATCTAGTTTATATGATGACTAGGATACAATCTCTTAAAGAAAACATTACAAGCCTCGTCCATTCCTTCTGCTTCAGAAGCTTTCAACCACCATTTTTCTTTTTCCAAAATTTGGAAAATAATGTGATTTACTTCTTGCCTTAGTTTCACCGGTCTAAAACCGTTTCTATCTTTCGAAACTTCAGGCTTAGCAAGAATATGGATTTTATGACCTCCAAGGATAATGTGGTCGTTATCTTGAGTAAATGGTCTAACTTCTTCTTGCCCTCGCAGAAAGTGGTGTGTTGTCGTAGGCAACAAAGATTAAAAACCTTCCTAACCTAACTACTGAACTGTAAATAGGGTAAGCAAGGGTCGATCCCACGAAGAGTGTCTAGCCGAATTTTCGATGATGTGAATAAGGCTGGGGGGTTTTGAGTAAAACAGAAAACAATCTTAGCCAAAAAACAAATACAATTCAATTCGAAATCAATTAATATAACGAAACTTGGTCTCAGTCAACATCTAGCATTGGAATCTTACAACTGATCATTGATGCAAAATTAAATCAATTCATACTTGAATATTCACCGTTAGAACTATTTTCCTATCCCTCTTTAGTTGTAATTAATTAGGAAACAAGCGATCTTAATTAACCTTACTACTAAACAACCCTAGACGAGCGCTAAAGATTTAATCTAGTGGCAGCATTAAGAACTAGAGAGATCGATAAAGCTAAACAACACAAAATCAAGCGGTTGCATTTAATTTAGTCGAGTGTTCCTCTTAAGATTACTAATTCCTGACGCAGCAAATTAATAACCCTAATTGCTTCACAAGTTAGAAGGATCAAACAATTACGGATTTGATATCTAACTTAGCAGTAGATTGTAACAATTAATAACCTAGTAGGCCTCCTAGAAATTAAATGAAACAATCATTAAAATAAGCATTAAAGAACATCCAATACTCAAAGCATAAAATTGAACACTGAAATAAAACGGATTAGATCTCATAGTTATTGATTCCAAGGCATCCGTTTCCTTCGACCAAGTTATAAAAATTAGCCTCCCATGGCCATAAACAAAAACTCAAAAAGAAAGAAAAAAATCCAGAGAAGAGAAGAGAGGGGCGTGGTGTGTGTCCCCCCAAACCTAATCTGATCTCCTTAAAAAATATCCAGTTCAAGTATTTGAATCCCACTAAATCTCCTAAAAGAAATATTCTAATATCCTAAAATAACATTAATCCTAATTTGATTCTAATTAATTGAAAATAAGATAAAGTCCTAAAATAAAATAGGAAAGTGGTGATTCTGAGCTGTAACTTGCATGCCACATGTCTTCAAATCTTCCAATAATAAACTGCCCAATTGATTTGCATGACAAGGCAAAATGTTCCAGAATGTCGGCAGTGCAGATGCGTCAACTTCAAGCCCGATTACCACCTTGATGCAGCGAGTATCTCTCCAAACTCAAAACATGAAAGTTGTAGATCTCTTTCTAGCGTTCCACATAATTTTGAGTCATCTCAATCGGAGCTCAGATGAGAGAGTTATGCCAAGATTACGAAGCAGTGTTGAAACTGTCTGAATTCACCTAATTAGTTCCGTTTTGCAATTAACACCTCCATTTGCATCCTAAATCAAAATAGAGTAATAATGAGTACAATTAGGCAGCAAATAAGTATAAAAGACTAGACATTAAGGGGGGTAAATATGACATTTTGCATTCTCATCAAATTCCCCCACACTTAGCTTTTGCACGTCCTCGGGCAAACTAATTCAAACAAACACTGCACTCAAGTCATATCAAGAACACCATCATGTCAAGTCATATCAAGAACATCAGCATGATGCATAAGCAACAATATTTAATCCATGCATATTCGTACCTAACTTAGGAAGCAGCAAAATAAAATAAAGTAGAGTTAATGACATTCATCTCTCTTCATCATTTTCCACAATTACTCTCAATCAATCAATGCAAACAAGGAAACTAATCACAACCAATTCATGTACAACTCCCCTCTCAACTTTTCCTCAACTGTTTCTCTTTACTACTACAAACTGGGTAGCAAACTAAGGATATATTTTTTTTTTCTTCTTCTTTTTTTTTTTTTTTTTTATGTTTTGAAAAAGAATGAGTGCATTTTATGCTCCATCTCATTTCATGGTTGTGTTTATGAGTGAGTGCGCTTTACGCTCCATCTCGACCCACCACATACCTTTCTTTTCTTTTTCCTATTTGCTTAAACTTAAATTTAGGACTAGCTTAAGAGAAACAATTTGTTTTTCTTTTAAGGGTTGTTATACATTCCTCAATCATGCTTCGTTCCCAAGTCCACACAACTTCTCAAGACATATTGTTTCAAACTACAAAGATTCAAATATGATTAACTCTATTTTATGAAATATTGCTAACATCCTAAGTCAAGGAATATGCTCAACAACAAAGTCAAGTTACTATTTCATGCATCACTAGACGTTCAAAGACATGACTTAAAGCATAAACCTTCCTAAAACCAAAAAACTATTTGTTTTTTTTTTTTTTTTTGGTAATTAAAACACAACCTAAATCCCCTCCCCCACACTTAAAACTGACATTGTCCCCAATGTAAGATGAAATGCAAAGAAAAGGCAAAAATAACCAAAATTTAAAATGTATAAGAAAACAAACTCCCCTTGGATTGCCTTCCAAGTAGCGCCTTTGTTTATTGTCGTTGGCTCGACTCATGGCTGTCTTCTTCAATCTGAATAAGTCGGATCCTCAAGGTCCGATCCTGCCACATTTTCTTCTTGGAGACCTTCATAGAAAGTCTTAAGTCTATGGCCATTCACCTTGAACACTTTCGAAGTTGCTAAACTTTGAATTTCAACTGCACCATGAGGAAAAATATTAGTAACAATAAAAGGTCCAATCCAACGAGAATGCAACTTACCTGGAAACAAAAGAAGTCGTGAATTGTATAGAAGGACTTTTTGACCAACTTTAAACTCTTTCCTAGAGATCGTCCTGTCATGAAAAGCCTTCGTCTTTTCCTTGTAAATCCTTGCATTCTCATAGGCATCATTGCGAATTTCCTCTAACTCTTGTAGTTGCAACTTCCTGTGTTCTCCACTTTCATCCATCTTCATGTTAAAACTCTTGATTGCCTAATAAGCCTTGTGTTCTAACTCAACTGGAAGATGTCATGCTTTCCCAAACACCAACCGAAAAGGTGACATACCAATGGGCATCTTATATGCAGTCCTATATGCCCACAAGGCATCATCGAAACGCAAACTCCAGTCTTTTCTACTTGGATTGACCGTCTTCTCGATGATGGACTTGATCTCTCGATTTGACACTTTCGCTTGTCCACTAGTTTGCGGATGATAGGCAGTAGACACCTTGCGGGTCACATGATACTTTTTCAGCAAAGCCTCCATAGTTCGATTGCAAAAGTGAGTGCCTCGATCACTTATTAGAGCTCTTGGAATTCCAAACCTGCAGAATATGTTAGACTTGATAAAATCCGCAACAACTTTAGAATCATCAATCCCTAGTGGCTTTAGCTTCCACCCATTTCGAGACATAATCAACAGCAAGCAAAATATAAACATAACCAAAAGATACAGGAAACGGTCCCATGAAATCGATGCCCCAAACATAAAAAATTTCACAAAATAGTACGGGGGTTTATGGCATCTCATTCTTTTGGGATATATTACCTGTCCTTTGACAATTATCGCATGACTTACAAAAAGAGTATGAATCTCGAAATAAAGATGGGCAAAAGAAACCACATTCTAGCACTTTTCTCGCTGTCCTCTTAGCTCCAAAGTGACCTCCACATGCATAAGAATGACAAAAGGTGAGAATGGAAATAATTTCATTTTCATGAACGCACCTTCTTATTACTTGATCTGCATAATGCTTCCATAAGTAGGGGTCATCCCATACATAGTATTTGGCATCACTCTTGATCTTGTCTCTTTGAGCCCTAGACAAACCAGGAGGAAAGATGTTAGTAACCAAAAAATTTACAAGATTTGCATACCAAGGTAATGTCACACTCGTGGAGAACAATTGCTCGTCAGGGAACGTTTCTTGCAAATGAAGTTCATCCTCCACGTGAACAAGACGACTCAAATGATCTGCGACACTATTTTCTGTCCCTTTTTTGTCTTTGATCTCCAAATCGAATTCACTCAAGAGAAGTATCCACCTTATTAATCTCGGTTTTGCCTATTTCTTCGTCATCAAATAACGCAAAGCTGCATGATCAGAAAAAACAATAATTTTAGTACCAAGCAAAAAAGATCGAAACTTTTCCAAAGCAAAGATAACAGCTAAAAGTTCTTTCTCAATGGTGGAATAATTTCTCTGGGCATGATTCAAAATCCTCGAAGCATAATAAATGGCATGAGATGCTTTTCCAATCTTTTGACCCAAAACAAATGCCCTCTTGTATAATCACTTGCGTCGTACATTATCTCGAAAGGAATGTTCCAGTCAGGGGGCTGGATAATTGGGGTAGAAGTCAGCAGTTCCTTCAGCTTGTCAAACGCCACTTTACATGCCTCATCGAGCTCAAAAACCACATCATTTTGCAGTAACTTACATAGGGGTAATGCTATTTTGGAGAAGTCCTCGATGAATCTTCGATAAAAACCTGCATGTTCAAGAAAAGAACGAACTTCCCGCATACTAGTGGGGTAAGGTAAAGATTGAATAATGTCAACTTTGGCTTTATCTACCTCAATGCCCCTAGATGAAACAACATGACCCAAAACTAGACCTTGATCTACCGTAAAATGACATTTTTTTCAGAATTTAACACAAGGTTAGTTTCTATGCATCTTTGAAGAACAAGTGTAAGGTTATGCAAACAATTATCAATAGAGTTTCCATAAATTGTGAAATCGTCTATAAAAACTTCTATGATATGCTCAACATAATCTAAAAATATGCTAACCATACACCTCTGGAAAGTGGCTTGGGCGTTGCAAAGACCAAAGGGCATGAGGCGATATGCAAAAGTTCCGAATGGGCATGTAAAAGTCGTCTTCTTTTGATCCTTCGGAGCAATCGTAATCTAAAAATAACTTGAATAACCATCAAGGAAACAATAGTAAGAATGACCAGCTAACCTTTCAAGCATTTGATCAATAAAAGGTAAAGGAAAGTGGTCCTTGCAGGTTACAGCATTTAATTTCTTGTAATCTAAAAAAACCCGCCACCCATTTTGAACACAGGTAGGAACTAACTCCTCATTCTGATTTTTCACAACGGTTATTCTAGTTTTTTTAGGAACCACTTGAACAGGGCTAACCCAATTGCTATTTGAAATGGGATAAATCACTCCAACTTCAAGAAGTTTCAAGATCTCTTTCTTCACAACATCCATCATGGGTGGGTTCAATCTTCTTTGCGGTTGACGAAAAGGTTTTGCTCCTTCTTTAAGCAAGATACGATGTATGCATGTAGACGGGCTAATTCCTTTAATATCTACAATTTTCCAACCAATTGCCGTCTTATGCTCCTTAAGGACCTGAACAAGTTTGTCTTCTTACGATGCACTAAGTTTGCTGGAGATGATCACTGGTAACGTTTCTCCATCTCTAAGGAACACATACTTGAGGTAACTAGGGAGAGGCTTCAAATCTGGAATAGGAGCCTGCAAAACAGAAGGTAAAGGCCTCTCATTAGAAATTGGTAATGCCATATAGGAAACGTTACCTGACTGATGCTGTAACTTTGAAGAATCATTCAACGCTGTAATAGTTTCCTGCAAATCAGTACTCAAGGCAAACTCCGCATTCTCTTTCTCAAGATGATTACTAATGGCAACTTCCAATTCGTCTTCTCCATCAAGTTCAAAAACCTCCTGTGCTAAAGAATCAATCACATCAATAGAATAAACATGATTATCATCATCATCATCAGGATATTTCATGGCATCATAAATATTAAACTTGACAATTTCACCATCAAATTCCATGGTAAGTATGCCACTATGAACATCTATCTTAGTCTTGGATGTTTTTAAGAAAGGTCTTCCTAACAAAATATGAGTAGTTTGATCACCATTTTCCATATCAAGCACATAAAAATCAGTGGGGAAAACTAAGTCATTAACTTGTACCAGAATATCCTCAACTACACCCTTAGGATAGGCATTAGATCTATCAGCCAATTGAATCACAACACCAGTTTTATTCAAAGGCCCAAGTTTCAAAGAAGCATATATAGAGTATGGCATGACATTTATAGAAGTGGCCTTCTCAAACCTAGTGTTACCTATCGTACAAGGGATAGTAAACATACTTGGATCCTTGCACTTCGCTAGAAGTTTTCTCTGAATCACTGCATAAACATTTTCTCCCACTCTCACCTTTTCACACCCCTTAAGTTTCTGTTTTCTCTTAAGTGTGCACAATTCTTTCAAGAATTTAGCATAATGAGGTACTTGTTTAATAGCATCTAAGAGTGGAATATTTACCTCGCATCTACGAAAAGTATCATATATATCTCTGTTCTGCTCATCTTTTCTAGATTCTGCCAAAGCTTGAGGAAAAGGTAGTATCGGTTTATAGTCGGACAGAGGTGGAAACTTACACTTAGGAACACCATCGTCGTTGGTAACGTTCTTGTCTATAATGATCCCTTCGACGATGCAGGCGCTGCCTTTATTGGAATCTCAACCTCTTTACCACTTCTCAAAACGATCGCACTTAAATTTTCTCTTGGATTTACCACAGTTTGAGAGGGTAATTTTCCCAAACTTTGCGCCTCCAGCTTACTAATTGTGGTTGCCATCTGCCCTATCTGATTCTCCAAACTTTGAACACTAGCCCTTGTCTCCTGTTGAAATTGCAAAGTATTAGTAGCAAGAGACTTAACAATATCTTCTAAAGACATATCAGAATTAGCTGTTTGGTCCGGTTGTTGTCTAGGGGGTATGGCTGCTTGTACTGCTGGTAATTTGGGCGGTTTTGATGGTGGGGCTGATTCACTTGTGGATTCCCATAGCCAAGATTAGGGTGATCCCTCCATCCAGGGTTATATGTGCTTGAATAAGGATCATACTTTCCTTGCGGTTGTCCAGGAAAACCACCTGCCGCATTCACTTGCTCAACAAGCTCCTCTTGAAGAATTGGGCACATATCAGTTGGATGCCCTACTACCAAACAAATTCCACATATCAGTTACCTACAACCATTTGACGAACAGGAGAAGTTAGACTTGAGATTTGTTGTTCTAGGGAAGAAATATTTACCTCATTATCACGCCTAGATGGAAGGTCAAGCCTACTACCAAACTGTTGAGAATTGGTCGCCATATTTGCAATCAAGTTTCTCGCGGCCTCAGGTGTCTTATCTGTAACGCCCACATGGGGGTACGTAATTTAATTTATGTTCTTATGCCTTTTGTTGATTTTTGCTAAGGTTATTTTAAGGAAAATGTGAAGAAAATGCCTTAAACTTGCATTAAGGGTAAAATGGTCTTTTCACTCAAAATTAGTTGAAATTGTGGGGAGTGAAAAGAGATAGAATTTCATGGAGAATGCAATAAAAATGAGGGCATTATTGTAATTGACTAAGGGACATAGATGAAATTTTAAAGAAAGTGCAAGGGCAAAATGGGAAACTACGTATAATTTTTATGTTATATCAAATTGAAGAGTGAAACCCTAGCCACTCTTACCCATATGCACGCCACTTTAACCTCCACATTCTCTCAAATTCTTCAATTCTTCTTCAAAGGAAATTCAAAGGTTTTGGGTGTTTTTTAGTGGATTTTCAATCTTAAGCTTCTATAGGTAAGATCCTTGCACTAAGAAGTGAATTTTAGTTTTTAAAGTGTTGATTTTGATGGTTTATGCTCATAGGATTTAAGAGGAAGAGAGTTTGATCAAAGGAGATTCTTAAAGGGTTGAATTTGCTCATATCAAAGGTAAGTAAATCCTACCCTAAGTGTGATTTAAGTTATGTTGTGTAGAGAATTTTCTTTGTGCATATATATGTGTTATATGTGGAATTGTTGATGGATTTGGTGTTGAATAATAATTAGAACCTATCCATGAGAAGTTGGGTTGGTGTATGTGATACTTGATGAATGTTTGGTTGAGATTTGGAAGAGTTGAAGTGAAAATTTTGAAGTGTGTATTTTGGGCAGATTTGGAGTTAATTATGGAGTTCCAAATTTTTGGTGGCCTAAAATAGAGATAGAAGTGTAGCCAAATTAATGTTGATTTGTGCACATGAATTGTTTGATGAAATGCCAAGGAGAAGTGCATGTATGAGTATGATTATGTGTTACCTTGGGATGTGTTTGTAGATGGTAGTGAATGACATGTTGGCATTCCATAATGCATAATTGCATTTAAATATGTAAATTTAGAAAGAATTATAAGCATGAAACCATCTACATGCATATATATATATATATATATATATATTCATAAGAGCATGAAAAAACCCTAAAATATGTTAAAGAGAAAATAGAAATAAATGAGAATATTAAAGGTATTCAAATCTGAAATTTTACCTAAAGAAGTGTAAAAAGATAAAAAAAGAAGAGAAGGTTGTTGCGATGGGGAGCCCGTGAGTGACATAGTCCCACATGCATGCCGCCTTTAGTGAGCGGCCTCAGAATTCAGAAAGAAGAAATGTACAGTCCGTTAGAAGTGTGTGTGGATGAGGACTGTACCCAGAATTAGAGAATTCACTCACACGGCCAAGACTCCAAATCCATGCCTCAACCGAGTCCGATCGGCAAGAATAGAAAGAAAGAATAGAAAAGAAAGAAAGAAGAGAAAGAATAGAAAAGAAAGAAAGACTAGAAAAGAAATAAAGAAATAAAGAAAAAGAAACAGAAAAACAAAATAAGAAAAATAGAAAAGAAAATGCATAATTTATGCATTTGTGCATTTGCATCATGAATATGCATAATACCATGCTCATTATCATGGGTAGTGAAAAATTTAGAAAACAGAGAGCAAAACAGAGAAAGAATAAAGAAAGAACAGAGAAAGAACAAAGAGAAGAACAGGGAAAGAATAGAGAATAATCGGGAAATGTGATGTAAGGAAAGAAAATTCGGAATTTTAAGCAGCGGAGAGAGAAGGGTAGCATAGCGGGTTTACTTACTCAGCAATTAGTGCTCACTCCGTTGTTTTTAATGTTTTTGTAGGTAATAGGTGAGTTGCGGTCGCACGGAACATCGTGCAATGGATGGGTTGGGCTACACTGTCACATTGCTATTTTGAGTATATTTTGTAAATATTTGTATATAAAGAAAAATTAAATATGGGCCCATACTTTGTTACTCGTATATATGTGTATTTTCTTATATATATTGTTAATGAGATTTATTAATTATTTTACGAGTATACAGGCTAGAAAGAAAGCATTACATTATCCACCAAAGCTCCTCCACTTGCAGCATCAATCATGCTCTTATCAGTGTATGTAAGGTCCTCATAGAAGTACTGGATCAGTAACTGCTCACTAATTTGATGATGGGGGCAGCTTGCACACAATTTCTTAAAGCGTTCCCAGTATTCATGTAGGGACTCCCCGTTATGCTGCCTTACACCACAAATTTCTTTCCGGATGTTAGCTGCCCTCGAAGCTGGGAAATATTTCTCCAGAAATAATCTCGTCATCTTGTTCCATGTAGTTATATTTCCAGAGGGTAGATAATAAAGCCAATCCTTAGTCGAATCCTTCAAAGAAAACGGGAAAGCTCTTAATTTAATTTGCTCCTCGGTCACCCCCGTAGGTTTCATACTCGTGTAAACCACATGAAGCTCCTTTAGATGCTTGTGAGGATCTTCACCTACAAGACCATGAAAAGTGGGCAAGAGATGTATTAGTCTAGATTTTAATTCAAAGGTAGCGGCAGCATCTAAAACAGGAAACGTTATGCATAAAGGTTCTTGATTCAAATTAGGGGCAGCAAGCTCTTTCAAAGTCCGATTTCCAACCATGGCGTCTTCCTCTTCTAAATCAAAATTGCTTTCCTCAGAATCTGTCCGAGCTTCCTTCCTTAACCTATGCAAAGTGCTCTCAATTTCTGAGTTGAATGTTAAATCACCAAGATGAGAGGACCTGGTCATAAAACACAGAATCTTATAAAAGGAATAAATGACAAATAATTAAAACCAACCAGAAAATTAAAAAAAAAAAATTAAAGAAATTTTTTTTTTTTTTTTTTTTTATATGACCAGAATCACAAAAACGCCAAAAACCCTATCAAAACATTCGAATTTCACCTCAAGAGGGTGGGGCTAGATTTTCTAGTGTTGCCCAGAATTTCATTTTTTTCGAAACGGGTACTCACAACACTCCTAACTCAACCAAAATTTTCCTTATGAATAGTACTATTGTTCACAGGTTTTTTTTTCTGCAAAATAAAAAAAATAACACCAACGCAATAAAAATCACAAAAACAAAAAAACAAAAAAAATCAACTAGAATCGCTCCCCGGCAACGGCGCCAAAATCTAGTGTGTTGTCGTAGGCAATCAAGATTAAAAACCTTCCTAACCTAACTACTGAACTGTAAATAGGGTAAGTAAGGGTCGATCCCACAAAGAGTGTCTAGCTGAATTTTCGATGATGTGAATAAGGCTAGGGGGTTTTGAGTAAAATAGAAAACAATCTTAGCCAAAAACAAAAATAAAAACAATTCAATTCGAAATCAATTAATATAACGAAACTTGGTCTCAGTTAACATCCACCATCGGAATCTTACAACTGATCATTGATGCAAAATTAAATCAATTCATACCTTAATATTCACCGTTGGAACTATTTTCCTATCCCTCCTTAGTTGTAATTAATTAGGAAACAAGCGATCTTAATTAACCTTACTACTAAACAACCCTAGACAAGCGCTAAAGATTTAATCTAGTGGCAGCCTTAAGAACTAGAGAGATCGATGAAGCTAAACAACACAAACTCAAGTGGTTGCATTTAATTTAGTCGAGTGTTCCTCTTAAGATTACTAATTCCTGACGCAGCAAATTAATAACCCTAATTGCTTCACAAGTTAGGGGGATCAAACAATTACGGATTTGATATCTAACTTAGCAGTAGATTGTAACAAATAATAACCTAGTAGGCCTCCTAGAAATTAAATGAAACAATCATTAAAATAAGCATAGAAGAACATCCAATACTCAAAGCATAAAATTGAACACTGAAATATAACGGATTAGTTCTCACAGTTATTGATTCCAAGGCATCCGTTTCCTTCGACCAAGTTTATAAAAATTAGCCTCCCATGGCCATAAACAAAAACTCAAAAAGAAAGAAAATTCCAGAGAAGAGAAGAGAGAGGCATGGTGTGTGTCCTCCCAAACCTAATCTGATCTCCTTAAAAAATATCCAGTTCAAGTATTTGAATTCCACTAAATCTCCTAAAAGAAATATTTTAATATCCTAAAATAACATTACTCCTAATTTGATTCTAATTAATTGAAAATAAGATAAAGTCCTAAAATAAAATAGGAAAGTGGTGATTCTGAGCTGTAACTTGCGTGCCACATGTCTTCAAATCTTCCAATAATAAACTGCCCAATTGATTTGCATGGCAAGGCAAAATGTTCCAGAACATTGGCAGTGCAGATGTGTCAACTTCAAGCCCGATTACCACCTTGATGTAGCGAGTATCTCTTCAAACTCAAAATATGAAAGTTGTAGATCTCTTTCTTAGCGTTCCACAGAATTTTGAATCATCTCAATCGGAGCTCGGATGAGAGAGTTATTCCCACATTACGAAGCAGTGTCAAAACTGTCCGAATTCACCTAATTAGTTCCGTTTTGCAATTAACACCTCCATTTGCATCCTAAATCAAAATAGAGTAATAATGAGTAAAATTAGGCAGCAAATAAGTATAAAAGACTAGACATTAAGGGGGGTAAATATGACATTTTGCATTCTCATCAGAAAGCTATTTCCGAGAATAAAATCTACTTCTAAGTAATCCACTAACAGGATTTCCCTTAGAGTAATTTTTTTCTCATTTAACAGTATAACCACATTTTCAACCACATTCGTGATCATACTTTGACCTCCATCTGCAACCGTATTTAGAATTGGTCTTTCTAATGATTTCCAAATCTCATCTGGAAAACATTGTTTTCTTGCAATACATTTGGTTGCTCTTGTGTCTATAAAAACATCTAGAGTATATTCCTCATATTCTGAAAGCACAGTTTAGCTCGAATGCAAGTGTCAATAGGTCCTTGAACTAGCGCATGACAATGCATTTCATAACTCATCATCATTTTCGTGCTTGGAGTTTCATCTTCATATACTGGAATTTGTACAGATTTATATCAAACTATTTTCCTGCTACTACTACTCCTAGCATTACTAGCAGTGTCATCTGTTTTCGGTATATTTTTCCTTGATATGATAGATTGAATTTCCTTATTTCGTTCCAAAGACATCGAGTTTCTAGGCGTAGGAAGAGTAACCTCAACCTCATTATCAAGTTCTGGGATTTGAATTCCCCAATTTGGGTTTAATTCCACCAAGCTAGGCTGCATCGAATATTCTAAAACCCATCATTTCGGCCACATAAGAGCCTCAGCATTGACTACCGCAGGTCGAATTGGAATTACAAAATCCTATCCCGGGCCATGAACCTCAGTATCTGTACTGGAGTTCATTCTTATAAGATTAACGAAATTTATCAATCGATAAATCAACCTATACTGGATTGTGATTCCGTCACTAGAAGTCATTAAGTCCTCTAGCCCTGAAGTATGAATTCGAAGAACCATAATCCGTTTAAGATTTGGATCCTGGAGACTAACCATATATCCTGGTTTAACAGTCCCATAGGCATCTCCCAAAGCCAGGTTAGCGTGAAAATCCCCAACTAAAGCTTTTCCAAATGTAATTCATTGCCTGTCCAACAAAGCAACCTGAACAGGTACATTCATTCCTCCACGGAATAATCCTTGTACACGTATCTGTACAGCACCAAGTTGCACATAATTATACTTGCCATTTGCCCGTTTGGTAAGATTTCTAACCTTCTGTAGCCACCCATCATTCGAGAGTACCAATTGAACTTCTCGAGACTAAGACGAAGCTACACGAACAGGTTTTTCGTGTACATCTTCCAAGCCTTCAGCTTTAAATAACCACTTAGAGTGTTTCTCTAAAACTTCTCTAAGTGCTAACCTCGAAATTACCTAATTATCCGGGTTACTTGAGTGATCCTCATAATTAGATGACGAACTAATTATTGAGTTAGGATTTTCATCTTCATTTCTAATTGGGATAAGATCATCCTCATCACTAATTCCACTATTCCTAGGATATTCACTAAGATTTCTAGTCCTTTGCATGAATATACCTATGCGTTGAAGATTTGAAGATTGTTCCGAGTGATCCTCATAATTAGATGACGAACTAATTATTGAGTTAGGATTTTCATCTTCATTTCTAATTGGGATAAGATCATCCTCATCACCAATTCCACTATTCCTAGGATATTCACTAAGATTTCTAGTCATTTGCATGAATATATCTATGCGTTGAAGATTTGAAGATTGCTCCTCAAAAGTCATACATTTTGAGTCATCCTCTGAAGAATCTGAATCTTCATAGTAATCCAAATTAAATTCATAAACCTCATCATCTAAATCAATTTTGTATCCCCAAATTGGCTCAAATTTAGAAGTTTGGCTTTTAGCATTGACTTCCAAAATTCTTATCGCTGCCTCCTTCTTTCCCTTATGAGGGCATTTATCTGCAAAATGATTTTTGTCACCACGAATCCAGCAACAATTACAATCTTTTGCGTTTTTTCCAGATAGGCAGGTAACACAATACTTACGCGCTCCGCATTCCTTAGCATTGAGTCTACCCTTCCTTGTTTGCCTAATAAACCTTCCATGATCTGAAAGATTCTGTTTATTGGTAACAGGTCTTTTTACCATATTACAGAAACGTTTTGGCTTAAAATTCTTTTTACCAAATGTTCCTTTCTGTTTCATATGGTTTTTCCAACTTTGATGTTTAATCGAATTCCTCGACTCACAGCCATATTGTCCTGGCACTTCATCAAAATTTTGTCAACAAGATACATTGAACTCAAGTCTTTTGGCCTCTTTATCAAATTTGGCATTCAAACATCTTGTTCTCATGAGTTGTCTAACAGCTTCTATTCTTCCTCCCAAAGAATCAACAACCTGATTCTTTTCGACTAGAAGCTTAAACGCCTCGTTTGTTGCCTTATCCCATCCTTGGGGAAGCTTAGCAAAGAAAGTATTCTTCATGACTTCCTGTGTGCCACCAGGCAACTGATAGAAATATCGTCTATATTCGCAGAAGAAATTTTCAAACAGACATATGTCACAAAGCCTAAGTTTTGTCAAAGCTTCTAAGGCAACTACCTCTGCGAGATTCCTACTAGTTATGGTTATCCTAGTAAATTCTTGATAGAGCATATCTTTGAAGAGTGCAAGAATAGCCTCTGCATTCTTCAAGTCCTTTACAATATCTAACAAACCCGTACCAACTTCTAAACTTCTCCAGAATCTTCCTACAGCTCCCTGCAAAGTGGATCTTAGAAACCTATAAGTATCACTGAGTCTAAAAGCCTTATTTTGCACATGAACCCAGTTAACAGTTTCCCACACTTCAATTGCATCAGTAACATTGGTGACACAATTGAAGATTTAGGAAACTACCACTAGACAGTATCTCCACCATTCTAGGTATCCCCCTAGGTATAAACTCTGACCTTATCTTTGTGGGATAAGTTTGTTTATATCCCGGTTTGGAGATTTCCTTAAGGAATCCTTCAAAAGAATTTAAAGGGTTACGAATTCCTTCAAGCGGGTCATCTTTAAACTCAGATTCCCTGAGTCTAGAGATTAGCTCATCGAGCTTTACCTTTTTAGGTCCTAGAGTAATTTTCAAACCTCCAGTTTCTTCCCCTTCCCTTTGTTTCTTCATTTCTTCCTCATAATACTTGTTGATCCTTTCAGCATCAGATGTAGAAATTTCCAGAATATCAACCTTCCGTTTGCCATCCGTTTTAGAAACAAAGTCTTCTTCTTTTACTCATTTCATAAAAAGCTTTTCCGCCTTTTCCTAATCACCTTGGGTTTCTTTGGCCACGAACTAGGCATACCCTAGAGGCAATCCATGATATTTTTCCTGTAGACTTGCCGCAAACTGATCTAGAACGTCCTGACCGCTTATGGTCAATCTGAATCAATCCTTAAGCTAATTGCAAAGTCTGACTCTTTATATGGTTCAAGATCTAGATCCAGATCCAGCTGGGATTCACTGTACCAATGAGGAATTACCACCTCAGCCTTTTCCAACCACTTATTCTGAAGTTCCAACTCGGCAACTTCAATGGTTGAAATTCGACAGATAAAGCATAAAATCTTTGAGCACCCTTGACTAAAGGCCTTTTGGATAACATCCAAAAGTCGCTTTACTCCTAGACAAGTCAGATACTCTTCTTGAATATCTGGGTTTCCGTTACAGAGTTCTAACATGACCCGTTTAACCTCTTGTTCCGTATACCCTTCAATAGGCTACACTTGTTCAATGTCACTTAGAACCAAGGACATCTCCTATTTTATTGGCTTAGCAAAATAGTTAGGATGTGTTCCAGTGTCTTGACCTTTTGAAGTGCAGAACTGACCTTTTCAATCTATTTTTTTATCTAAGTCAATTCTTCGTTTAGAGCAAATATACAATACACCATATAATTTACTCTCTTGTCTAAGTTATCAAGCTTTTGGGTCAAAAGCTCTAACTTATCTATGGCAGTATTTAACAAAACGATGTCCAGTTTTCCCTCGAGTCCATGATCCAAATGAAAACAAGTCTTATTTACATAGACATCATCATTTGAACCATTATTCACGCTATAGAACTTTCAACACAATGGGGGAATTCAAATCCAGGAACTTGATAATGAGGTTGAGGTTACTCTTCCTACGCCTAGAAACTCAGTGTCTTTGGAACGGAATAAGGAAATTCAATCTATCATATCAAGGAAAAATATACCAGAAATAGATGACACTGCTAGTGGTACTAGGAGCAGTAGTAGCAGGAAAATAGTTGGATATAAATTTGTACAAATTCCAGTATATGAAGACGAAACTCCAAGCACGAAAATGATGATAAGTTATGAAATGCATTGTCATGCACTAGTTCAAGGAACTATTAACACTTGCATTCGTGCTAAACTGTGTTTTCCAGAATATGAGGAATATACTCTAGATGTTCTTATAGACACATGAGCAACCAAATGTATTGCAAGAAAACAATGTTTTCCAAAGGAGCTTTGGAAATCATTGGAAAGACCAATTCTAAATATAGTTGCAGATGGAGGTCAAAGTATAATCATGAATGTGGTTGAAAACATGGTTGTACTGTTAAACGAGAAAAAATTTACTCTAAGGGAAATCCTGATAGTGGATTACTTAGAAGTATATTTTATTCTTGGAAATAGCTTTCTGCGAGGGCAAGCACTCAGGATAACGACCACATTATCCTTGGAGGTCATAAAATCTCTATTCTTGCTAACCCTGAAGTTTTGAAAGTTAGAAATAGTTTTAGACTGATGAAACTAAGGCAAGAAGTAGATCACATTGTTTTCCAAATTTTGGAAAAAGAAAAATGGTGGTTGAAAGCTTCTGAAGCAGAAGGAATGGATGAGGTTTGTAATGTTTTCTTTCAGAGATTATATCCTAGTCATCATATAAACCGGATCGCACGGGGTATATAGTAGGAGGTTGGTCCCTCTCGTGCATGCCTTGAGAGCATGGATAAATCAACAGATAAAGAGATAATCTTGAAGGTTGAAAACAAGAGCCAAAAAAACTCTTTAAGGATAAAGGAACTTGTAAAATCCTTTAAAGAGGAACTTTCTCCATGCTTTGATGATCAACTGCTAAAGCTATGGGAAATGAATGGTATATATGCTTCGCTTAAATTAAAAAAGGATAATGATATGATAACTACCAAATCCTATCCTTATACTCCTGATGCAGAAGAGGAATTTAGCAAGCAAATACAGGAATTGTTGGAAAAGCAATTAATACACGCTTGTGAAAGCCCACACTCTTCGCCGGCATTCATGGTCATGAATAGAGCTGAGCGGGAAAGAGGCAAGGCGTGGATGGTTATCGATTATAGGCAATTAAATGATAAAACTATTGATGATGCGTACAAGATACCAAACAAATCAACTTGTTTGAATAAAGCTAGATTTGGAAAAATCTTCTCAAAATTTGATCTAAAGGCAGGTTTATAGCAGATCAGAATGGGGGAGTCAAGCATTCCTTTAACGACTTTCACCTGTTCGAAAGAATTGTTTGAATGGATGGTTCTGCCTTTTTGGCTTAAGAAGGCACCATCAATATTCCAAAGGAAAATGGATAAAGTCTTTGGAGACTTGTCTAACTTTTGTGTAGTCTATGTTGATGATGTTTTGGTTTTTAGTAAGACCAAAGAAGAGCATGTAAATCATCTTAAACTGGTGATCAAAAGGTTCCTTGATAATGGAATGATTCTATCTGAAAGAAAGGTAGAATGGTTTATGTACAAGGTGAAGTTCTTAGGCGTTGAGATAGGTGAAGGAGGTATTCAACTCCAAAAACATATCTTGAAGAAGTTGCTGGAATTCCTAGATGTGCTAGAAGATAAGCACATATTACAGCAATTTCTTGGATTAGCCAATTATATGCGCAAGTATGTTCCCAATCTCACTAATGAAATCAATGGCTTGACACTTAAGGTTTGTGATAAAGTGCCCTAGGTTTGGACACTTGAAGATACTAACTATGTTAAGCAGACTGTTGAGAATGCAAAATATCATATTTACGCCCCTTAATGTCTAGTCTTTTATACTTATTTGTTGCCTAAGTGTACTCATTATTATTCTATTTTGATTTAGGATGCAAATGGAGGTGTTAAATGCAAAACGGAACTAATTAGGTGAATTCGGATAGTTTTGACATCACTTCGTCATCTGGGCATAACTCTCTCATCCAAGCTCTGATTGAGATAATTCAAAATTCTTTGGAACCATAAGAAAGAGATCTACAACTTTTATGCTTTGAGTTTGGAGAGATACTCGCTGCATCAAGGTTATAATCGGGCTTTAAATTGACACACCTGCACTGCCGACGTTCTGGAACATTCCGCCTTGTCATGCAAGTTAAAGAGGTAGTTTATTATTGGAAGATTTGAAGACCTATTGCATGCAAGTTATAGCTGGACCCACCACTTTCCTATTTTATTTTAGGACTTTATTTTATTTTCAATTAATTAGAATCAGATTAGGATAAATGTTATTTTAGGATATTAGAATATTTTTAAGAGATTTAGTAGGATTAAAAGATTTGAATGGGATATGTTTAAAAGGGGAAAGAGATCAGATTGAGTGAGATATCACGCACGCCTCTCTCTTATCTCTCTGCTGGAATTCGTTTTCTTTTGAGTTTTTCATAGCCATGAGCGACTAAACTTTTAGAACTTGGTTGAAGGAAACGGAGACCTCGAAATCAATAAAACTGTGAGATCTATCTGTTTTTAGCGTTCAATTTATGTTTTAAGTATTGGATGTTCTTCTATGCATATTGTCATGATTGTTGTGTTTAATTACTAGGAGGCCTACTAGTTTATTATTTGTTGCAATCTACTGCTAAGTTAGATATCAAATCCGTAATTGTTTGATCCCTTTAACTTGTGAAGCAATTAGGGTTTAAGAATTTACTGCGTCAAGAATTATTAAGTCTTAAGAAGAACATTCAACTAAATTAAATACAACCACTTGAGTTTGTGTTGTTTAGCTTCATCGTTCTCTCTAGGTCTTAAGGCTGCCACTAGATTAAATCGTTAGCGCTTGTCTAGGGTTGTTTAGTAGTAAGATTAATTAGATCGCTTGTTTCCTAATTAATTACAACTAAGGAGAGATAGGAAAATAGTTCCAATGGAGAATACTCAAAGTAAGAATTGATTAATTTTTGCATCAATGATCAATTGTAAGATTCCTATAGTGGATGTTGATTTAGACCAAGTTTCGTTATTTTGATTGATTTCGGTAATTTAGGTTGAATATCTTTTCCTAAAATTGTTTCTGTTTTTACTAAAATCCCTCCCATACTGGTTCACGTAACATAAAACTCAGCTAGACACTCTCCGTGGGAACGATCCCTACTCACACTACTACGTGTATTCTTAGGGTTTTAATTCTGGATGCCTACGACGGCACACCACAGACCAAAGCAATTAAAACCTTTAAAACTCCTGAAAGATGAGGATGCGTTTATTATAGAGAGTGGTGCTTCCCACTTATATTAGGGAGGTGTGCTTAAGGCTTAGGGTACTGATAATATTGAATGGATTGTTCGATATGCATCAGGAAAATTCTCTCCTGCTGAGATAAACTATCCTGTTCATGAAAATGATGTCTTAGCAGTGAAAGAATGTATTGAATGATTTCGATTGTTCGTAATCAATCAGGAATTTACTTCAAGGACAGACTCTAAATATTTAAAAACTTTTATGAAACTGTCTTTAAAGGATCACAAAGCTAGACTAATCAGATGGCAAATTTGGCTTGCAAATCATAGAATCAAATTTGAATATATTTCTGGTAAATCTAACTTGGTTGTTGGCTTTTTGTCCAGACATTTCTCTGAAGAATTACAAGATAATGGCAGACAAGAAGGAAACTGGAAATCACTTCTCATGTTCCAAGTGTAAACAACAAGGACACTCGAGAAGGAATTGTCCCTTAAAGATAACGTCAGCTCCAAGGGTTACTACTAAAAAGGAGAAGACTACGGATAAGCAGGTGATCCCTACTCCTAAGCAGGTTACTATAGCAAAGCAGGTTAAAGAAGAAAAGAGTCAAGACTATGACTTTGATACTTCAAAAAGAAGAAACCCAAAATTTCAGCACTTGAAAGGTACTTCTACGAAGGAAGTTACTTCTAAAAAGGAGGTTACTTCTAAGAAGGAAAAACAGAAAACTCAGAAGAAAGCAATGGTTTGTTGGTCTTGTAAACAGGAAGGACACGAATGGGCTTATTGTCCATTGCCAAAGACAAAAACTTTTGAGGATTCATCATCAGGCGCTACAAGCGTGGTGATTCCACACACTCCACAAAAGCGGTTAATTGATGCGGATATTTATGAGAAGTTCAGCTTTCCAGAAGGCTTAAGATTAACTCTGGCTAGTCAAAAACTCTAGGAGGATTTGGAAGCCCAAATTAGAATCGCATTGGGGACAAGTCAAGGGGAAGTACAACTACAGAGGTGTTTAGAGAACTTAACAAGAAGGATAGCTTGGTTGGAAGCTGACAAACTATTTTATGAAGACGAGGAGTTTAGAGGAAATGCTCTGCTTTATGAAGCAAGAATTCAAAAAATCGAGGTAATGAGAAAATGTCATTTGTTTGACATGATAGATCTCAAACTCGAGAATTTAAATGATCTAATAGTGAAATTAGGAAAAACTGACTTGGCTGATTTGGTCCAAGGATTAGCAGTTTATCCTAATGGTGCTATGGAATTGTACGTTCCATGAAAAACCTTTAGAAAAGGTTATTGCAGAAACCTTTTGAATAGAGGATGGATCGATACAATGAAAATTGGTGTACAGGAAGCAATAGTGGACCCGAATATGCCAAATGTGGTTAAACAAACGCTCTATGTATTGAATAGAAAGGTCGACACTTTCACTTGCATGATTACTTCCTCATTGCAAGAGAACTATAATGTTCAACCTGTAAAGATATGGGAATTTCTTGTAGGAGAACCATGGTACTGAATTATGTTAGATAACGAGGTAAGAATGGGATCTTATGTACTATAAGAAATTCAAAGGAAAGAAGAGGAAGATTAGACCAAGTTGCATATTGCAAAACTGCTACTAGTTAAATCCAAGCTGGAAGAGCTTGTTAAAGCAAATGTTATTGTCCATATCCATAATTGGATAGTGGTAGTTTTATCAGATAGGTATGCGACAATCCAGGATACACTCTTCAAACATAACCAAGCCTAGTTAAGAACGTTACTATAAGGGTTTGATTTAGCCCATCTATCAAAGCAAGCTTTAATGGAAGATAATATTGGTCTTCTGAGGATAGTCTTAGCCCACGACCATGAAGCCCAAGAAGATGATACTCTGAAAGATTTTATTGATCTTATAGAAGTGGATAACTTTAAAGATTGATAAAAATCTAGATGATAGAGATTTGGACAACCGAAAATGTCCAACACGTAATACGCTGGCGTGTATCAAACAAGCGGAAGATAATACGTGGACATCTAGGATTTTGCCAATAGAATTCAACAATCCAGATTAAAAGAAGGCATTGGATGTTGTGTATTGTCGTTTAATTATATTTTGATATGTAAAACGGTAATGTAATAATTATATCTTTGTAAGACATGTCGGAGACATGTGGACTCAGTGTCATTATCTTTGAGATAGATGTTATTTTCTTACTAGTTTATTAGTCTTTATAGGTTTGACAAGTCACCTTTAGTTGGTGCTTGATTAGACCTTTTGTTTTGTTTTGTTTTACGGATTCAATTCATTTGAAATCTGAATTTCTCTATATAAAGAGAAGCTTATGTACATATTTATTCGAAGAAAAATCAATAATATTTTTAGTTTGTGAAAAAATTCATTCCCTCAACTCTTGTTTTACTTTTGAATTGCATACTCGAAGCAAAGAGAAAGGTTCATTCAAGAAGATTGATACCCAGGTATGAATTATTCTCTTTAAAATTGAATCTATATGTTTTTCTTTCCAATTAATCAACTAGGTGTTTAGTTATTAATTGTAATAATATTTGTTAGACTAGGTATAACAAATATTATGTGGGTGTAATGGTATCAGAGCTTTGGAAGATGGGGGTATCTAGACCTGCTAATTTGTTGAAAGTTCTATAGCATGAATAATGGTTCAAATGATGAAGTCTGTGTAAATAAGACTTGTTTTCATTTGGATCATGGACTCGAGGGAAAACCGGAGATCGGTTTGTTAAATACTACCATAGATAAGTTTGAGCTTTTGACCCAAAAGCTTGATAACTTAGACATGAGAGTAAATTATATGGTGTATCGTATATTTGCTCTAAACGAAGAATTGACTCAGATCGTAACACATGGCTAATTGCATTTGGCAAGTTCACTAGACAGACCCACCAGAGGATTCCATATCGATGGTAACCCAATGTCTATGGAATATATCCTCTAACGGATGGTAGTGCACGTGATCCTTAGACTTAATATCACTAGAACGTAGTGTAAATATCGATGTAGTTTGACGCTGGCCTAACATAGTTCTATTTAGGGTTATCAGTACGTGGTGGTTGGCTACATTGAGAAGCACATGTTAAAGTATGTGCCCCTAAGCCAATCATATCGTTGTATGTTGTCTCTATGGATCATAATTATTCAATCTATAAAGGCATCGTTTATATTATGTAAAACATATTCCATATGTATGTATTAATATATGCCCTTAGACTAGTTGAACAATGACGAGGGAATCAAGCAATGATAAGTCTTGATTGTGAGATCCCTATGATCACTTATAGTGGCCATTCTAGAAATCCCCGTAGCCCTAGTATCATTCAAACCTAGGGCACAGATAATATGGTAAGGCTATCATAGCATTAAACGACCCTACAGGAAGGTAGTGACATATATCACATGTGAAGGTTATTTAATGACAACTTGGTGCGACACATGGGTGCTTGTTATTCACGAGTTCTTTGGACTAGCCCATCAAAGGATTACATATAGATGGTAACCCCAATGTCCATGGAATACATCCTCTAATAGATGGTGGTGCATGTGGTCCTTAGACTTGAGATCATCGGAGCGTCGTGTGTACCTATTGGTTTAGTTTGACACTAGCCAAACATAATCCTAGTAGGGTTATTAGTATGGTAGTGATTGGCTACATTGAGATGTACATAATGACTATGGTGCATTGACAAAGGATTCATCACTCCTGGGTACAGGAGAAATTATCTTGGTGAGATTTTTGGTAAAGGACAATGACCTTGAAATTTGTGGCCACAGTGGAATTGAGTTAACTCTAGGTTAGTCGATTGGTCCGATAACCAAATCTGAATATGTCAAGGTGGTTTATACTTGAAGCTGACATTATTTCTATGCTTCAAATCTCGATGAGATAATAGATGATGAAAGGATTTAATTGCACGGTAACCATACTACTGAAAGGTAGCGAATGTGCTAAATCAGAATCTGTCGGATGCCCATGATACCTTACTAAAGGCCAATCTTGGTCTGTGTGTAATGGGACAATTAATAGAGTGTTGATCGCGATATTACTCATTACCGACATGATGAGGAGCCTGCGGGTCACACACATAAAAGGCAATTTAAAGAAGATAACGAGTGAGGGGAATTTTTGTATTTGTTGACGAAGGGATATTTTGATAAATCTCACGAAGCAATTAAATTTATTGGAAAGGTTGTTTCCAGGATCCAATCCCATATTTGATTTAATATGTAAGATGGTTATTTATTTAAATATGTATATGTCCTATATATATATTGTAAATAAATAAACTGTCATTATTTAAATAGATATATTGGTGTATATATGTTTTAAATATTGAAAAATCCTTATTAGATTAATAAAATAATAATGGCCTGATACCCGATTTATGATTTTGTTCAAAAATCATGGATACTAATTAAATAATTAGTGAAAGGGTATATTTGTAATATACTAATCAAGGGATATTAGGGTATGCCTATATGATTTTGTTTGAAAATCATGTATAGTGATTGTGTGTTGATTCTTGTCTTTGTGTAGATATTATTGTTTCACTCCGATCCTTAGAGTGTGAGCGTTTTTAACGGTTAATGAAGCGGTGGAGCCTTCAAACGTGGGTAAGAATCTAAACCTTGTATGGGTTTTTGATGATCTATAACATGTAAATATTGTAACTTAGATATGGACTTTGGGACTCCTAGGGTTTCAATCGGTAAATTTTTATTTTTCGCTGCCTATTTATTTGATTTTATCCTAATAGTGGTATCAGACCCTCTTATATGAGATTACGGTGTTTAATCTTTTCCGGAAATATGTGATTTGATGATTACATTTTTGGATTTTAATTTGATTGACTTGGATTTGGATTAATTGGGTTAAAACATGGATTGTTGTGTTTGGGGTTTGTTGAAATCTGTTGTGATTGGATTGATTTTTATTGAAATCAGGATGTTTTTTTTGTGAAACCCTAAGCACCACCATGTGTGATGGTGCTGGCTGCTGTGCCTGGTGGTGCACGGTAGCGTTAGGGACCCAAAAGCAAGACAGAATCAATGCATGCCGTTGCCCTTCTTTGGCACAAAGCGCACTCCTGCGCGGTTGCTGTGTATTGCACACAGTAGCCGCCTGCTACCATGCATGGAGGAGGGGATGGCCATGTGTTTCAACATGCAACCTTGGTCAATAGTTTAGGGATTGTGTGCTAAGGCATACAACCACCATCCCCAACAGCCCCAGTTGAAAAATGCAGGACTATCATCACAATCACCGTAACGTTGCTATCTATGAGGGCTACCTTGGGCCGATCACTGCTGAAAATAGCCTAACCTTGTTGGATATGTGTTTACCCATGTATCCTTGATCTTCACTTTGTGTTTTCGCTCCAGTGTTTGACAAGTTAGGTGTTTTTACGCTCAACTATCCTCGCAACTGTGATTTTCCTCTAGGGAAATCGCTCTCATTTACACTACAGTGCTTATTTTTGAGCGATTCAAAATCTCACATGTTCCTACATATTTGAGGAGCGTTTCAATGGGTTTACATTAGTTTTTGGACTACTGTAGCATGAGGTTTTAGTCTATTTACTATCAGTCGACACTGGTGCACGTTAATTTGCTACAGGTTCGTAAATAGGTCATAACGAATTCAATAGTCAATCAATTAACTCATGGTTTGCACCAGTAGATTGTTAACATGTTGTTTCATGTTGACCAAGTCTTTAACGCTAATGTCCATGTGTGTCGATGCATGTTAAACTACTGTTTCGAGTAGCTTACGCGTTGGTGTAGGTGGGCTTCATTTTGGGCTGTTTTGGGTGTTGTTGCGGATAGATGTTGGTCTAGAATTTAATATAATTGTTGTTGCATATTATAATCAATCTGGAGGCCCAACAATAAGGGACTAAACTGAAAGGTTTACAACTTGTTGGGCAAACAAGGTATAACATCAAGGGGTAATTCATAATTTACCAAGTGATAAAAAATTGTTGTTTTTGATTGATTGTTATATGCATATTCTTGAGATGAAATTGCATGGTGTTGGTTGCATTTGCCTTTAGACTTAGTTAAATTTGAGGATTGTAATTTCAATTAAAATAAGGCATGCATGTCTTGCCTTTCTTTTAATCTCTTGTATTTCTCTCTCTTATCTTACTCCCCTCTTTATTGATGTAAAGTTAAATTAGAATTTATTTTAATTTAATGTAATGATCGAGGAGAAGAAACATTGGATTGAGGAAGGCGGGTTTTTAAATTGAAAGTCCTCTTATAATTTAATTACCTAGGTTGACATACAAATTCTCCAAGGCTCGGAGAATTTTGTTTAGTTAAGGCAATGCACCAACACGTTTATCTTTATTGCTTTAGTTGGCATGCTAAGGTTGAATGTTATGGATATAACATATTGATAAAGATAATAAAATGATGAGACCAAAAGGGAAAAAACCCTCATAAATAAGTTTAACGCCTTCCAATATCATGGGCTTAGTCAAACCATAAATCATCAAAACCTTTTCTATCAACGAAGGGTATGTGTCTATCAATGGGAAGCTGGGTTTCATTGGAGTTTTTCCTTAATGATGTCGGGTTAGACTTAACAAGTAGTTTTGGATTTTCGATCAACAAAGGTTAAACATGTACTAGAGGCACACATAGAGAAATGCAATTTTACAATGCACAAGAAGATATGTAGTATCTACTCTACAGATCCAAGAGTTGCACTTGAGGTCAATGGTCAGCACCATTGGATTGTGTAATTGGTTTATATGCCCAATCTATATTTGAGGATTAATGGTTGGCGCCATTAGTTGGTATAAATTAAGTTTGTGACCTACCTAAATCAACCCATTTTTAACTTGATTCGATCCACGAAGGTTCAAAATGGAATTGATGGGATCTTGGCCAACTAGGAGAGCCAACAGGTCTTCCCGAGTTTAATAGTGAGGGCTATTAGAACTTGAGTAAAATAGTAGAAGAATTTAATTAATTAAATTACCTTGATTAATTAAATTTATAACATGATATTAACTCACTTAATTTTGCACATGTAAAATCAAAATTGACAACTCCGCTTTAACGTTGCGATCGATCATCAAAAGGACAAACAGGCTAGATGGTAGTAATTTTTTAGATTGGTGTAAGAAACTTTGGATTATACTTGAGTCTGAAAGTAAATTATATACCATTAGTAGGCTCTTTCCCAAGAGCTTGGTGTTGACATCTCCTAGGGACAACAAGATGGAAGAGAGTGCTGAAGTTGGCCCTCACATACTCAAGATAATTGGGTGCAGTGGGAGGGTTGAGACTTTGGGTTCTAGTTTGGACAGTGACTTAGTCTTGAAGTCCTTACCTGATTCTTGAGCACCTAACATGCCCTAAAGTTCTACGGGTAGATCAGCTAAACTCGTCATCGAACGAACCATATCAAGTAACGTTTGATTCCTCATTTACTATACACCATTTTGTTGTGGCGTATAAGAAGGTGTGAGTTGTGATACTATCCCACATTCCTTAAGGTATCCAACAAACTCCAAGCTCAAGTATTTACCTCGGCTTGACTGAAGGGCCTTAATACTTTTTCCGAGCTTATTATGTACTTCATTCTTGAACTCTTTGAACTTGTCAAACGATTTAGATTTATGTCTCATCAAATAGACATAACCATATCTACTGAAGTCATCAGTAAATGTGATGAAGTAAGAATATCCTCCATTGCCTGAACTATCATAGGACCACATACATCACTATGGATGATCATTAATAGTTCTGCAGATCTTTCACTGTTTCTAGTGAAAGGAAACTTGGTTATCTTGCGTAGAAGGCATGACTCGCATACATCATATGATTGACAATCAAATGGGTCCAAGACTCTGTCCCCATGGAGTTTTGCTATGCGAATTTGATTGATATGACCTAGCCTACAATGCCAGAGGAATGTTTGGTTAAGATTGCTAATCCTGGCTTTCTTAGATTCAAGATTGAATCCCTTTATCCATATCTAGAACATATAAACCATTATGTAATCTAGTGTTTCCAAAATGAATACCATTCAAACTAAAAGACAACTGTAACAACTGCTGTAAACTAGTACAATGCATGCATAATAATAATAGAAAATGGGCCCAAAACTTTCTTTTTATTATATGTACTAAGTCTTTTATACACAAAGAGCATTATTTACAAAATGCCATTTAAAAGGACAAAAACAGGGGGAAACAAGCAGTTACTATTGCTCCGCTTGCCGACGCTCCTCCGACCGCATCATCACCTAGGATCCCGCATCCATAAAGGAAAACAACGGGGAGCCAAGGTGTAGCTATGCTCCTCGGGGCTTGAGGCGCTCGCACAAAAATAATGCTCAGAAGTAAACCCTCATCTATCTATCCCCATAAGTACTTCTCTTAATTCTTTCCCTCACACTTTCTTTCTATTGTTTTCTACTAAACGTCATGGCCTCATCTTACCGAGGTACCGCGTATATGGCGTTCACACAGACCATCTCACTGCATGACCTGCGGGTGGAGTTCACACAACACCAACCCGCTTCTTAATGACTACCAAAGTGGAGATCACAAAGCACCTATCCGGTTTCCATAACTATCGGGTGACGATCACAAAGCATCAACCCGCTTTCATGATTTTTGGGGGACGATCACAAAGCATCAATCCTTTCTAATAACTATCGGGTGACGATCACAAAGCATCAACCCTTTCTAATAACTATCGGGTGACGATCACAAAGCATCAACCCTTTCTAATGACTATCGGGTGACGATCACAAAGCATCAACCCTTTTCTCATACTCTTCTCATAGCACTTCTCATTCTCTCTACCCTTAGAGTAGTTGCATTCACAAAGTTCTGTACTCATAGAGCAAGTGCCTACACAAAGTTTTCTACTCTTTCTTAAGTCATTTCTCCATGCACAATTAATGTCTATGGATGGTTCATCTCCACTAATGCACTTATGAAATGCCAACATGCAATGTTGCAAGAATTAAGGTTCACTACTCATACTCAAACCTCTATTAGGCATTTCATCAAACAACTCAAGTGCATAATAAAACTCTACTATAACAATAGTTCTATGTCTTTCTCTAACCATCCAAAATGGGAGAAAACTCCCTCACATAGCCCTAATTCCTGCCAAAGAATAACACTTCCAAAAAGGATTTCTCAATATCCTTCAATTCCATCTCAAACTACCTTTCCAACCCACATCTCATTTCTCATAATTGAAATGTATGAACAATCACAAAGCAATAATAATTTAACGCCCCGCTTGAGGTAAGTTGTTATCGTTTCCTCTTTTGCCCTTAATCGAGTTGGTTTTTGTTATGATTGTTTGATTGAGTGTTGTGTTGAATGTTTGCCCTGAAAATTGGTTGAAAACAGAAGAATTTCAGGGGTCTCGTGGCAGGGCGAAGAAGAATCTTCGCCGCGGCCGAAGAGGTTGAAGCCTCGGGAAGGCTGGATAGTTTCGCCGCGGTGACAGTTTCGGGCCGCGCGACACCCGAATAAAATGTTGATTGAGTTTTAGATATTTTTCTTCCCCCAAGGGCTATTTGACCTTTATACCCCTAACTAGCGGGAAAAGTGGGGAGTTAATTGTAAGGATTTTCCATGGAGAATGTGTTGATATGGGGGTGAGATTGTAATGAATCAAAGGATATGGATGGAATTTCCAAAGAAGAGTAAGGGCAAAATGGGAATGAGTGTGTTTATATTTCATTAAAAGGAATTAAGAGTTAGCAAACCCTCATTCTTCTTCTCCAAAAACGCAACCCTTCATTCTTCTCCTCTCAACTTCTCTTTTCTTTTGTTCAAGGAATTTCAAGGGTTTTTGAAGTGATTTGGGGGTATAGAAAAACAACCTAAGGCTTCCTAAGGTAAGGATTTCTCCTTAAGTTGTGTGATTTGTGGATTTTAGTTCATTTTGGTTTTTTTGAGGGTTTTCATTCTTTTGGTTATGAGTAGAGAGAATAGCCAAGAAAACCAAGTGGAAAGAGGATTTGGTGAAGTCTCTCCATAACAAGTAAAACCCAACCCAAGTTGAGATTTATGAAATTTCTTGATTAGGGTTTTGATAGACTTGATGCATGTATGTGATATACATGTAATATAGCATGTATGAAGGATTAAATAGAGATTTCTATGCTTTGTGATTGTTTATACCTTGCAAATTTGAGAAATGGGTTGTTGGTTTGGCAAGGTAGTTGAGATGGAATTTAAGGGGTATTATGGAACCCTTTTTGGAAGTGTTTTGTTTGACAGGTTATTATGGCTTTGTGAAGGGGTTTTTCCCCATTTTGGATGGTTAGGAAACAGTTTAGATTCATGGCTATGATAGAGTTTTATAAGGCACATGAGTTGTTTAACGAAATGCCTAATAGAGGTTTGAGTGTGAGTAATGAACCTTAATTCTTGCAACATTGCATGTTGGCATTTCACAAGTGCATTAGTAGAGATGAATCATCCATGTGCATTGTTATATGCATTGACAAGTGACCTAAGAAAGAGTAGGAAACTTTGTGTTTAGAAATACCCTATGAGTAGAGAGCTTAGTGGGTAAAATTACTCTAAGGGTAGAGAGCATTGAAAAAATGCTACAATAGAATGAGTTAGAAGAGTAGTATAGTTGGGATGATGCTTTGTGATCATCACCCGATTCAGAGGGAATCGGATTGATGCTTTGTGATCATCATCCGAATAGCCCTTAGAGAGATGGGTCGACGCTTTGTGATCGTCACCCGATGAGTAGAGAAATGGGTAGATGCTTGTGACCACTACCCGGTTAATTAAGAGATATGTAGGTTGATGCTTTGTGATCATCATCCAACGGCTAGTAGAAGCGGGTTGATGCTTTGTGACCATCACCCGATAGTGACTAGAAACGGGTAAATGCTTGGTGAACGTTACCCAAAATTCATGAGAAACGGGTAGGTGCTAGGTGATCTCCACCCGATAGTTAGAAAGAACCGAGTTGGTGCTTTGTGATCCTCACTGTAGTCACTAAGAACGGGGTTGGCAGTGTGAATCCCACCCATAGCCATAGAGAGTGAGATGGTGCCGTGTGAACGCCTATTCACCTGTACCTCCGGTAAGACGAGGCTATGATATTACTAGGAACGAGAAATAATCGAAGTAGCATAAGGAAAGAATTAAGAGTTATTTATACGGGGGCAGAGAGAGAGTTTTACTTACTGAGCATTATTTTGTGCTCACCCTGCTATTTCCTTTGTGGATGCGGGTTCTAGGTGATGTGCGGTCGGAGGGGCGTCGGCAAGCAATGAGGAATAGCTACACTGTTTCCCCTATTTTGTCTTTTGAAATGCACTTTTGTAAACAGTAACCTTTGTGTATAAAAGACATGTGAATTGTAATGAAAAAGAAACATTTTGGGCCCAATTTTCCATTGTTAATTGCATGCATTGTACTAGTTTTCAAGAGATGTTACATTTTTGGTATCAGAGCAAAGATTTTGGGATTGAACAGTGTACTATTCTCATCGCCACGACGCCCTCTAACGATGTGTGAGTAATTCTTTCCTTATAGCAATTGTTCCTTGAGTTTATTAGCGTGATCATTTTGTAGATGAGGCGTAGTTATCGAAATCGCGGTAAAGGTGTGGTGAATGAAAGAGAACCTTCTAACCCAACCCTGCAGTCTACGCCTCCCTTGGATGAAGCTAGAATTGGGAATTGTACAGCAAGTTATGGCTGAAACTCGGGGAGAGTAGTACCCCCAAGACAAGTTACCGCACCCTCCACGCCTATAGAGAGGGCAACCGTACCTCCCCGATCGAACGTGAGTGGAACCGATACGGTCTTTCCAACAGCATCAGCCTCCCCCAGAGTTTAAGGGTACTACGGATCCGGGGAGTAGCAAGAAGTGGCTTGGGTCGTAGAGCGAGCCACGGGTTTATTTCCCATGTCGGACGGGAGAAGATCCGATATGAAGTTTCTTGTTTCGGGGTGATGCCCGAATTTGGTGGGAATTGATGGAAGAAACTCACGACGCAAGATAATGACGTGGGAAGAGTTTAGGCAAGAGTTTGAGGTCGAGTATAGATTGAGAGGACCAAGTTCATGAGAAGGTCTAAGAATTTATCGCCTTACAGCAAAGGGCTAGCGCCGTGAAAGAGTACTCAAAGGAAATTCAACGCCTGCAAGGTTTGCACCGGGAATAGTTAGCACTCCAACCTTGAGAAGGGATAAGTTTGTGCATGGATTGAAGCCGGAGATAGCCCGGATATTATGACAAGCTCCAACCCTCCTCGGAATTACGGTGAGGCCTTGAGGCGGGCAGGTGAAGGCGGAGATTTTTGAGAATAAAATCTTCCCAGAGGGATCCTCACAGAGGACCGAGGAGGGGCTACCCTCCGCCTCCCTCGAGAGAGAAACATGAGGGTGAAAAAAGGTAAAGACATGAAGAATCAAGAAGAAGTTTCAATATAGACAGAATAGAAAGAAAGTGGAGGAATAAGCGACCTCGAGCGGAAGGGTTTCCTCCTTGCCCTAAGTGTGGGAAGAACCACCCGGGAGAGTGTCGAAGGATCGAGAGTGTCTATAGGTGCCGCAGAACGGGCACATGATGAGGGGATTGTAAAGCTCTCTTCCACCAAGCTGCTCGAGGTTCGGGAGGTATGCTGTGCCGCGAGTCTTTACGTGGGCACGAGGGGGAGCGAGAGGCCGATCCATCGTTCTGAGTCGCTTATTATTTCATGCCCCGATCCCTTTATATGCTTTAATTGATTCGGGTGCTACCCATTCATTTATATCTTATGGGATGCTTGAGAGATTAGGTTTGAAACCTACTAGAGCGACTCAGCCCATTAAGATAGAACTACCCGATGGGGTTAGTGTTGTGACTCAAGAGATTTTGTTAAGAGAGTCCTTAGTGATCCAGGGTAGAGAGTTAACAGTTGACTTAATAGTTTTTGATATGCCCGACTTTGATGTGATTCTGGGCATGGATTTCCTAGGGAGGTATGGAGTAGAGATTGACTGTCGGAAAAAGGAGGCGAGGTTTAACCTCGATTGTGGAGATAAGTTTAGTTTTTGGAGAAGGCCATCGGTTGAGCATGCCCGATTAGTAATGTGAAAGCCAGAAGATGTTGAGAAAGGGGTGTTCTGGGTTATATTGCCCATGTAAAGTGCAGTGGGTGATGTTCCACAGTTAGAGATCCGAGAGGGTGCCGGTAGTTCGAGACTTTCTAGATGTGTTTCCGAAGAGTTACGGGTTTGCCTCCGAGAGAGAGGTAGAATTTAGTATCGAACTAGCACCGGGGGTGGACGCACCAATATCCAAAGCCCTCATCGAATGGCCCCACCTGAACTCCGAAATTAAAGAAGCAACTCCAAGAGCTGTTAGATAAAGGCTTTATCCGACCAAGTCATTCCCCTTGGGGAGCTCCAATACTGTTTGTGAAAAAGAAGGATGGATCACTAAGGATGTGTATTGATTATAGGGAGTTGAATAAAGCTGAGTTGAAGAATAAGTACCCACTACCCTGGATAGATGATCTTTTTGATCGCCTTGAAAGGAAGCGGGCGTTGTTCTCCAAAATTGATTTGAGGTCCGGGTATCATCAGGTGAGAGTGGTTGAACAAGATGTGGCTAAGACGCCTTTCATACAAGGTATGGGCATTATGAATTTGTAGTAATGCCGCTTTGGTTTGACCGATGCCCCAGAGTTTTTATGGACTTGATGAACAGGGGTATTTCACGAGTACTTGGATCGCTTTATTGTTGTCTTCATCGGACGACATTCGATTTACTCAAAGTCAAGAGAAGAACATGAGAAACACTTGGGATTAGTATTGCAACTGAGAGAAAAGAAGTTGTGTGCTAAATTTTCCAAGTGTGAGTTTTGGCTGAACCAAGTGATATTCCCCGGGTCATACCTGTCGAAGGAGGGAATTTGGTAGATCCAGGTAAAGTGCGAGCAATCCCGGCCTGGAATGGCGAAGAAGAACAAGTTGAAAGAAAATCGGGGAGTTTCTTAGGCTTAGCAGCACACCGGCCGATTTGTAGCGGGATTCGCCCGATTGGCTAAACCGCGGATTGGACGCTCTTACCAAGCGAAAACTCCGGGGCTCCTTTTTATGCAGTCAGCAGCTTGTGAAGAAAGCTTCCAAGAGTTGAAGAAAAGGTTAACATCAGCTCCTGTACTAGTGTTACCACAAGAGGGTGTAGATTATGACATTTATACGCACGCCTTTGCAGGGGACTGGAGCGTGTTGATGCGCTTAGGTAGGGTTATAGCCTATGCTTCTCGTCAATTGAAAGAGTACGAGACCGTATACCCTACGCATGACCTAGATTAGCCATTTGTGATCTTTGCTTTAAAGATATGGAGGCATTACCTTTATGGTGTGAAGAGTAATATCTACTCCGATCATAATAGTTTGAAGTACTTCTTCACTCAAAAGGAGTTGAATATGAGGCGAGAAGGTGGTTAGAGCTGGTCAAGGATTATGATTGTGAGATCAAGTACCAACCAGGGAAAGCCAATGTAGTAGCAGATGCCTTGAGTAGAAAAACTCATGTTTTCCGGCTTACCAGGCAGAAAGAGTTAATAGAAGAATTGTCTAAGGAGCAGATTGAGGTGGTTCCGGGAAGAATTGCCAGCCTAGTGGTACAGTCCTCTTTACTAGAGGAAATTAGAGAAAAGCAAATGGCTGATGAGTGGTGTCAGAAAATAGTTCAGCAAGTGCATGAGGGCAAGACATCAGAGTTCTTTGTGAGAGATGGTGCCCTCTATTTCAGAAATCGGTTGTGCATTCCTCCATATGAGGAGTTGAAACAAAAAATCCTCTTAGAGGCTCATGACACACCGTACACCGCTCATCCGGGAGCAACCAAGATGTATCAGGATATCAAGAAAGGCTATTGGTGGTCAGGTATGAAGAAGGACATTGCGTAGTTTGTGACTAAATGCCTAACCCTCGCCGGGTGGAAAGCGAACACCAACGGCCGTCGAGGTTGCTTCACCCATTGGAGTATCCCAGTGGAAATGGGAGAGCATTTCGATGGATTTTATCACGGGTCCCCCTCCCAGTACAAAGAGGGTATAATGCTATATGGGTGATTGTGGATAGGTTAACCAAATCAGCCCATTTCCTCCCAAGAAAGGATAGTACCCACTCTGGATCGGTTGGCCCTGATTTACCTTAAGGAGATAGTCGATTGCATGGTGTGCCCAAGGCTATAGTATCGATAGAGATTCCGGATTTGTTTCACCTGGACAAGTTTACAGAGGAGTTTGGGTACCGTTTAGCATTCAAGACGCCTATCATCCCTCGACAGATGGCCAAACCGAGAGAACGAATCAGTGCTCGAGGATATGTTGAGGAGCCCGTTGCATGGATTACGAGTATCCCTGGCATGAGATGTTACCATTAGTAGAATTTGCCTACAACAACGGCTTATCGTCTACAATTAGAATGGCGCCTTACGAGGCTTTGTATGGTAGACGATGTAGTCTCCGCTTCATTGGGATGAAGAGAGAGAGATGAGTTGAGTACCGCTCTTGGGCGAGATGACTCGAAACTAGTAGAAGATGTGAAGGTGATCCAAGTAGAATGAAACAAGCCCAAGATCAACGGAAGAGTTATGCCGACTTGAAGAGGAAAGAGGTGGAATTCCAAGGGTGGGTGACAAAGTGTTTCGAAAGTTTCCCCTTTACAAGCGAGTCATGCGCTTTGGAACCAAAGGGAAGTTAGCACCGAGGTATGTAGGTCCTTTTGAGATCTTGCAACGAGGTAGGAAAGGTGGCCTATGATTGGCATTACCACCTAGCATGGACAGGGGGTGCACGATGTCTTCCATGTCTCGATGCTACGAAAGTATGTAAGTGATCCCCTCCATGTCCTGAGCGTAGAAGATGTTGAAGTAACAGAGAATCTAGTATATGAAGAACGTCCAGTTCAGATTTTAGATCGAAGGGTTAAAGAACTTCGTAACAAGAGTGTTCCGCTAGTTAAGGTCCTTTGGAGGAATCACAAAGTGGAAGAGGCCACTTGGGAAGTAGAACGGGACATGCAGAATCGTTTCCCAAAGTTATTTGCATGAATTTCGAGGACGAAATTCTTTTAAGCGGGGGAGAATTGTAACGCCCCGCTTGAGGTACGTTGTTATCGTTTCCTCTTTTGCCCTTAATCGAGTTGGTTTTTGTTATGATTGTTTGATTGAGTGTTGTGTTGAATGTTTGCCCTGAAAATTGGTTGAAAACGAAGAAGAATTTCATCCGTGCTTCACGGGCGAAGAAGAATCCCGCCGCGCGAAGAGGTTGAAGCCTCGGGGGAAGGCTGGCTGGATAGTTTCGCCGCGGCGAGAGTTTCTTCCGCGTGGCGGCAACCCGAATAAAATGTTGATTGAGTTTTAGATATTTTCCCCTTCCCCAAGGGCTATTTGACCTTTATACCCCTAACTAGCAGGAAAAGTGGGGAGTTAATTGTAAGGATTTTCCATGGAGAATGTGTTGATATGGGGGTGAGATTGTAATGAATCAAAGGATATGGATGGAATTTCCAAAGAAGAGTAAGGGCAAAATGGGAATGAGTGTGTTTATATTTCATTAAAAGGAATTAAGAGTTAGCAAACCCTCATTCTTCTTCTCCAAAAACGCAACCCTTCATTCTTCTCCTCTCAACTTCTCTTTTCTTTTTGTTCAAGGAATTTCAAGGGTTTTTGAAGTGATTTGGGGTATAGAAAACAACCTAAGACTTCCTAAGGTAAGAATTTCTCCTTAAGTTGTGTGATTTGTGGATTTTAGTTCATTTTGGTTTTTTGAGGGTTTTCATTCTTTTGGTTATGAGTAGAGAGAATAGCCAAGAAAACCAAGTGGAAAGAGGATTTGGTGAAGTCTCTCCATAACAAGTAAGTAAAACCCAACCCAAGTTGAGATTTATGAAATTTCTTGATTAGGGTTTTGATAGACTTGATGCATGTATGTGATATACATGTAATATAGCATGTATGAAGGATTAAATAGAGATTTCTATGCTTTGTGATTGTTTATACCTTGCAAATTTGAGAAATGGGTTGTTGGTTTGGCAAGGTAGTTGAGATGGAATTTAAGGGGTATTATGGAACCCTTTTTGGAAGTGTTTTTGTTTGACAGTTATTATGGCTTTGTGAAGGGGTTTTTCCCCATTTTGGATGGTTAGGAACAGTTTTAGATTCATGGCTATGATAGAGTTTTATAGTGCACATGAGTTGTTTGATGAAATGCCTAATAGAGGTTTGAGTGTGAGTAATGAACCTTAATTCAGGTTGTTGGTTTGGCAATGACTATAAGATCAAATCTATTGCTAAATCTTCACTTAGTCCACAATCCAAACCTATATGCGTATTCAAATACTTGACAACTTTGAGTATGTAAATACCAACTTTGGTACCTTCATCCATTTTATTCCTGAATAGTATTCGTGACACCTTATACCTTTCTTTATTCCAAAGGGTATAAATCATGGTAGGTAAATCCATTTTTTCAAACTGCCTTTGCAGTTTAGGTGTCACTGATGCTAATAGGATGTATGCCTTTACCATACACAAACCTAATTTGTTGGATGGAACTATTCTTAGGCTCTGGTAATAGAGCCTCCTCGATGGTGTATAATTCTTTGTGCGATCTTAGTACATCATTGATACTAGTATACCAATCCATAAAGTTTTCACGATCAAATTTGTTTCCTAGATTGATGATCAATTGCAGTGATTTTATCTTCATTATGAAAATCTGCAAATACAATTAAACAAAGTTAATAATCTTTTATTAATTAATAAGGCCTTTTATCAATTAATATGCTCCCACTATTTTACTGAAGCTAATAGCCCTCACTATTAAACTCGGGAAGGTTCGACAGTCTTCCTAGTGGGCCGAAATCCCATCATTCCTAATTTGACCTCTCACGAGGGCAAGTCGATCAAAGTAGGATGAGTAGGTAGGCCACAAACTTTAATTTACACCAACTTATTAAACTCAAATGTAAACCAAGCAAACAAGCCAATAACACAATCCAACAGCACCAACCTGTTGGCCTCAAGTATAACTTTCAGATCGGTGAGTTTGGACACTACATGCCCACTCGTGCACATTAACTATGCACTACTCTACCATGCCTCTAGTTGTACTTATCAACCCTTCGCGGAGGTGAATCCAACAAAATACGACTAGTTAAGTCATAACCCATCACCATTAAGGAAAAGCTCCAATGATGATTAACCTCCCAAAGTTAGAAGTGGCTCCTCGCGAGGGCAAGTCAGACCACGACGAACGATGGTTTGATTAATCCCATGGGATGGAAGGCTCGATTTATTTTTGACTTAATATCTTTTATGAGGAGTTTATGCTTTAATCGTTCTCACTATTTTATTATCTTATTTAGCATGTTATCGTCTTAGCATTCAAACTTAGCATGCTTCTACAAATAAATACTTAAAAACCGTGTTGGTACATGGCCATTCTAACACCAATTTCCTCGAGCTTAGAGGAAGTTGGTAGGTTACCCTAAGTTTATTATTCTATTACAAAGAAAATACATCTTCGGGATTTTTCACGCCTTCGCCTTGTCTTCAATGCCTATTCTAATTTTACATTTAAATACATAGAAATCTCAAGTTACATTCGAGGGGATTTAGATGAGAAGAGAATTAAATTGAGAGATTGGATAGGGGTAGGGCATGCAGGTCCTATTTTATAAAATTCAAATCCATAAAATAATAAAATCCTGAGGCTGATGGCCAAGTACCAAACACCATGCATAATAGACACCAATCATATAATGCATAAATTCAAATTTACCATATTTGAATTATTGGGTAAATTTACTTTACTCCTTTTAATTTTGTAGAGTTCTTTTTGGTCCTTAAACTTGTAAAAATTATGTCTAGTCCATATCTAGTTTGAAAACTGACTAAATAGTACAGAATAGCGACAACTTATTATTTCTTAGTGGCTTTGCGTAAAAGTTCAAAATGCTTACTTGAATCCCTAAAACGCCTTTATCCCGCGACAACGGGAAAACATATACCCTATAAGTCTGGGTCGTTTAGGACAACGAAAAACTCAAGGTAGCCACTGTACACAATGTAGGATTCATGTCGTGGCAAGAACGAAATAACAAAAAAATTTCTTGCCATGGCACGATCCCCTTACCCAAGATCATGATACAATAAATTAATTCACATAAAATTATCCATAAGAGGATAGAATTTATACCTTCGTTGGTGGCTACTTCTCTTGATCTCTGATAAGAGCTTGAATGTTTATATTTTGTTAGTGATTTAATTGGTTTATTTATGGAAAAATGTGTTTAAAGTGTGGAATTTGGATTATTTCTTTCATAAATACCATTTACGGGATCACGGGTGCATGTTGAGTGTTTTCAGGCTCAAACAAGTTGTTGAAGGGAAAAGAATGATGTCGATAGGATTCACGACGCGTAGGAACAAACGGCACAAGAATCAGGGTCGAAATGAGGGAGTTGTCGCACGTCGAAGATGTTACGGAAAATCTGGAAATTCTTCATCATGAGTATGCCTCGATGTTTCTGTCATAACTTGAGCTGTAGAAGTTGGAATTTGACGATTCTGGTGGCGTTGGAAAGCTTATTTGTGTTGATGACTTCATCTAATTCTGAATATTACAGACGTTTTGGACAGAAACAACGATCGCTACGGTGACCATTCTTACCGCCACGGCGATGGGTCACGGGTTTGTGTTAATTCATTACCCTAATCCAAATCTGAATGGGCTAAGTTTTCTAATCTTTTTTTGAAGCACGACCAAGAACTCCAGAGATATAAAAGAGAGTTTTTAAGAAATTAAAGAGGACTTTTGGAGGAGGAAGAAGACGGCTATCAAGTTAGAGATCGGGATCCTTAGAGCTCTCGTTCACCGATTAGAGAAGTTTTTATCTTTTTCTTTCTTGAACTGATGTCATTGAACAAAATGATGGATTTTGTTATTTTCATTATGAACTAATTCTCTTTTCTAGGGCTACAAATGTAGCCCAATTTATGAACATGTGTTGACAGTATTATATTGATTTTATATTGAGCATGATTTCTAAGTTTTATTATCGTGTGTAATGCTTTCAAGTCTCAAGGGCCTGAGAGTTGAATGATATCATGGGTTGGGTTGAGATCGAGAGATGAAACCTGATTTGTCTTAGATAATAAAACCATAGATTGAGCGAACGCAAGAGATAGGTTACCGCGATCTGTGAGGCTCCGGTAGATTCCATAAAACTTAACGATCTTTTAGCACCTAAATCCAACTTAGAGTTATCTTGGGTTGTTGCTTTAAGGATAATTCGCTAATTGCTCGAGAGAGAGTTAGTGGAATATTAGGGGATTTGGCCTTTAGAATGTGCTTAATTAGGTTAGCAATAATAGTCAATGCATAAGATTAAATTGGTGTGAAATCTGTGCCCTAGGTTTAATCATATTGATCTTTACATCAAAGCTTTAACAAATTCTGCATTTATTTAGTTTTTAGTTTGTCACGTTGTCATTAAAGCTTCTCTTAAAATTCTGTTTTATCAAATAGCAATAGGATATAATAGTTTGGTACTTGGTAGGTAGTTCCCTTGGGATTCGACACTCGTTTACTCGAGCTTTATTACTTGCACGATTTCGTATACTTGCGAATAGCCCGCCTAAGTTTTTGGGTTTTTAAAAGGTGCGGTTCCAGGGAACTATTTTGTTTTACCAATATCAATACGAAATATTTAGTTGCTAATTTGATTTGTTTTATTTCTATTTACTAATTAATTTTTATTTTTGTTTGTTTTGTTTGTGGTTTTCAGCTAGAATCTAGAGAGTTTATGTTCCAGAGGTCGTGGTCATCTTAATCCACTAGATTTTGAGATCGAGAGAACCGCGAAACAGTTGAGGAAAGAAAAGAGGCAAGCTATTTCTGAAAGATCAATGGCGAACACAGGATTTGTCAATCCTAATATGCAAAATCAAGAGAATGAGAATGAGGATAATTTAGGAGGAAATGCAATGGGTGGTGCAGCAGTGGTTCAGAGAGCATTGAAGGACTACTCTAGTCCTACTATTGATGGGTGTTATTCAAGCATCAGGAGACCACCCATTCAAGCGAACAATTTCGAGATTAAGCTAGCAATTATCGGAATGATTTAGCAGTCAATCCAATTCGCTGGGTTACCGAATGATGATCCCAACCTGCATATCGCAAATTTTCTAGAGTTGTGCGACACATTCAAGCATAATGGGGTATCCGAGGATGCAATCAGACTAAGGCTTTTCCCATTCTCTCTACGGGATAAAGCTAAGGCCTGGTTGATTTCATTGCCATCTGGGAGCATCACGACGTGGAATGAGTTGGCTCAAACGTTCCTCACTATGTACTTTCCACCTGCCAAGTCGGCCAAACTAAGGAGTGAGATTACCAACTTTTACCAACAAGATTCAGAGTCATTGTATGAAGCATGGGAAAGGTTTAAGGATCTCTTACGAAGGTGCCCACACCATGGTATACCAATCTGGTCACAAGTGCAAACGTTCTACCAAGGTTTGCTACCAACAATTCAAGCCATGATTGATGCTGCACGTGGGGAGCCTTAAACACCAAAACGCTAGCTGAAGCATACAATCTGATCGAGGTGATGGCGAACAACAACTACATGAGGACTCCAGAAAGAAATTCAACAAGCAGATCAGCGGGAGTGCACGAAGTCGATAGTTACACTACATTAGCTGCTCAACTTACGAACATCCAGAAACAATTAGGTAATGTGTTGAAAATAAATGCAATTGAATCTTTTCCTCTAACATGTGACCTTTGTGCAGGAAATCATGCATCGAACGATTGCCAAGAGAGAAACCAGTTTGCTTTCGGGCATGAACAAGCCAACCTACTACTAACAACCCTTTCCAAAAGGGCAAGGGAATCCGTATTCCAATACTTATAATCCAGCATGGAGGAAACACTAAAATTTTTCATGGAGCAACAACAATGAGCAAAAACAAGCTCCTGCCTTTCAACATCAAGAACAAAAATCAAATTTGGAAAATGCATTGACCAAGTTCATTGAGGAGACAAGCAAGAGGTTTGAGAAGGCCGGGGCGTCTAGTTCAAAATCAATCTGCATCTATTAGGAACCTTGAGACTCAGATTGGGTAGATTCATAACATATTAGCGGGAAGAGGTCAAGGGGTTTCTTTTACCAGTGATACGAGAGAAAAATCCCAAAGGAACAGGCACATGCAATCACCCCCGAGGAGTGGAAGAAGTTTGGAAAAATTCGGAGGGTGAAAAAACAAAGGATAGAACAAAACCCCGAAGGATGAGCAGAAAGATCAGCTTACGGCGATGAAGATGGTGGTCGCGGCGCGTGAGGAAGGAAAATTCCCCCTTATCGGAAGGAAAGAGGCGATCGCCGTGCCATGGCCCTAGTCTGCCGGCGGCCGTGAAGTTGTTCATCGAGGGTTTATTAGGACGATCGCCCACGGTGATGGCCCGGTGGCCCGGCAAGCGCACATTTGAGCAGAAACCCCCGTCGAGCTAGGCAACTCTGCCATACCCTAGCGATTGAAGAATCGAAGCTCGACAAGCAATTCGATAAGTTCATTGACATGTTTAGAAGTTTACATATTAATATTCCTTTTATTGATATGCTAGAACAGATGCCGAAGTATGCGAAATTTTTGAAGGAGATCCTCACGCACAAGAGGAAATTCGAGGAACATGAGAAAGTCATGCTGGCGGAGGAATGCAGCACGCTGATTCAGAAGAAACTACCACCTAAACTACGAGATCCAGGGAGTTTTACTATCCCTTGTATTATTGGTAGTTGTTATTTTGATAAAGTGTTATGTGATTTAGGGGCTAGTATTAACTTAATGCCTTTTTCCATCTACAGGAAGCTTGGATTGGGAGAAGTGAAGCTGACCACCGTGTGTCTCCAATTAGCTGATCGATCGATCACATATCCTAGGGGGGTAGTCGAAGACGTCCTAATTAAGGTAGACAAACTGATTTTCCCAGTGGATTTCATAGTGCTAGAAATGGAGGAAGATAGGGAAATACCTTTAATTTTAGGATGACCTTTTTTGGCCACAGGTAGAACATTGATAGATGTCCACCAAGGGAAGTTGATCTTAAGGGTAGAAGATGAGCAAGTAGAATTTGATGTTTTCAAGTCTATGAAGCATCCATCTAAATTAGATTCATGTTTTAAGATTGATGTTCTCGACACCATAGTGGAGCAGAATTTTGAAGAGAACTACCCAATTCTGCCTTTAGAGAATTGTTTGATGAATTCTAGAGACCAAGAGGAAGAAGTTTATAGTGAAGAGATAAGGGAGTGTCTAAGATACTTAAGTGTTTTACCACCCTTAGGTCGTCCCGAGGCTAAATTGATCAGAGAAATTGGAGCCGTGGAGTCTCAGTCAACTTTACCAGTCACAAAGGCGCCTACACTTGAGCTCAAGCAACTACCATCTCATCTAAGGTATGCATTTTTAGAAGAGGGTAAATTTTTTCCTGTCATTATTAATGCTTCTTTGAGTGTTGTAGAGGAAGAAAAGTTGCTGCGCATTTTGAGAAAATACAAGAAGGCCATTGGATAGACAATTGCGGATATCAAAGGTATCAGTCCTTCAATCTGCACGCACAAGATCTTAATGGAGGAAAGTTACAAGCCTACTGTCCAACCACAGAGAAGATTGAATCCGTCAATGCAAGAAGTGGTCAAGAAGGAGGTGCTGAAGCTTTTAGATGCAGGAATAATATATCCCATTTCGGATAGTGCATGGGTGAGTCTAGTCCAAGTGGTGCCAAAGAAAGGAGGAATGACGGTGGTCCGTAATGATAACAATGAGCTAATTCCAACACGAACGGTCATGGGATAGAGAGTATGTATTAACTACTGCAAACTGAATTCCGCGACTCGTAAGGATCATTTTCAATTGCCATTCATCAATCAAATATTGGAGAGGTTAGCGGGCCATGAGTTCTACTGTTTCCTTGATGGATATTCAGGCTATAACCAAATTGCCATAGCGTTGGAAGATCAAGAGAAGACTACTTTCACGTGCCCATACGGAACATTCGCCTATCGAAGAATGCCTTTTGGCTTGTGCAATGCTCCTGTAACTTTTCAACGTTGCATGATCTCAATTTTTTCCGATATGGTTAAGAAGTCCATTGAAGTTTTCATGGACGATTTTTCTGTTTTTGGAAATTCTTTTGATGAGTGTTTAACTAACTTGTCTAACGTTTTGCAGAGATGTGTTGACACTAACTTGGTGCTCAATTGGGAAAAATGCCATTTCATGGTACGAGATGGGATCGTGTTAGGTCATTGGATATCAGTGAAGGCTGTCAGAAGCTTCCTTGGGCATGCGGGCTTTTATAGGATATTGATACAGGATTTTTCTAAAATCTCTAAACGTCTTTGTGATTTATTAGCTAAGGATGTTCCTTTTAATTTCAGTCAAGAGTGTTTAGATGCATTTAAGTGTTTAAAAGAAAAATTAATTTCTGCTCCTATTATTGTTGCGCCCGATTGGAAACTACCTTTTGAACTCATGTGTGATGCGAGTGATTATGCTTTAGGGGCTTGTGATTTATTATGCCAGTATGACTTTAACGGGACCTCAGCTGAATTATGCCACTACTGAGAAAGAATTTTTAGCAATAGTGTTTTCTATTGATAAGTTTCATTCTTATTTGCTAGGTACCAAGGTCATTGTGTACACTGACCATGCTGCATTGAAGTACCTCTTAGCAAAACGGGACTCCAAGCCAAGATTATTGCGATGGGTATTGCTTCTACAGGAATTCGACTGGGAGATCAAGGACAAGAAAGGAACGAAAAATCAAGTGGCTGACCATTTATCCCGGTTGGAGTCGAATGAAGAAGTTCGAGAGGAAGAAAAGCCAATCAACGAACACTTCCCGGATAAGTAATTGTTTGCTATTCAAGAAGGACCATGGTTTGCAGACATTGCTAATTATTTGGCGCGAAAGGTTATGCCCCCTAGAATGAACTCCCAGAGATGAAAGAATTTTTTTGCAGATTTAAAATACTACTTCTGGGAGGATCCATTTTTGTACAAGCATTGCGCCAATCAGATGATAAAACGATGTGTGCCAGAGGAAGAGATGACGAATATACTTTGTCACTATCATTCAATGGAAGTTGGTGGTCATTTCGGTTCGACAAAGACCGCCGCAAAAGTTCTTTAATCAAGATTTTTTTGGCCTACTCTTTTTAAAGATGCTTTTCGTTTTGTTATGAGTTGTGATGAGTGTCAACGAGTTGGGAATATTTCTAGGAGAAATGCCATGCCTTTAAATAATATCCTAGAAGTAGAATTGTTTGACGTTTGGGGGATAGATTTTATGGGACCTTTTCCTTCTTCGTTTTCTAACCGTTTCATTTTGGTTGCTATAGATTATGTGTCGAAGTGGGTGGAAGCTGCTGCATTGCCAACAAACGATGCTCGTGTCCTTATCAAGTTTATAAAGAAGAATATCTTTTCACGGTTTGGCATGCCAAGAGCCATTATCAGTGATGGTGGTTCTCCAACCTCGGAATAAATCAATACCCGCAACATTATTGAGCAAGTATAGGGTTACACATCGAGTTGCAACCCCATATCACCCACAAACCAGTGGCCAAGTTGAAGTATCGAATAGGGAGCTGAAACGAATCTTGGAAAAGACAGTGAACACCTTTCTAAAGGATTGGGCAACTAAATGATGATGCACTATAGGCGTATAGGACGGCATTCAAAACACCAATAGGAATGTCACCCTATAGGATGGTTTACGAAAAGCTTGTCACTTGCCGGTGGAGTTAGAGCATAGGTCGTATTGGGTAGTAAAGTTTTTGAATTTTGATCTACAAGCCGCTGGAGCAAAATGTTTACTGCAACTCAATGAGATGGAAGGGTTTCGCAATGATGCATACGAGAATGCCAGGATTTACAAAGAAAAGACTAAGCAGTAGCATGACAAACACATTGTGAACAAGGAATTCAAGGAGGGCGACAAAGTGTTGTTGTTCAACTCGAGACTGCGACTTTTTCCAGGAAAATTGCGCTCAAGATGGTTGGCCTGTTTATCATTCATCGCGTGTTTCCGCATAGGGCGATAGAGCTTTACCACCCGACGAAGGGAACATTCAAAGTCAATGGGCAAAGATTGAAACCCTATATTGAGAATGGAAATGACAACGAGAGGGTTTCACTTCTTCTTCAGAATCCTAATTGACGACCGAAAAGGAGTTGAGCTTAAGACTTTAAACAAGCGCTTTTTGGGAGGCAACCCAATATTTCGTTTCCGTTTGGTTGATTTTTAATTTTAATTTTTTTTTTTTTTTATGAATAAGGATGTTTCTGTTTAGTATTTTTTTTTCTTTTCTTTTGTTATGTGTGTGTATGTTTTTGTGTTAGTGTTAGTTTATTAATTCTGACGTTTTGATTGTCTCTGTCAGGTTATGGGAAACACATTCCCGAAAAAGAAATAATCACTCTAGCATCACGCTCGCCGCGGCAGTGAACTCTATTGCTGCAGCGAGCGTGCATTTCGCGCACGAACAAGGGGTAGATGATTAATCACGCTCGTTGCAGCAACGAACCCCATCGCTGCAGCGAGCGTGAGTCCAGTGGAATGCTGTGATGAAAAGCATCATCGCCGCGACGACTCATAAGATCAGAGCAGCGATCGCACCAGGCGATGCAATTTCGCATTTAAATCAGCCTGTGTCCCTTTTCCTTAAAACTTTTCACATTACAGACTCTTCTCTTCCACAAGTGCTCTTCACCAAATTTTTTTCATTTCCTCACAATTTCTTCAACCCATTTTCAATTTGTACTCCATTGCTTACTAACATATTCAAATTCCCATCACATTCCGCAGATTAAGGAGGCAAGAGGGATTTTCACGAAAACAATCAAGGTTAGGGTTTCAAAAACAAAATTGGGGGTTTTTGAAAATTCATCTAATCAATATCAATTCAAGGCATATTTGGATAGATCAAGGCTCAAGTAAGTGTTTCTCACCCCATTTGCAAAGTAATTTTGATTGTTGAAGTTGGTAACCCATTGAATTGAATTTTGTGGGAGTGTGAGTTTGATTGTCGTTTGTTGTTAATAACTGGGAGAGATTGAGGTGATTTTTGGGAGAGCCTGTGATTACTCTTGTGATTGTGGCGTGATTGAAGAAGGAAAGTTGTCGTTAGTGGGAGTTTGGTGATTGTGCGTGGGTATTGTGAGTAGTTTGACTGAGTGTGTGGATTAAGAAAAAAAAATAGTGATAATGGCACCCAAAAGGAAGCCCGAAAGTGATATGAGAGAAAAAGGAAAAGGGCAGGCCTCTGGTGACACCCGGTTTGTTAGTCAGGCTGCCCAGGATAGATATGAAAATTTTGCAAAGAAACCGGCAGGATTTATTGAAGAGAGAGGGTTGGTATTTGCAAAAGCTTTTGAGGGAATAACTGATGTGATTCAAGCTCTGGGTTGGGAGAAATTTTGTAAAGAACCCCCGGCGCGTGTTGTTGCCTCTATGGTAAAGGAGTTCTATGCCAACGTTCCTGATAGCGTTGACCGGAGGACAATGGTAAGAGGTAAAGAGATAATATTCAATGCAGTTACTATTAATCAGTTTTATGGGCTACTGCAAGTTGAGCTAGATGATGACGCCTATGCCGCATTCAAGCACCAAGTGGATTTTGACACAGTAATTAATTCTTTGACAGAAGGGAAAGCTACATGGTTTATTGCGGCTGGGGAACACATCCGTTTTGACAGAAAGTTCTTGAACTCAACTTCGCGCATGTGGCCGTATTTTGTATGCACTCGATTGATGCCATCCAAGCGCATGAGCACTGTTAGTAAGCCAGGGCGATTCTGATATATGCAATTCAGTAGAAGATGAGAATGAATGTGGGTGAGATTATCTTTCAAGAGATCACCCATTCAGTAAAGCGTACCAAGACTGGTTTTACTTTCCTCCTGATCCACCGCATTGTGTCCGGGAGTGCCATTGAATCTTTGAAGAGGTTTTTTATTCCGCAAGGCGTGTGTCTTACCATGCAATTTTTGCAAAATTTAACCAGTTGGGGCAGAGTAGAGGTACCCAGGGCCAAAACATCTTTATCAACGAAGCTTTGCCAAAGAGATCAATTGTCAAAGCTCCATGAAGACATCAAACAGTTGAAAACGCAACAGAATCGCCAAGAAGCCTGGATGACGTGGATGAGTGGGCAAATGAGGGTGCAACATGAGATCCAGAGATTGCAACTTGCTCATGCTGGGATAACGGCCACTGAGGTGTGAATGGATTGATTTTGTGTACCAACGGATGAGGAACAAGGCGATGATCCTCGTGGGGACTCCGGAGAGTATGGAGGAGTAGTTTGAGAGTTCAGTGTGCTCGAGTTACTATTGTCAATGCAGTTTGTTTTGGTCGTTTTTATTTTTCTGTTTTGATGTACTTGCAGTTTGTCTACTGTGTTCTTTGAGTCTTTGTGAATTGTTAGTCTATTTTGTTTTGTTGTTTTGTTTTTGTTGTTCATGCTTTTTTTTTTATCCATTCTTGTATTTTGCATAACTCTGATGGCCGGCAAGGTATGTTTAATGGTTTTTTTGTTTTGATAGAACAACTGGTGTATACGACTGGACGGCTTTATTATGTTGAGGAATGCGGTAACGTTTTCTTTCTTTTATTCTTACGTTTAACATTGGGGAAAATGTTGATTTTATTGGTTGAGGGTAGGAATTTAAGAAAACTTAAATTGAGTAGAATTTTTGTATGGATTTAGAAAGCAGTTTTTTTTTTATTCTTTTATTTTAGGTTGTGAGTTTTTATTTTTGTCTCTTGGATGTAATCAATTGTCTATGATAGGAATGTGATTGCAATAACATAGAACTAATAGAGGACATTAATTTTTACCTTTGCTTTCGGATGAGTGTGAATATTAATGACATTGAGTTGAGACCCTAGTGAATTGTGGATTGAAAGTGGTTCAGTCACTTACTTGGAGACGTGTTATGTATGAAGTTTCCATGAACTTTATTGTGATCTCAACAAACTCTAGAACTCATTTGATAATCACTCAAGGTGAAATCCTAGAATTCACATCACTTAGGAAATGATTTAGGCTATTTTTGGACCGATTGAGCCTTTCAAGCCAACCCTTGTTATTGTTGTCACTAGTTAGCGCTTTGAGCCTTTTAAACACAATTTAGCCTTGTTTTTCTTTCCTTTGAACTTAATTTTTACCCTATCCTAATTATGAGCCTAAAATACAATCCTACCCATGTTAACCTTAAGAGACTTTATTGTTCTTCAAGCTTATTACGAGTTTTGGTAAGGAAGGTGGTTGGTTGTCACAACACACGTGCGAAGAAATTGGTTCCCCCCAAGGGGGTTCAGGAGGGTGTTTGTAAGATCAGTGGGGATGTGCATATTTCTACCTTCTTATTTTAAGTTCCAAAAAAAAAAAAAAAAAATTAGGCATTGAAAAAGCATTGTGAAGATTGGGAATTATGAAATTGAGTGGTTATCACTGTCAAAAAGAAAGAGCTCAATAAGGGACGGGAAGGGCTACCGAGTGAAAAAGAAGTGTTGTGTATGACAGAATAAGAGTGAATGAAAATTTAGTCTCTTATTGTAATTGTTGTTAATTTCTCTTTCCGTTCTTTCATGAACTCATACCCCAGCCTAATGTTACAACCTTTACAAAGACCTATTGATCCAAGGTGATGTGAAATTCTACATTAGTGGAGAGTGATGTGAAAAGTGAGCCTATGGAGTTTGATTCCATGATTCGCATATAAGTCATAACCCGAATACCGAGATCAAAAATTTTGTTCATGAATGTTGTGCATAACACCATCTGAGTTTGTAGACTAATGGTTTGTGGATGTATGGATGTTCTAGGGTTGATAACGAAAATGAAATTGATGTTTGCATTGTCAGTGAGTTTAGGTGATTTTTAATTAATCTATTTTTTTCGTGTATATGCAATTTTTGAGACATCTTTATGAATTGATCCAAGACTTTTTGTTAATGTGTTTTTTTTTTTTATGGTTATGTTTTTGTTACTTTTTGAATTTAGGATACGTTTAGTGTGGATGTTTGTGGGTATCATCGCTAGAAACCCTCATGAGACTACAACTCGTCCAACTAGGGCCACCTAGGGGTTTAAAGGCTTGTTGCATACGCTAAATGCAATCGTGTCAATCTATGAAAGTGATTTAGGATAGTTTAGATTTAGGTTTTTAATTAGTTGTTTTCTTGTCAAGCTTAGAGACTTATTTTATCGCTTATTTTGCTAGGGACTAGCAAAAAGCTGGTTGAGGGTTGTGATAAGAGCTTGAATGTTTATATTTTGTTAGTGATTTAATTGGTTTATTTATGAAAAAATGTGTTTAAAGTGTGGAATTTGGATTATTTCTTTCATAAATACCATTTATGGGATCACGGGTGCATGTTGAGTGTTTTTAGGCTCAAACAGGTTGTTGAAGGGAAAAGAATGATGTCGATAGGATTCACGACACATAGGAACAAACGGCACAAGAATCAGGGTCGAAATGGGGGAGGGGGAGGGAGTTGTGGCACGTCGAAGATGTTACGTAAAAATCTGGAAATTCTTCATCACGAGGTATGCCTCGATTTTTTTCTGTCATAACTTGAGCTGTAGAAGTCAAAATTTGACGATTCTGGTGGCGTTGGAAAGATTATTTAGAGAGCTACGATGTTTGTGTTGATAACTTCATCTAATTCTAAAGATTATAGATGCTTTGGGCAGAAAGAACGATCACCACGGCGACCATTCTTACCGCCGCGATGGGTCACAGGTTTGTGTTAATTCATTACCCTAATCCGAATCAATAGGCTAAGTTTTCTAATCTTTTTCCGAAGCACAACAAAGAACCCCAGAGATATAAAAGAGAGTTTTTAAGAAATTAAAGAGGACTTTTGGAGGAGGAAGAAGACGGCTATCAAGTTGGAGATCAGGATCCTAAAAGCTCTCGTTCACCGATTAGAGAAGTTTTTATCTTTTTCTTTCTTGAATCGATGTCATTGTTGAGCGAATGATGGATTTTGTTATTTTCATTATGAACTAATTCTCTTTTCCAGGGCTACAGATGTAGCCCAATTTATGAACATATGTTGACAGTATTATATTGATTTTATATTGAGCATGATTTCTAAGTTTTATTATCGTGTGTAGTGCTTTCAAGTCTCAAGGGCCTGAGAGTTGAATGATATCATGGGTTGGGTTGAGATCGAGAGATGAAACCTGGTTTGTCTTAGATAATAAAATCATAGATTGAGCGATGCTACAGATAGGTTACCGCGATCTGTGAGGCTCCGGTAGATTCCATAGAACTTAACGATCTTTTAGCACCTAAATCCAACTTAGAGATATCTTGGGTTGTTGCTTTAAGGTTAATTTGCTAATTGCTCGAGAAAGAGTTAGTGGAATATTAGGGGATTTGGCCTTTAGAATGTGCTTAATTAGGTTAGTAATAATTGTCAATGCATAGGATTAAATTGGTGTGAAATATGTGCCCTAGGTTTAGTCATATTAATCTTTACATCAAAGCTTTAACAAATTCTGCATTTATTTAGTTTTTAGTTTGTTACGTTGTCATTAAAGCTTCTCTTAAAATTCTGTTTTATCAAATAGCAATAGGATATAATAGTTTGGTACTTGGTAGGTAGTTCCTTTGGGATTCGACACTCATTTACTCGAGCTTTATTACTTGCACGATTTCGTATACTTGCGAATAGCCTGTCAATCTAGCTATCGACCCAACATAGGATCGTGCTCGATGGTATCCACACGAAAGTAGGCTTGGGATCACCCTAGGATTGATTGCTAGACCAATCAAAGGGCTTAAGGGAGTTGGCAAAAATTTAGAGAGAGACCTCTCTAGGGTTGGCGGCAGCTAGGGTTTTTGGGAGAGAGAAAAATAGTTTAATTTTTAGTTAAACTATTTTGCAAAAGCATTAGTAAAAACTATCTAAAATAAAAACCCATGCCCCATTCTATAGTGCAATTCCAAATAGGAATTCAACTAGGATTGCAATCCTTGAATTCCTATCTTAGAGAGACTGCAATAATCTCAAAAAGGGTTAATAATATCTCTTAAGGATATTAAATTACCAAAATACCCTTTTTGGCCCAAGGACAAGATTGTCCTTCCATTTCTGTTTCTCACTTAACTACTTTCTATGTGTGTGACCCGAAGGCTTTTTACTTTGCCGGCAATGTCTCGATAACTAATTAAGCATCAACCAATTAGTGTTTTCATACACAAATCGAAATTGGCCTCTTGCAAGGCATCATGATTCCCCGGTATGTAAAGAATCAGTGATATAGGCTTACCTTTTCTACAATATGGTTACCGTGCAATTTGATCCATTTCATCATTTTATATCTCATTAAGGTTTGAAGTACATAAATAGTGTCTATTTCAAAACGTCTACCTTGACATGTTCTATATTTGGTTCTCGAATCTTATGACTATAATATTGGATTTGAGCACCAACTCGATTCCACTATGGCCACCGATTTGAGGTCGTAGTTCTTAACCAAATATCTTGCCAAGATAAGATCTCTTGTAACCAAGAGTTATGAATCCTTTATTAATCCACCATAGCCATAGCGTACTTCTCGATGTAACCAATCACCATCGTTCTGGTAATCCCTAAGAGAGATGACATTGGGTTGGTGTCAAATCACATCAATATATACACAAGACGCTTTGGTGGTCTCAAGTCGAAAGACCATATGCACCACCATCCGTAAGAAGATATATTCCATAGACACTAGGTTTACCATCTTGTATGGAATCCTCTAATGGGTCAGTCTAGTGGACTTTCCCAAGCAAGCACCCATGCTTTTCACCAGGTTGATGCCCACAACCTCGACATGAGAGATCTGTCAATGTCTTTCAATAGGGTCATTCAATGTGATGATAGTCTCTCCGTATAATCTATGTCCTTGGTCAAATTTATACTATGACTACGGACGGTTTGAGAAGGGCCACCATTTGTGCTCATAAGGTTCTCACAATTAAGTTTTATAACACTTAATTCTCTTGTCACAGGTTTCAACCTTTTTAAGGACATATACTATTTTTTTTATGCGCAGTAAATAGATGCTATAGTATATATGCTCATAAATATGTGATGCTTTTTATTCATTTATAAAATGAGTTTACGAGAGCTAAAAAATGTTGGCTCTAGTTGTTAGGAAACGATCATACATGGCAGCGGAAAACAAAAATTATTTACATCATAGATCGCCTTCCTAGGGAACCAAGATCAGGCACAAATTTACAGTTTATACATTATTTAAGAATTTGTAGAAAAATCAGTTTAGAGTTTAAGAAATCATATGCGCGTTTGGAGGCTCCTCCAACTTGTCCCTAAACGGATTTCGGCTACTGACCCAAGAGTAGGATCGAACCAATGAAGTCCACACGAATATAACCCCTTCCCCAAGGAACTAAAAGAGGGATTGCTAGATCCTCTTTAGCCTTAAGAACCAAGAAGAAATTCAAACAGATTTGATTCAAGTAAAATGGGCAATCAGTGGGAAGGGAAGAAGAAAGGGCTGGAATTTTTATTTCCATTGATTGAATGAATTAATTTTTTTAATTCACAAAGTGTTGCCACTATATAGTGCACACCTTTGCCTATTCCATCATGGAATAAACATGGGCACCAACCCAAACACCCCTTGTATCCAAACATCCCCATTTAGATGTTTTAATTTTAATTATCATTATCTCAATTAAATTCAATTAATATATATAATTTATTAACATTTAACAATAATGATAATTTGTTTAAATATATGCGAACACATACTTAAACGTAATCACACTTATTTAATTTTAATATCAAATTAAATAAAGGCTAACGAAACCTTTCAAAGAAATTTAATTGCAAACCCGTGAGATTACTAAAATACTCTTTTGCCCTTTCCCCGAAAAAGACGAGTTCTTGTAAACTTGGTTCTTAAATTATGTTCTATGTGTGTGACCCGTAGCTCTTTATCATAAAATTGGCAGGTGTAGTATCGCGATTAACACTATTATCGTCTCACCTACACACAAGTATTTCAGATTGGCCTCTAGCAAGGCATCATGGCCACCCGATAGATTCGTATTCGCGCTTGCACACAATGATATGGTTACCATACAATCAACCTTTTCATCATCCGTTATCTCAACAAGACGAGGCATAGAAATAGTGTCAACCTCGTTACTTCTCGATATGTATGTATTCGCCATTCGGGACCAATGACCGAAAATTATAAATTGGATGAAATGAGCAACAACTCATTCCCCACGTGGCCATAGTTTTTAGTGTCATTGCCATTTACTAATTATGCCGTGAGATAACTTCCCCCTGTACCCGGGAGTGACGAATCCTCTGTCAATCCACCATAGTCTTGATACACTCCTTGATGCAGCCAATCACTACTATACTTACACTCGAACAGCCGCTGGCTAGTTGGGTCAAACCGCACTAATCAATACACAGGCGCTCGTGATCTCAAGTCTAAGGATCACATGCATTTCCACCATTCATTAGAGGATTTGTTCCATAGACAACTATGGAATCCTCTCGTGGGTCACATGAACTTGCTATACCAAGCACCCATGTGTTGCACTCAGTTTGTCACCAAAACAACCTTGACAAGTGAGATCACACTTCCTTCGATCTGGGGTCATTCAACACCATGATAGCCTTACCGGCCATTACATTCGTGCCCTTTACTTCAGAATAACACTGGGGCTACGGACGTTTCTAGAATAACCACCATATGTGCTCATGGGGTTCTCACTATCAAGATTTGAAGCACTTGATACCCTCATCATATATCAATACATACAATGATGATTTACACGATATAGATTAAAATGCCTTTTATTGATCAATGAACATTATTACAAAAGAAGTCAATTCTTACAATAATTGATTGGGTCAGGGAGGGCATCTTACCTTGTAAACATTATTACCAAATGATCTCACGTGGCTTTGTCAGTGGATCTGCGAGATTGTCGTCAGTATGCACTTTACTAATTTGCACATCTTTCCTCTCAACTATCTCTCTGATGAAATGGAATCGTCTGAGTATGTGTCTGGACTTCTGATGAGACTATGGTTCCCTGGCTTAAGCTATTGCTCCATTGTTGTCACAATATATGTCTATTGGATCAACTATTGTGGAAACCACATTAAGTTCGATGAAGAACTTCTTAAACCAAACTGCCTCCTTGGCCGCATCTGATAATGCAAATACTCAGCCTCCATTGTAGAGTCCGTTACGATGCTTTGCTTGGAGCTCTTCCAGCTCACTACACCCCCGTTGACACAAAATACAAACCCCAATTGCGATCGATTATCATCTTTGTCTGTTTGGAAACTAGCATCACTGTATCCTCTTACAGTGAGCTCATTTTCCCTTCCATAAACCAAGAACATATCCTTAGTCCTCCTCAGGTACTTAAGAATGTTCTTTACAGCCATCCAGTGATGCTTACCTAGATCCGATTGATATCTACTGCAAGTGCTCAAAGCACATGAAAAATCAATCCGAAAACGTAGCATGGCATATATGATGGATCCAATTGCTGACGCATATGGGATCCTTTTCATCTTATCTCTCTCATCTTGTGTTTTAGGACACAATTCCTTAGAGAGATAAACACCATGTGACATCGGAAGAAATCCCTTCTTGGATTCTTCCATACGAATCTCAAGTACTTTGTCAATATATGCTCGACTTAGGCCAATCAACCCTTTACGCATCTATCATGATAGATCTTTATTCCAGGATGTAAGGGGGTCGCTTCCCCTAAGTCCTTCATGGAGAAGTACTTGGATAACCACGTCTTTACCGACTGTAAGTTTGGTATATCATTCGCAATCAGAAGTATGTCATTGACATACAACACTAGGAATGCCACTGCGCTTCCACTCACTTTCTTGTAAACACAGGGCTCATCTTTGTTCTTGATAAAGCCGAATTCTTTTACGGCTTCATCAAAATGAATGTTCCAGCTCCTAGAAGCTTGCTTGAGTCCATATATGGATCTCTGTAATTTGCATACCCTATCAGCTTGCCCATCAAGAACGAAACCATCGGGTTGTGTCATATACACATCCTCTTCAAGGTTTCCATTCAGAAAAGCTGTTTTGACATCCATTTTCCAATTCTCATAATCCTTGTATGTAGTAATCACAAGCATAATCTGGATGGATTTAATCATGGCAACCGGCAAAAAGGTTTCTTCATAGTCAATTCCATGAATTTGTTTGAAACCTTTGGCAACCAATCGTGCCTTATAAGTATGCACCTTGCCATCCATGTCAGTCTTCTTCTTGAAGACCCATTTACACCCTCCTATGGGTTTTTACCCCCTCGTATGGTTCCACCAAAGACCATACTTGGTTCTGGTACATGGAATCCATCTCAGATTTCATGGCTTCAAGCCATTTAACGAAATTTGGATCGGATATAACGTCTTGGTAGGTTCTGGGTTCATTGTCTTGGTAGACTAGTACGTCACCTTGTTGAGTCACGAGATAACCGTATCACTCGGGCTTATGGCATACTCCCCCAAATCTACGTAGCTCCTATGCTACTTGAAGTGGTTCACTTTGATCCACAAGTTGTGGAGTAACCTCCTCATAATGTTCAACCACCTTCTGTGGCACATCATCCCGTCCTTTGTCTAGTATATTATGTGGTTCTAGAACTTCATCGAGTTCTACTGTTCTCCTACTTGCTTCTTAGAAAAAATTCCTTTTCTAGGAAAACACCAAAACGAGCAGCAAAAATTTTGCGCTCTTCTGGGTGGTAGAAATAGTATCCTTTGGTCTCCTTTGGATACCCCACAAATATACAACCACAGGGATTTTTGGGTTTTGGGCCCACTTTTGTTCAAGTCAATTTCTTAATATAAAGCTTCGCAACCCCAAATCCTTAGATAAGACAAGTTGGGCGGGCCCACTCATAGTTCATATGGAGTCTTATCTACAGAACTTTGACAGACACGCTTTAAAACGTGGAGTCGCAGCTCTAAGGGCATAACCCCAGCAACGATACAGGTGATCACTAAAACTCATCATGGACCTAACCATGTCAAGTTAAGTCGTTGCAAAGCGTAGGCACCCTAATTAAACCTAAAAATACACGTAGTAGTGTAAGTCAAAGGTCGATCCCACTTAGAGTGTCTAGCTTTGAATTGGTTTCGTTATGTGAACAAAGGTCGGGGGCCTTTTCGTGTAAACAGAAACGCCTTCTTAGCAAAAACCAAAAACAAAAAGCAGCCTTCAATCAAATCAATTAATATAACGAAACTTGGTCTCCGTCAACATCCATCATCTAATCTCACAACGATCATTGATGCAAAAATAATCAATTCATACATTGAATATTCACCGTTGGAACTATTTTCCTATCTCTCCTTAATTTTTAATTAATTAGGAAACAAGCGCTCTTAATTAATCTTACCACTAAACAACCCTAGACAAGCGCTCAAGATTTAATCTAGTGGCACCTTAAGGGAATTAAAAGGAGAGATCGATGAAGCTAAACAACCACAAACACAAGCGGTTGTATTTAATTTAGTTGAATGTTCTTTCGTAGTTATTAATTCCCGACGCAGCAAATTACTAACCCTAATTGCTTCGCAAGTTTGGAGGGATCAAACAATTACGGATTTGATATTCTAACTTAGCAGATTGCGACAATTAATAAACTAGTAGGCCTCTAGTAATTAAACGCAACAATCATTAAATTAGGCATAGAAAAACATCTAATACTCAAACACGAAAAATTGAACACAAAGAAAAATATATTAGATCTCACAGCTTTATCGATTCCGGAGGCTTCCGCTTTTACTTCACCAAGTTATCAAAATCAGCCTCTCATGCCATCCAACGAATTACAGGAGGGGAAACCAGAGAAGACAGAGAGGCGTGTGTCCCACCAAAACCTCCTCGATCTTCCTTCCCCAAAAATCTAATTCAAGTGTTTGAATCCAACTCAATCTTCCTAAAATCAATTATCCTAATCTGATTCTAATTAATTGAAAATACAATAAAGTCTTAAAAAATAAAAATAGGAAAGTGATGTGTCAGCTGTGTGCCACATGTCTTCAAATCTTCCAATAATAAATCGCCTCTTGGACTTGCATTACAAGGCGTATCGTTCCGAACATCGGCAGTGCAGATGCGTCAACTTCAAGCCCAATTACAACCTTGATGCAGCAATTATCTCTCCAAACTCAAAACATAAACGTTGTAGATATATTTCTTAGCGTTCTACATCATTTTGAATCATCTCAATCGGAGATCGGATGAGAGAGTTATGCCCAAAATAAGAAACAACGTCAAAACTGTCCGAATTCACTTATTAGTTCCGTTTGCAATTAACGCTCCCCATTTGCTTCCTAAGTCAAAATAGAATAAAAATCAAGTACATTTTAGGCAGCAAATAGGCATAAAAGACTAGGCATTAAGGGGGGTAAATATGACATTTTGCATTCTCATCAAAGTCCTATTCTTCCTTTCAGACACTCCATTGTGTTGGAGTGTATATGGAGGGGTGAGTTGTGATACTATCCCACATTTCCTTTAGGTATTCAAAAAACCTTGAGCTTAAGTATTCACCTCCTCGATCCGACCGAAGATGTAACAACTACTGTAAACTAATACAATGCATGCATAATAACAATAGAAAATTGGGCCCAAAAACTTTCTTTTCATTATAAGTCATAACGTCTTTTATACACAAAGAACGCATTTACAAAAATGCCATTTTTAAAAGACAAAACAAGGGAAACAAAGGCAGCTATTGCTCCTTGCTTGTCGACACCCTCGACCCGCATCATCACCTAGATCCTGCATCCACAAAGGAAAATAACGGGATGAGCACAAAATAATGCTCAGTAAGTAAAACCCTTTATCTGTCTATCCCCGTATGTATTATTCTTAATTCTTTCCTCACACTATTTCTGTTTCTCCTAAACGCTATGGGCCCCCTCCCCCATCTTACTGAGGTATGGCCTTGGGATGGCGCTTCACAACAAAGACCATCTCACTCTCCCATGACTATCGGGTGGAATTCACCGTACCAACCCGTTCTTAGTGACTACCGAAAGGTGGGGATCACGAAGCACCTACCCGGTTTTCGAACTTATCGGGTGGAGACCACCTCAGCACCTACCCATTCCTCATAACTTTCGGGGTAATGATCGCCAAGCATTAACCGCTTCCCTAATCCAACCGTCCGGGTGATGATCAAACTAAGCATCAACCCACTTCTTAATAAAATGTCGGGTGATGATCACAAAGCATCCACCCGCCTTTGTACTCCACCATCGGGTGATGATCACAAAGCATCAACCCACTTCTAATGGCTATTCGGGTGATGATCACCAAAGGCATCAACCCGATTCTCGTAATTCACGGGTTTGATGGTCACAAAGCATTCACCCCTTTCCTAATACTCTTCTCATTCACTCTTATTCTAGCACTTCTCATTCACTCTATTCTAGGCACTTCTCATTCTCTCTACCCTTAAGGAGTAGTTGCATCCACAAAGTTCTCTACACATAGAGCAAGTGCATACCACAAAACTTTCCTACTCTTTTCTTAGGTCATTACTCAATGCACAAATAATGCATATGGATGGTTCATTCTCCACTAATGCACTTATGAAATGCCAACATGCAATGTTGCAAGAATTAAGGTTCATTTCTCATACTCAAACCTCTATTAGGCATTTCCATCAAACAACTTCAAATGCATAATAAAACTATACTATAACAATGATTCCTATGTCTTTCTCTAACCATCCAAAATGGGGAGGAAACCCCTCACATAAGCCACATAACCCTTTTGCCAAAGAAAGACACCTTCCAAAAAGGATTTCTCAATATCCTTTAATTCCAATCTCAAACTACCTTTCCAACCCCACATGTCATTTCTTATAATTGTAATGTATTAACAACCACAAAGCACTAGAAATCTCTTATTCAAGCCTCAATAGCATGGCATATAACATGTAATATCATATACCAATACATCATTGCTTTATCAAAACCCTAATCAAAGAAAAATTTCTCAAATCTTAACTTCCGGTTCAGGGGTTTACTTTACCTTTGTTAATGAAGAGATTTCACTAACTCTTCCTTTCACTTGGTTTGCTTGACTTTTTCTCTACTCTTAACAAATTAACAAAAACCCTCAATAATCAAATATATTCAAAACTCACAAAGCTTCAAAACCAAAGCAAGAATCCTTACCTTTAGGATGCCTTAAAGATTGATTTTCTACCCTTAATCACTCCAAAAGCCCTCCAAAACTTCCTTGAACAAAAAGAAAGAGAAATTGAGAGGAAGCAAGAGAGAGAAAGGTGGCGATGGAGAAGGAAGAATGAAGGGTTTTGAAATGTCTTAATTCCTTTTAATGAAATTTATACACAAAGCCTTCCCATTTTGCCCTTTACTTCCTTCTTTGGGGAATTCTATCTATATCCTTTGATTCATTACAAACACACCCCCATAGCAACATATTCTCCATGAAAAATCCTTTCAATTTACTTTCCCAAAACTCCGCTAATTAGGGGTAGAATGGTCAAATTGCCCTTAGGAAGAAAATATCTAAAACTTAACAAACATTTTTGATTGCAACGTCCGCCGCGACTAGGAATCCTCTCTGCTGGCGGAAAACCTGCCTTACCAGCCTTCCCCGCGGCTACAACACCTCTTCGCCACTGGGTGGAAGATTATTTCTTCCGGCCTTTGCCAAGCATGGAATACCTGAACTTCTTCTATTTTCAACCAATTTCAGGGGCAAGCATTCAACATAACACTCCAATCAAAAGGTCAACCAACAATATTACCAAGAAACTAACTCAAATAAGAGCAAAAGAAGAAACAATAACTACGCACCTCCAATGGGGCTTACAATTCTTCCCTTTAAAAGAATTTCGTCGAAAATTCATACAAATAACTCGGGAAGCGAATTCCGCATGTCCGCTTCCTACCTCCCAAGTGGCCTCTTCCACTTTGTGATTCCTCTAAAGGATCTTTCACTAACGGAACACTCTTGTTCCGAAAAAGGCTTCTTTAACCCTTCGATCTAGAATCTGGGAATTGGGACGCCTTCTTCATATACAAGATTTTCTCGTTACTTCAACGCCCCCTCCCCCTACACTCGTGGATGTGGAGGGATCACTTAACATATTTCCGTTAGCATCGAGACATGGAAAATATCATGCAAAACCTGTCCATGCTAGGTGGTAGTGCCTTAATCCAGAGGCTACCTTCCCCACCCCTCGTTGCAAAAATACCTCAAATGGACCTATATATCTCGGTGCTAATTCCTTCCCTCGCCTTTCAAAGCGTATTACTTTCGCTGTAAAGGGAAACTTTTCGAAACACTTTATCGCCCACTTGGAATTCTACCTCTTTTCCCTCTTCAAGTTCGGCATAACCTCTTTTCACGATCTTAAGGCTTGTTTCATTCTTTTATTTCGATTAACCTTACATCTTCGACTAGTTTCGGATCACTTCCGCCCCAAGAGGGCGGTTGACTCAACTCATCTTTTTCGCCTACTTCATCCCAATGTAGCGGGAGACCTACATCCCGCTACCATACAAAGCCTCATAGGTGCCATCCCTAATTGTAGATCGATACCCGTTATTGTAGGCAAATTCCACCTAAGGGTAACATCTCATGCCAGGGATACTTCTATAATCCATGCAACAGGGCTCAACATATCTTTCGAGCACTGATTGGTTCTCTCGGTTTGGCCATCTCGCTCGAGGATGATAGGCAGATCAATGCTACGGGTACCCAAACTCCTCTATAAACTTCGGGCCCGTAGTCAAACAAACGGAATCTCTATCCTCGACACTTATAGTCTTGGGCACACCCATGCAATCTCGACTATCTCTGAGGTAAATCCAACATTCCCGATCAGAGTGTACTTTTTCTTTATTTCGGAAGGAAATGGGCCGATTTGGTTAATCTATCCACAATCACCCATATAGCATTACACCCTTTTGTACTCTAGGGGAGACCCGTGATAAAATCCATCGAAATGCTCTCCCATTTCCCACTGGAATACTCTTGGTTCAAGCCCAACCCCTCGGAACGGCCATTGGTGTTCTGCAAACTTTCACCCGACAAGTTAGACATTTAGCCACAAACTTCGCAATGTCTTTCTTCATACCCGACCACCAATAGCCTTTCTTTACATCTTGATACATCTTGGTTGCTCCCTTGGATGGAGCGTGTACGGTGTGTCATGAGCCTCTATAAGGGGAATTTTTCTGCTTTCCCAACTCTCATTCGGGAGGAATGCACAAACCGTTGCTTAAAATAGAGACCACCTTATCTCTCACAAAGAACTCCCGGATGTCCTTGCCCTCAAACACTTGGCCTTGAACTATTTTTGACACCACTCATCGGCCCACTTGCTTTTCTCTAATTTCCCTAAGAAAGAAAATCGACCTCTAGATCGGCAATTCTTCCCGAAACCACTTCAATGCTTCCCTTAGACAATTCTTCTATTAACTCTTTCGCTGTGGTCCAATAAATAGGCTTTTCTACCTCAGCATCGCTACCACATTGGCTTTCTCGGTTGATACTTGATCTCACAATCATAATCCTTAACCAGCTTCTTAACCACCCCTTCTCTCGCCTCATATTCAACTCCTTTTGAAAGTGAAGAAAGTACTTAAACTCTTATGATCGGTGTAGATATTACTCTTTCACACCATAAGGTAATGCCTCCAAATCTTTAAGGCAAAGACCACGGCCGCCACCAATTCTAGGTCATGCGTAAGGGTATCTCCGGTCTCGTACTCTTTCAATTGACGAGAAAGCATAGCTATGACCCTACCCTATCCGCATCAACACGGGCGCCAAGTCCCCGCAAAGAGGCATCCTCTATAAATGTCATATTCTACACCCTCCGGTGGTAACACTAATACGAGGGGCTATTGTTAATCTCTTCTTCCAACCTCTTGGAAGCTTTCTTCACACGCACACTGCATAAAATGGAGTTTTCTGCTTTGGTAAGAGTCGCAACGGGCTTAAGCCAACTCGGGCAAAATCCCGGCCTAAACAAATCGCCTGGCAGTAGCCTCGGCTAAACCTAAGAAACTCCTAATTTCTTTCAACTTGCTTCTCGGCTTCGCCCATTCAACGATTGCGCACTTTTACTCTGGATCTATCGAAATCACTTCCTCCCCGACCACGGTATGACCAGGGGGAATACCACTTGATTAAAGCCAAAATTCACACTTAGAAAATTTAGCACACAACTTCTTTTCTCCTCGCCGCAATACTAAACTCAAGGTGTTTCTCATGCTCTTCCTGACTTTTTGAATAAATCAGGGATGTCCCGTTTCCAATGAAGACAACAATAACCCGATCCAAATACTCATGGAATTACCTTGCTTCATCAAGTCCATAAAAACGCCTTGGGGGCATTAGTCAAGCCAAAAGGCATCCACTTTACAAATTCATAATGCCCATATCTTGTACGAAAAGCGCTTTTAGCCACATTCCTTGCCTTTCACCTACTCTTACCGATGATACCCTTGGACCTCCAAATCAATTTTCGGAGAACACCGCCGCCCTTCTTCACTCCTTATTCTAGCACTTCTCATTCTCTCTACCCTTCCCTTAGAGTAGTTGCATCCACAAAGTTCTCTACACATAAAGAAGCAAGTGCATACACAAAAACTTCCTACTCTTTTTCTTAGGTCATTACTCAATGCACAAATAATGCATATGGGATGGTTCATCTCCACTAATGCACTTATGAAATGCCAACATGCAAATGTTGGGCAAGAATTAAGGTTCATTTCTCATACTCCAAACCTCTATTAGGCATTTCATCAAACAACCTTTCAAATGCATAATAAAACTCCCCTACTATAACAATGATTCCTATGTCTTTCTCTAACCATCCAAAATGGGGGAGAAACCCCCTCACATAAGCCACATAACTTGCCAAAGAAAGACAACTTCCAAAGGATTTCTCAATTATCCTTTAATTCAATCTCGAACTACCTTTCCAACCCACATGTCATTTCTTATAATTGCAATGTATAAACAACCACAAAAGCACTAAAGAAATCTCTTTAATTTAAGCCTCATAGGCATGGCATATAACATGTATATCATATACATACATCATTGCCTATCAAACCCTAATCAAGAAAATTCTCAAATCTTAACTTGGGTTCAGGGGTTTACTTACCTTGTTATGGAAGAGATTTCACTAACTCTTCCTTTCACTTGGTTTGCTTGACTTTTTCTCTACTCTTAACAAATTAACAAAAAACCCTCAATAATCAAATATATTCAAAACTCACAAAGCTTTCCAAAACCAAAGCAAGAATCCTTACCTTAGGATGCCTTTAGATTGATTTTCTACCTTAATCACTCCAAAAAGCCCTCCAAAACTCCTTGAACAAAAGAAAGAGAAATTGAGAGGAAGTAAGAGAGGAGAGTGGCGATGGAGAAGAAGAATGAAGGGTTTTGAAATGTCTTAATTCCTTTTAATGAAATTTATACACAAGCCTTCCCATTTTGCCCTTACTCTTCTTTGGGAATTCCTATCTATATCCCTTTGATTCATTAAACAAACACACCCCCATAGCAACATATTCTCCATGAAAAATCCTTTTCAATTTACTCCCAAACTTTTCCCCGCTAATTAGGGTAGAATGGTCAAATGCTTAAGGGAAGAAAATATCTAAAACTTAACAAACATTTTGATTGGCACGTCGCCGGCTGGCGGAAGGAATCTATCGCCGCGGTGAAACCGTCCGGGCCAGCCTTCCCGTGGCTTACAACACCTCTTCGCCGCGCGAAGCATGGAATACTGAACTTCTTCTATTTTCAACCAATTTCGGGGCAAGTATTCAACATAACACTCAATCAAAGGTCAACCAACAATATTACCAAGAAACCAACTCAAATAAAGAGCAAAAGAAGAAACAATAACCTACGTACCTTCAAGTGGGCCCTAGTAAGAGCTTTAATACTTTTGCCCATCATATTCTGTACTTCATTCCTGAACACTTTGAACTTACCAAAGGCTTCATATTTATGTCTCATAAGGTAGACATAACCATATCTACCGGGGAAAAATCATCAAAAGAAATGTGATGAAGTATGAAGATCCACTCGCTTCAACTGTTACCTGGACCACATACATCACTACTGGATGATGCCTATAGGGCAGAGTCCCTTTCCACCTTGTCTTGTGAAAGGAGACTTTGTCATCTTGCCTAACCGGCATAACTCGCATATCTCAAATGACTAAAAGTCAAAAGGTTTAAAACTCCATCCCTTTGAAGTTTTGCAACGCCGGGTCTTATTAACATGACCCAATCTACAGCCAAGCCTGAGATAAGTCCGGTTTTGATCCGCTATGTTTAGCTTTCTTGGTTTCAACATTGAGAATATCTTTATTGTTTAAATCAAGAACATATAACCCATTATATAACCTTGCAATTTCCAAACAATACCATTTAAACTAAAAGGACAAACAATCCATTAGATATCTCAAAAATGATAACCTACATTTATTCCAAAGTGTTAGGAAACGACCCTGGTTGCACAAATGAAAACAAAATTTTTAAAACCCCAACCAACCGGATCGCCTTCCTTAGAACCCAAAAATCAAAGGCCACGATTTTACAAGCTTTATGCATAATATGAATCAGAAAAATAAATCCAAAGGTTTAGATTTATACCCACGCTTTGGAAGCTCCACCAATGTTGTCTCCGAATGTGTTTGCTACCGATCCAAGTGTAGGATCGAACCGAGAAAGGTCCACACGAAGACAATCAACAAGAACCAAGGAGGGATTTGCTAGATCCTCCTTGGCCTTAAAAGAAAAATCAGAAGAAGAAAACAAAAGTGTTTGTTTTCAATGGAACAGTGAAAGTGGCGTGGGAGAGCTTTTTGGCTGGAGGTTTTCATTTTAAAATAAAAAAAAAAAAATAATGAATTCACACACTATTCTTTTTATAGGCAAACCAAGTTGCCCTATTCCCACATGGAATGGGCTTCCGGGCTCCCAACCCAAACACCCCATGTTGCCAAACACTCCCAATTTGATATTTTTAATTTAATTCATCATTATCTTAATTAAAATCAATTAATATTTAATTAACATTTAATCAATAATGATGATTTAATTAAATATGTGCGAACACACATTTAACCGTAATTTCACTTATTTAATTTCTTTAACAAATTAAATAAAAGGCTACGAACCTTTTCAAGAAATTTAATTGCCACCGTGAAATTACCAAAATACCCTTTTCGGGCCCTCCCCAAAGACGAAAAAACGCCCTTCTTTCTTCTTGGCTCTTAAATTATCTTCTATGTGTGTGACCCTTATAGGCCTCTCATCATACCGGTAGTGGTATAGTATCGTTGATTAACACCAATTAATCGTCTCCCCACTAATACCACGTATCCAAGATTGGCCCCCTAGCAAGGCATCACGGCCACCCGGATAGATTCTTGATTCAAAGGAAAGTAGCACCCGTCCAACGATATGGTTACCGCACAATACGATCCTTTCATCATTCGGTTATCTCTACGGAGAACGAAGGCATATAAATAGTGTCAACCTTCTTGCTACTCGATATTATATATTCAGCCTGTACCAATGGACTCCGTATTATAACTTGGATAGAGCAAACAACTCCAATCCCCAACCGTGCCCTACGCTAGTCATTACCATATACCGAATTGCGCGGTGAGATAACTTCTCCCGCACTTCGGAGTGATGAATCCTTTTGTCAATCCACCATAGTCTTGATACACCTCCTTGATATAGGCCCAATCACCACCCCGTCATCGCAGTTCTCAGAATAGGAACAAGTTAGGCTAGTAAATCAAATCAGGCCACTCCATGGCCACAAGGCACCTTGGTTGATCTCAAGTCCAAGGATCCACATGCACCACCATTCGTTAGAGGATTTGTTCCATAGACAACGGGGTTAACCCATCCCATATGGAATCCTCTCTGGTGGTCCCATGGAAGAACTTGCCGCGGTATATCCGCCCTACAACAAGCACCCATGTGTTGCATTGTCACCAAACAACCTTGACAAGTGAGATCACCAACGCTTTCGAACCAAGGTGGTTCGCTTTCAACACTATGATAGCCTTACCGTATTATCTCGTTGCCCTACTTAATAGACACTTTCCGGCTACTTGACGTTTCTAGAATGGGCCACCATATGTGCTCATAGGGTTCTCCACTATCAAGGATTTGAAAACACTTGATAACCTTTCGTCCACTTGGTTCTACCATTCTAAGGACATATATCAATACATATTGCAATAATAATGATTTACGCGATATAGAATAAAATGCCTTTTTATTATTGATTAATGAACATTATTATAAAGAGTCAATTCCACAATAATTGATTGGCTCTAGGGGCATCTACTCTAACAATCTCCCACTTGCACTTATAGCCAATCATTCATGTATTTAAATACCAAATGATTTCAAGTGCCTTTCATGCTTCCTCACGGAACCAGGAGGCTTTGTAAGTTGGATCTGCGAGATTGTCAGCAGGTATGCACCCTTTACTAACTCGCACGCCTTTCCTCTTCAACTATCCTCCTCCTGCATGAGATGGAATCCCGCTCGAGTATGTGTCCTCCGGACTTCCGATTGAAGACCGTGGTTCCCTAGCTTGAGCAATTGCTCCATTGTTGTCACAATAGATGTTTCCTATAGGATCAACAATCGTAGGGAACCACACAAAGTTTAGTGGACGAACTTCTTCTTAATTCCCGAACTTCCTTCCTTTGGCCGCATCTCGACAATGCAATATACTCAACCTCTATTGAGAGTCGCTACAAAGGCTTTGCTTGGGAGCTCTTCCATCACCGCACCGCCATTGAGACAAAATACAAACCCCTGATTGCGGATCGATAATCGCCTTTATCCTGCTTTGGGAAACTAGCATCCAACCGTATCCTCTTACGGTGAGCCTCATCTTCCTCCATAAAACCAATAACATATCCTTAGTCCTCTTCCAAGTACTTAAGAATGTTCTTGACACCTCCATCCAATGACGCCACCTGGATCCGATTGATATTCTCGCCTACAAGTGCTCAAAGCACATGAGACATCAATCGGAGTACATAGCATGACATACATGATGGATCCAATTGCCCGAATGCATATGGGGAATCCTCTTTTCATCCTATCTCTCTCATCTTGTGGTTTTAGGACACAATTCCTTAGAGAAGATAAACACCATGTGACATCAAGAAATCCTTTCTTGGATTCTTCCCATACCGAATCGCCCTCAGACTTTGTCAATATATGCATCCCGACTTCTTAGGCCAAGCAATTCCTACGCGATCTATCACGATAGAATCTTTATACCAAGGATGTAAGTTCCGCTTCTCCTAAGTCTTTCATGGAGAAGCACTTGGATAACCAAGTCTTTTACCGATCGCAAGTTCGGTATATCATTCCCGATCGAAGTATGTCATCGAACATACAACAACTAGGAATGCCTATCACGCCCCAACTCACTTTCTTGTAAACACAGGGGCTCATCTTCATTTTTGATAAAACCGATTCCTTTTTACTTCCTCATCAAAACGAATGTTCCAGCCTCCTTCAAGCTTGCTTGAGTCCATAAATGGATCTCGCAACTTGCATACCTTATTAGTTTTGACTATCCAAGAACGAAACCATCAGCTTGTTGTCATATACATATCCTTCCTCAAGGTTTCCGTTCAGGGGAAAGCGCTTTGACATCCATTTGCCAAATCTTCATAGTCATGATATGCAAGCAATTGCAAGCATAATCCGGATGGATTTAATCATGGCAACCGGCGAAAAGGTTTCTTCATTAGTCAATGCCATGAATTTGTTTGAAACCTTTGGCAACCAAACCGTGCTTTATAGGTGTGCACGCTTGTTATTCCCATGTCCGCCTCTTCTTCGGAAGACCCATTTACACCCTATAGGTTTTACCCTTCTTCGGTTTGGGTTCCCAACCAGAAGACCCACACTTGGCCTCGGTACAATGGAGTCCATCTCGCAATTTCATGGCTTCAAGCCATTTAATGGAATCTCGGATCCGATATAGCTGCCTTCGTAGGTTCTCGGGGTTCATCGCTTGATAGACTAGTACGTCACCATGTTGAGTCACGAGATAACCGTATCTCTTCCCGGGCTCCCATGGCGTACTTCTCCCTTGGGCCCATCTACGGTTAGCTCCCGTGCTACCCGAGGCGGTTCACTTTGATCCCACAATTTGTGGAGTAACCTCCTCATGATGCTCAACCACTCCTTGTGGCACATTATCCGTCCCTTCCGTCTAGGTATATCTTGTGGTTCTAGAACTTCATCGAGTTCCCTACTTTTCTCCCACCCTTTAGTACTTCTTTAGAAAATGTTCCTTTTCTAGGAAGACACCTGCAATCGAGCAACAAAGATTTTGCGCGCTTCTTCCGGGGTTGTAGAAATGGTATCCTTTGGTCTCCTTTGGATACCCCCATCAAATATACATTTTACAGGGATTTTGGGCCCACTTGTTCGAAGTCAATTTCTTAACATAAGCTTCGCAACCCCAAATCCTTAGATAAGACAAGGGCTTGGGCTTTCGCCCAATCCATAGCTTTCCATATTTGAGTCTTATCTACGGAACTTTTGGACCGGCAACAACCCTGCCCTTTAAAACGTGAGTCGCAAAGCCTCTGGTGGCATAACCCTCAACGAAGGTAAATCACTTAAAAAACTCATCATGGACCTAACCATGTCAAGTAAGGTCCTATTCCTCCTTTCTCGACACTCCATTGTGTTGGGGGTGTATACGAGGGGTGAGTTGTGATACTATCCCACATTCCTTCCGGTGTACTTGGGAAAACCCCAGCTTAAGTATTCACCTCCTCCGATCCGGACCGAAGCTTTTTTAATACTTTTTGCCCAAACATAAATTCTCGACTTCATTCCCGAATTCCTTGAATTTATCAAAGGCTTCGATTTATGTCTCATAAGGTAGACATAACCATATCTACCAAATCATCAGGAAATGTGATGAAGTATGAATATCCACTCGGGCTTCCAATTCGCTTAGTGGACCCACATACATCACTATGGATGATGCCTAACAAAGCTTCAGAGTTTCCCTTTCACCTTTTTCTTTTCCCGTGAAAGGAGACTTGGTCATCTTGCCTAAAGGCATGACTCGCGATACCTCAAATGACTGAAAGTCAAAATTGGGGCCAAAACTTTTCCCATCCCTTTGAAGTTTTTGCAATGCGAGTCTTATTAACATGACACAATCTACAATGCGTAGATATGTTTGGTTTTGATCGCTATGTTTAGCTTTCTTGGTTTCAATATTGAGAATATCTTTATTGCTTAAATCAGAACATATAATCCATTATATAACCTTGCAATTCCAAATAGAATACCATTCAAACTAAAGGACAACAATCCATTAGATATCTCAAAAATGATACCCCATATTATCCAAAAACGGATACTTTCAAATAATATTTCTAGAAATGTAAGTACGTGATACAAGCTTATGTAGGTTCCAACAATAAGCCCGTAGGCAAAGATAAACAATAAGTCCCTAAACACTTTAATGCAGGCCACATGTGCTCCATTTCCAACTCGTAGGGTCCACCTCCCTTGGCCCTTGGCAGCACTCTACTCGCCTTAGTCCGCCACACGGCCACAAATGTGAGTACCACATCCCTGTCCATGACCCAAGAATGTTCCGAGGGAGAGAAAGTTAAATTTCAATCATGAAAGTACCAAGTCGTAGCCTCGGACTTCTTCTTGCTGCTAGGGAAAGCCTTCTTGCAAGAGCCTTTCCTTTCCAAGGCCAGCTGCCTTTACAAAAAGAAGCCAGGATTTCACCTTGCCCTTTCTATGCCACTCGGTGGGCCCAAAAGAGCACTTTCCCGTCCTTTGGGCTTAGGCTTTCCCGTTTGGCCTTGGCCTTACCCTTGCCTTGTTGCCCTTTATTTTCTTGGCTTTTATTCCCGCAGACCAAAAGACAGGCTTGGACTTTTCAAGTCTCGCTCGCAGATCCTCAAGGCATGTTCAAGTTCTTGAGGGGGTTTCAGTCCATCGTGTTCATATTGAAATTCATTATGACTGGAGCATATGGAGTCAGGCAAGGATTGCAAATTAACCAAATCCTTTGTAATTCTCGCATCCCAAGCCACATCCCAAAGTCTCAAAGCCTCTCATGTGCTCGATCATCTTGAGCACATGAGGACCAACTTGGGCACCCTCCAACTGACGACTCCCCAAACAAGGCCAGCTTTGCTACACCTTGTACCTCTCATGTCGAGCATTTGTTTCATAAAGCTCCTTGAGGTGTAGGGAAATTATGGAAGAAGCATCCATATTCTCATGCCCCGCTTTGCAGATAGGTGTCATCGATGCTAACATCAAGCATTGTACGCTATCGGCATCATCAAGGAACTTTTGATAAGTTATCCTTAACTTCGAGTGGCATCAGGGGATCGGGCTTGGCACCATGTATGGCTTTTCAAGGATATACAATTTCTTTTCTTTTCGACTTAAGTATAATCCGAAGATTACGATACCTCACGAGAATTGGATCCATCACTTTTGTTTTTCTTTTTCGATTATCGGTCGCAGGTTCATAATACTCATTTTCAATGAATCTACAATTGCGTAAAGATAAAGTTATTATAAAGTTCATTATTATTTAATTATGGTCTTTTATTAACGATACTCCCACTATTTTACTCAAGCCAATAGGCCTTCCACTATTAACTTTCTTTGGGAAAGCGCTTGGCTTTCTAAGGTTGAACGAAGGGATCCCATCGCCCATTTCAAACCTTCGCTTTGGCGAACAAGCCAAAATGGGTTGATTAAGTAAGCCAACAAACTTAATCCACACCAATTGATAGCTCCCACTATCAACCTCAAATGTGAAAAGCCAACAAGCCAATCACACAATTCAAAGGGCTCCAACCATTGTCCTCAGTGTGATTCTCAAGGACGGTAGAAGTGGACACTACATGTCACCCACATTACACATAATAATGTGGTTACCCGCTTTCTACTATGCCTATGGACGGCGCCCTTTATCAACCTTCGGCCTTTGGCGGAACAAGCAAAACCGTCATTTTAAGCTCCCACCCTCCCATCACCATTAAGGAAAACTCCAATGAATTTTAACCTCAACCTCCCGGTGGTAAGAAGTACCCTTCGCTTTGGCCGAACAAGGTTTTCGACGCATGCCTTGGTTTGATTAAAACCATGGTGATGGAAAGGCATTCGTGACTTAATATTCTTAGTTCCGAGGGGTTTGTTATTTAATGTCTCATCGATTATTATCTTTGTTAGAATGACATTGTTTGGCATGTTATTCAACATTCAACCTTAAGCATGCATTCTAAACAAAAATATTAACGTGTTCGGTACATGGCCTTTAACTAAACCGATCTCCTCGAAGGCCTGAGGGATCGGGCGGGTCACCTAGGGATCCTCAGAACAAATATCTTCCGAGTCTTCAAGTATGGTTGCCTCGCCTTCGCTTTGTCCTCCGGTGGCACATTACAAAAACATCATTCTAAATTTACAATAAAATTAATTATTAAACTAATTTTACATCAACAAATTTAGAAACCTCGATTTACATTCGAGGGGAATGAGATGAAAAGAAGAATGTACATTAAGAAGAAGGGGAGGAAAGCCAGGGACACTGCAGCCTCCTATTTAAAAATATTACAGCCATACATACCCAAAATAATTTAAAACATTCACCCTTAGGTCCTAAGGCTCATGTACGCGCACCATGCAATATAACAAAAAACAAGTACAAAGCATACATTTCCAAAAACAATCAATTTTTGAATTGGGTGGGTTAATAAATTAATTACCCTCTTAAATGTGCGTAATGTACATTGGCTTTATAGGTTATTAAATCACAGACCAGTCCCTTTCCCAGGAAAAATACAAAATGGGGAAAACTTACATCCTTCGCGCGGCGGGAAGATTTAAATAAGGTCTAGCGGCCCACATAAGCTTCGAACTGAAGGCTAAAGTTCGCGGCCCGGAACTCCCGAAATCCCCAATTCGCCAGGCTTCGCTTTTTGCTGCCTTTTTTTGTGTATAAACACTAATCCAAATCAAATCAAACGCACATACGCCTTCAACCAGGGATATTAACCAACCAATATAACATTCATCAACACATTATTAAACCAGTTTATCATTTGAATCACTCATTAAATCATGGATTTACAGATTTTACAGATTTTCATTTTCCAAAAGCTGGGCCCCCTATGGCGGAATTCATCAAGGCAAGATGTTATCAACAAATACATGTATCAACCATTCAACAACGTAAATCTAAGTACCTTAAAAGGGCTCGATACCATCAGGTTAGGAACGACCTTTGCTGCAGCGAAAACAAAATTTTACAACCACGGATCGTTCCTTAGAACCCAAAATCAAGGCACGGATTTACCCCAGCCTTTTATGCATAATATGGAATCGCTTAAAAATAAATCCAAGGTTTAGAATTTATACCCACGCCCTTTGGAGGTCCACCAATGTTGTCTCTCAATGTGTTTGCTACCCGATCCAAGTGTAGGGATCGAACCGTAGAGTCCCACACGAAGACAATCAACAAGCCAACCAAGGAGGATTTGCCTAGATCCTCCTTGGCCTTAAAAAGAAAAATCAAGAAGAAGAAAACAAAAGTGTTTGTTTCCAATGGACAGAAAGTGGCGGGAGAGCTTTTGGCGGAGGTTTTCATTTTAAAATAAAAAAAAAAATAATGCATTCACACACTATTCTTTTTATAGGCAAACCAAGTTGCCCTTATTCCCACATGGAATGGGCTTGGGCTCAACCCAAACACCCCATGTTGCAAACACTCCCAAATTTGATATTTTAATTTAATTCATCATTATCTTAATTAAAATCAATTAATATTTAATTAACATTTAATCAATAATGATGATTTAATTAAATAATGGTGCGAACACACATTTACAGTAATTTCACTTATTTAATTTCTTTAACAAATTAAATAAAGGTTTGGCTACACCTCAGGCAAATTTAATTGCCACCCGGTGAAATTACCAAAATACCCTTTCTTCCCGCCCCCAAAAGAAAACGAAACGCCCTTCTTTCTTCTTGGCTCTTAAATTATCTTCTATGTGTGTGACCCATAGGCTCTCATCATACGGTAGTGTATAGTATCGTGATTAACACCAATTAATCGCTCACTAATACCACCGTACCTCCAAGATTGGCCCCTAGCAGCATCATGGCCACCGGAATAGATTCTTGGATTCAGAAAGTACTACACCACGATATGGTTAACCTCGACAATACGATCCTTTCATCATTCGTTATCTCTACGGGAGACGAAGGCATAGAAATAGTGTCAACCTTCCGGTTACTCTCGATATTATATATTGGGAAGTGGACCAATGACGTATTATAATCTGGATAGAGGCAACAACTCCCAATCCCACCCTGTGGCCCACGGTTTTAGTGTCATTACCATATCTTGAATTGCGGGCCCGTGAATAACTTCTCCCGTGCCAAGGGAGTGATGAATCCTTTGTTCAATCCACCATAGTCTTGATACACTCCTTGATATAGCCCAATCCACGCCAAATGCTGGTGGACTACGGAATAGAGCTTTGCGTTAGGCTAGTATCAAAATCGTACCTAATTCGGTGCCACAAGGCACTCCGATGATCTCAAAAGTCCCAGGATCACATGCACCACCATTCGTTAGAGGATTTGTTCCATAGACCAAACGGGTTACCATCCATATGGAATCCTCTCCAGGGTGTCGGCAGAACTTGCCCGCGGTATATCCGCTACAACAAGCACCCATGTGTTCACCTGTGGGTTGTCACCAAACAACCTTGATAAGTGAAGATCAGCAACCGGCCTTTCAAGGTTCAGGTCGCTTCAACACTATGATAGCCTTACCGTGACCATCACGTGCCCTTACCCTATAATATCTTGGGCACGGACGTTTTCTAGAATGGCCACCATATGTGCTCATAGGGGTTCTCACTATCAAGATTTGAAACACTTGATACCCTCACGCTTCTACCATTCTAAGGACATATATCAATACATATTGCAATAATAATGATTTACGCAATATAGAATAAAAAATGCCTTTTATTATTGATTAATGAACATTATTATAAAGAGTCAATTCCACAATAATTGATTGGCTCTAGGGCATCTACTCTAACACAAAGCAGATATTGAAATAATATTTCTAGAAATAGAAGGTAGTAATACTTGCTTATGTAGTTCCAACAACAAGCCCGTAGGCAAGATAAACAGGTAAGGGTCCCTACAAGGCCATGCAACACATGTGCTCCCCACCCTTCCCACTCGTAAGTTCACCTCTCCCTTGGTGGGAGGCACTCTACTACTGCCTTAGTTCATTTGCATAGCGGTACAAATATGAGTACCACATCCTGTGTAAATGACCCAAGATGTTATGGGAGAGAAGTTAATCTCAATCATAAATATACCTAAAGTCGCAACATCTGACTTCTTCTTGCTTGCGAGGAAAGCCTTGTGGTGTTTCCTCTAGTGGCTAGGATTGCCACAATAGAAGCAAACTACTTTGCCCTTCCTTATGCCACTTTCAGGCCCAAGAGCACCCTGTCCTTTGGGCATGGGTTTGGGTTTGGGTTTGGCCTTGGTCTTATCCTTGCCGTTACCCGGGCCCAAACCACCCTTAACTTTGGCGTCAACTAGTAAAAGCAGGCTTGGACTTCTTCAAGTCGCACATTGCTCCTCAAGATGTTCAAAAGCTTCGGACGGGGTGGGGTTTTTCACCCATCGTGTTCATATTTTAAATTCATTATGACCGCATAAGAGTTAGTCAAGGATTGCAGAATCAAATCCATTTGTAATTCTGCATCTAACTCAAATCCCAAAGTCTCAAGCCTCTCATGTGCTTTCGATCATCTTGAGCACATGAGGGACAACTGGGCTCCTTCACAAACGACTTCAATTGCTAGCTTTTGACACCTTGTACCTCTCATGTCGAGCATTCCCTTTAAAAAGCTCCTTGAGGTGTAGAATAATGTCATCAACGTCCATATTCTCATGCTGCTTTTGCAGCACTAGTGTCATCGATGCTAACATCAAGCATTGAATGCCATCAGCATCATTAAAGAACTTTTGATAAGTGTCCTTTACTTCATAAGTGGCATTAGGATTAGGCTCAGCCATGTATGGCTTTTCAGGGATATACAATTTCTTTTTCGACTTGAGTATAATCCGAAGATTACGATACCAGTATGAGAAATTGGATCCATCTAACCTGTTTTCTTTCTCGATTATCAGTCGTAGGTTCATAATGCTCATTTTTGGTGAATCTACAATTGCAGAAAAGATAAAGTCATCATAAAGTTCATTATTATTTAATATGGCCTTTTATTAAACGACACTCCCACTATTTTCCTCAAGTCAATAGCCTTCAATATTAACTCAGGATAGCCCGTTGGCTTTCCTAGTGGACTGAGATCCCATCCGGCCCACTTCAAACCTTCACTTTGGTGAACAAGCCAAAATGGGTTGATTAGGTAGGCCAACAAACTTAATCCACACCACCCGGGTTGATAGCTCCCCTACTATCACCTCAAATGTGAAGAAGCCCAACAAGCCAATCACACAATCCAATGGCCCCAACCATTGACCTCAAGTGTGATTCTTAGTATCAGTAGAGTGGACACTACATGCCACCACGTACACACAATAAGTGTACTTCTCTACTATGCCTATGACACGTTTATTAACCTTCGCTTTGGCGAATAAGCAAAACCGTCATTTTTAAGTCAACCTATCACCATTAAGGAAAACTCATGAATTTTTAACCTCCCCTTTGGTAGAAGTGTACCCTTCGCTTTTGGCGGGAACAAGGTTAGACAAGCAGGTTGGTTTGATTAAAACCATGGTGATGGAAGGCATACGTGACTTAATATACTTTAATTGAGGGTTTATTACTTAATGTCTCACCAGATTATTATCTTTGTTAGAATGACATTGTTTGGCATGTTATTGAACATTCAACCTTAACATGCATTCTAAACATAATACCAAAAACTTACGGTACATGGTTTCCCAACTAAAACCGATTTCCCTGAGCCTAGAGGAATCGGTAAGTCACCTAGGGGTCCTGTAATAAAATCTTTGAGTCTTCAAGTATGATTGTCTCTTCCTTGATCCGTCTTCAGGTACATTTCAAAAACATCATTCTAAATTTATAGTGAGAATAATTATACAAAATTCTTTACATCAATAAATTTAGAAACCTCGAATTACCCATTTGAGGGAATGAGATGAGAAAAGAATGTACATCAGAATTGGGGAGAAAGGCAGGGACACACAGCCCTATTTAATAATACAACCATACATACCCAAAAATTTTAAAACATTCACCATAGGTCTAAGGCTCATGTACCGGGCACCATGCAATATACAAACAAGTACATGGCATACATTTCAAAAACAAGCAATTTTTGAATTGGGTGGGTGAATTATTAATTACCCCCTAACAATTTGCAGATCTACATTTGGTCCAAAAGTTTTGACACCTTTCATTTTGGCCCTTGCGCACTCAAAAGTGCGCTCGCGGCAATGGATTAGATCGCTATAACATGCGCTGATTTGCATCACGTACATTCACAACATGTGATCGCCCACGACGAGCGCTGATTTTCGTTAGCGCGCAACTTAGACTGCAATTGCCGCGGTGATGAGTTATATCACCACGGCAAGCATTGGTATATCGGAAACATTGAGCTAAAAAGGGGGAAAAACGATCGAGCGGCAATGAAGTTATAGACGGTAAGGCGAGAGCTGTATTTTGCAATCCCAGCTGAGTGCACTTTAAACAACGCCTTACGCGCGACAAGCGTGAACATCTTGGTATCGTCAGAGCATCGGTTATTCAACAACCCACCATCAAAAATACGCCAAACAGATTTTGTAATAAATCTTAGCCACTGATTTCAACAAAAAATCCATAACCCAATATACCAAAATTGCATATCATCAACAAATTAAATTAATCAATCAATTGATTCCTTCAAACATGCGTTCATAGCAGATTTTATGCAGATTCATTAAGGCAACATGTTATCAATCAAATACATGGAATCAACCATTCACAAAAAACTATAAAATCTGGTACCCTAGGCTCTAATACCATTGTTAGGAAACGATCATACATGGCAGCGGAAAACAAAAATTATTTCCATCATTGATCTTTCCTTAGAACCAAGATCAAGGCACAAATTTATAGTTTATACATTATTTAAGAATCTGCAGAAAAATCAGTTTAGAGTTTAAGAAATTATATGCACGTTTGGAGGCTCTTCCAACTTGTCTCTGAACAGATTTCGCTACCAACCCAAGAGTAGGATCGAACCAATGAAGTCCACACGAAGATAACTCCAAGGAACTAAAGAGGGATTTGCTAGATCCTCTTTAGCCTTAAGAACAGAAGAAATCAAAACAGATTTGATTCAAACAAAATGGCAATCTGGCGTGGGAAGAAGAGAAAGGGGCTGGAATTTTTATTTCATTGATTGAATGAATTAATTTTTTAATTCACAAAGTGTTGCACTTATATAGTGCACACTTTGCCCTATTCCATCATGGAATAAACTTGGGCACCAACCCAAACACTCCTTGTATCCAAATAGCCCCATTTAGATTTTTTAATTTTAATTATCATTATCTCAATTAAATTCAATTAATATACAGTATATATAATATATTAACATTTAACAATAATGATAATTTGTTTAAATATATGCGAACACATATTTAAACGTAATCTCACTTATTTAATTTTAATATCAAACTAAATAAAGGCTACAACCTCAACAAATTTAATTGCACAATGAGATTACCAAAATACCCTTTTGCCTAAAAAGACCAAAATGCCCTTCTTATAAACTGGTTCTTAAATTATCTTTTATGTGTGTGACCCGTAGGCTTCTTATCATACCGGCAGCGTGTAGTATCCCGATTAACACCAAGGTTGGTCGTTTCACTACCCCTGAGACCAAGATGGCCCTAGCAAGGCCCTTCAAAATGGCCACCCAGTAGATTGAGAATTGGCGGGCGTATACATCAACGATATGGTTACCATATAATCCAATCCTTTTCATCATCCGTTATCTGAACGAGACCGAGGCATAGAAATAGTGTCAACCTCAGTTACTCTCGATATGTATGTATTTAGTTACTAGACCAATGACCGGAATTATAAACTGGATAGAGCAACAACTCAATCCCCCTACCCCCGTTTTGTACACCCTTTTAGTTTTAGTGTCATTGCCATTTAATGAATTGCGCCGTGAGATAACTTCCCCCTGTACCCGGGAGTGACAAATCCTTTGTTGATCCACCATAGTCTTGATACACTCCTTAATGCAGCCAATCACTACCGTATTGATAGCTCTGAATAAAACTACGTTGGGCTAGTGTCAAACTGCACCAATCAATGCACAAGGCGCTCTGGTGTTCTCAAGTCTAAGGATCACATGCACCACCATTCGTTAGAGGATTTGTTCCATAGACCCAAACTGGGGTTACCATCTATATGGAATCCTCTGGTGGGTCAGTCTAGTGAACTTGCCTAAAGTAAGCACCCATGTGTTGCACCAAGTTGTCACCAAACAACCTTGTCAAGTGAGATCAGTTATTGCCTTTCGACAAGGTAGTTCAACACCATGATTAGCCTTGCTTATTATTGCGTGCCCGCCCTTACTTCAGAATAATACTAGGGCTATAGACGTTTCTAGAATGACCACCATATGTGCTCATAGGGTCTCACTATCAAGATTTGAAGCACTTGATACCCTCATCACGGTTCTACCATTCTAAGAACATATATCAATACATACAATGATGATTTATACGATATAGAATAAAATGTCTTTTATTGATCAATGAACATTATTACAAAGAGTCAATTCTGTTAGTGAATTATCCATATACGTAGCGGAAACAAAAAAAATATAATACAAGGATCGTTTACATGAGCCAAGATCAAGGGTATAATTTTTACAATTATATTGAAGTAAAATACTGCGCAAGGTTAATCAGCGTTTAGAATAACATACGCACATTTGGAGGCTCCTCCAAAAATAGTCTTTTATACGTATTTCCTACCCTGACCCAAGCGTAGGATCGAACTTATGAAAGTCCACCACGAAGACAATCACAAAAGAACCAAAGGGAGGGAGGTTTGCTAGATCCTCTTTTTGGCTTTAAGGATAAAGAAGAATGAAATCAAAATGAATTGATTTTAGGCAAAAATGGGTTTTTTCTGCCGTGGGAGAGAAATGGGGTTGCTGTGTATTTGGTTTTACAATTAAAATGAGCTAATCAATTAATTGTAACATTTTACAAATAAACATTTTCTTTTATAGTAAAACTTTAATGCCTATTCCCATATGGAATAGGCTTGGGCTCCAACCCAAACACCCCATGTTACCAAACACTCCCTAATTAGATATTTTATTTATTTCATCATTATTTCAATTAAACTCAATTAATATATATTTAATCTATATATTAACATTTAACAATAATGATGATTTAATTAAATATATGTGAACGCATATTTAAACGTAATTTCACTTATTTAATTTTTCTAATTAAATAAAGGCTTTATGACCTTCGACAAATTTAATTGCCTTTGTGAAATTGCCAAATACCCTTTCACCTTAAAACGGCAACGCCCCTTCCTTCTTCTTGGATCTTAAATTATCTTCTATGTGGTGCGACCCATAGGCTCCTCAAATCATACCCGGCAGGTGCATAGTATCGCGATTAACACCAATTAATCGTCTCTTGTACCTACCCAGAGGCCAAGATTGGCCCTAGGCGAGCATCGTAAGGACCCAGATAGTCGGACTCGGCAAAGTAGCTACATTACTTGATATGGTTACAGGTATATCGATCCTTTCATCATTCGTTATCTCGATGAGGCGAAGGCATAGAAATAGTGTTAACCTTGGTTACTCTTTTCCGATATTATGTATTAAGGCTTACGGACCAATGACTTGTATTATAAAGCTGGATACGAAGCAACAATCAAGGTCCCAGCTTTGCGGCCATAGTTTTAATGTCATTGCCATATACTAATTGAGCCATGAGATAATTTCTCCCGTGCCGAGTGATGAATCCCTTTGTCAATCCACCATAGTCTTGATACACTCCTCCGGAATCGACCAATCACCACAAGTATTGATAGCTCAAAAAAAGAAGCTGCGTTAGGCTAGTGTCAAACTACACCAATCGGTTGCCACAGGCGCTCGGTAATCTCAAGTCTAAGGATCACATGCACCACCATTCGTTAGAGGATTTGTTCCATAGACACTTTGTACCCCGCAGCAGGTACGTAGTTCTTGTTGGCTTTCGGTTGTCTTAGTTGAGTTGGTATTGTGGTATTATTGTTTGATTAACATTGATACGAGTGTTGTGTTGAATAATTGCCTTGAAATTGGTTGAAAAAGCGAGAAGAAGTTGATCTGCCGTACTTCGCTGGCGGAGAATGTGTTGAAGCCACGGGGAAGGCTGGCTGGGCAGGTTTTCGCGCGGCGGACAAGTTTCTTCGCGCGCGGCAGGACGTTTTTAAAATGTTTGTTAAGTTTTAGATATTTTCTTCCCTAAGGGCAATTTGACCATTCTACCCCCTATAGCAGGGAAAAGTGGGAGTAAATTGTAAGGAAATTTCAAGGGAGAATATGTTAGTATTGGGGTGGGTGTTAGTAAGGAATCAAAGGATATGGATGGAATTTCCATAAAGAAAGGGAAAGGGACAAATTGGGAAGAATGAGTTTTAAAGAGGTATTAAAAGGGTTTAGCCTTTGATTGTTCTTCATTCTTCCAATTCCACCGCCTTTCTTCCCATTCTCTAAACTCTCTCAAATTTCCTTCAATCTTTCAAAAGGATTTCCAGAGCCTTTTTTGAGTAACTTTTTTGTGGGGTTTTAATCTAAAACTTACTAAGAGGAAAAGCAAGCTTCAAAGGAAAGGAGAAGTGTTAAAGAAGCCAATTTCTCATAAGGTAAGTAAACTCAACCTAAGTTGAGATTTAAGAACTCTTTTGAGTGGATTGAAATACATATGTGCTTTCTTTAAATTGTTGATTGAGAGTAGTTATTATGTTTGAGTTATGAGTTATGAGAAGTGTGTTATTTGCTTGTTGTTGGGTTGAGTTTGATAGAAGTTGGAGGAAGTTTTAGCAAGTTTATGGAAGTGTTTCTCTTTTGATAGGGAATTTAGGGTTTATGGGGGAAGGGGAGTTTTTCTCCTATTTGGTTGATTAAAGAAAACAGAGAAAAGTTAGAATTAGAGTAGAGTTATTCATGCACATGAGTTGTATGATAAAATGCTCAAGAAAGGGGAATAATAAATAAGAGTAGAAAAGCCTTAATTGTTGCTATATGTTATAGTTCTCCTTCATAAATGCATTAATGAGTATGAGTCATTGATGTGCATTAATATGGCTTTACTTATGCATTGGAAAGAGAGTAGAGACTTATGAGTTTAGACTACTCTAGAGTAGAAAGAAAAGAGAATGAGCACTATAGAGTAAAGCTAGAGTAGTGGCTTAATAAGAAGAAGTAGTGGCTTAATAAAGAGAATAGTGTAGGTTGTGCGATGGGGAACACAATGAAAGTGCAAAGGGTAGAGTATTCCCGCATATCTGTTTGCATCGATGCGGCAGAATATCGAAAGAGTAGTGGGTGTAGCCCATGTGTACATGCGGATGAGGGCCCTATACCCTAAGTTTACGGAGAGATTCTATGCACTCACATGGCCAAAAAGGTTCGAATCCATGCATAACCAAGTCCGATCGGCTAGAATGGAGGTAGTTAATGTCAGGGGTTGGGAGGGGTGAGGAAGGCGAGTCCCACCGCAGCCTCACGGATGGGGGCGTGACTTACTAGAAAGAAAGTTAGTATAAGAGAAGCTACGAGAAAGAGTAGTTAGACAGGTGAGTAAAGAAAGGAGTTACGGGAATAATCGAGTTTAGGGGTTTTACTTATCCGAGCCTTGTTTGTGCTCATCCAACCTTGTTCCCTATGTTTTTGCAGGGTTCTAGATGAAGGACACAATTGGATGGACATCGGTACACCCGAAGAGAAATGGCTACTTGTCCCCCTTTTTTGATAGTTTTTGCATATGTCACAAGCATTGTATAAATTGTATAAAGAATGCATGTGTTCAATGAAAGAAAAATTTTGGGCCCCGACTTTTTATATTAAAGCTACTGTATTTTCCTTGTGCATATTTTTTTATAAGAATCGAGTCGTTACATTTATGGTATGAGCCAAGATTTTGGGATTTGTGAGGTGTACCATTCTCATCCGCTCGATGTCCATAAGGCCCATTATGTAAGTTAAATCATTTCCTTATGTAGAGTGTTCTTTTAAATTGATCCGATATGATCGCCCCTTTTGTAGATGAGGCGTAAGTACGTAATAAGGGTAAGAGGGTGATGAATGAGGAGAATCCTCTAACCCCGGGAGGCAAACCCCTACTCTTGATGTGACATTGATTCGAATATTGTTCAAGAGGTGTTAGCAGAAGAAGTCGGGGAGAGTTGCCACCTGAAAAAGAATCGAGACCCTCGGAACCCGGGGAGGGACGGCCCGGGCCCAAGAACAAAGAAACGTGAAGGTCTTGGTCACCTCAGAGTACGGCATCGAGTTGATCCGGTTCAGGGGCTTGCAAGTCAACACCAGCCGTCGAGTTTAAGGGCCACAGGATCAGGGCCCTTTGAGCGAAGAGTGGTTTAAGTGCGTAGGCGGATAGTGGCCTTGTTTCCCATGAGCAATAGAGAATTAGATATGCTAGTTTCCTATTTAGGGGGAGATGCGAATTTGGTGGGGAACTAATGGAAGAGACTCACGGACTAGGCTTTAATGACTTGGGCATAATTCAAAAAGGACTGTTTGAAGGCCGAATATCGAACGGAAAAGACCGAGTACATGAAAAAAAGTCCAAGAAGTTCATTAATTTGAACAGGGGAGACTAGTACGGTGAAGGGGAAGGTATTCGGTAAAATTCAATTCCCTACGCCGATTTGCACCGGGGATAGTGTACACTCCAGGTGTTGAGGAGGGACAAGTTTGTACGGGGAAGGGGTTGAAATCGATATTGCTCGAGATGTGATGGACGGGAGGCTGAGCCTCCCTCCATACCTACAGTGAGGCTTTAACAAGGGCGTTAGGGCGGAGATTTATGTGAATAAGCACATCGCGACGAGTCATCGTTACGGGTACTCGGTGAACCATCCCCTGCGTTGCGGAGGAGGGAGAGGATGGAGCATCAGGAATAGAGAAGTAAGGGTTAAGAAGAAGTTCCAACCCAAAGAATAACGGAGGGATTAAGCCAGAACAAGCGGCCTGAGGGGCTGAAGGGTTGCCCCGCCCCTTTGTGCTAAATGCCCGGAAGGAATCATTAGGGGGAATGTTTAAGGGATAGAAATGTGTGTTACAGGTGCGTCGGCGGGGGCATACGAAGAAGGATTGTAAAGCTCCGTTTCCACCCGCGGCTCGGGAGTCAGAGGTGCTAATGCGAGTTTTTTACGGTGGCTCGGAAGGTTGGCGAGGCCGATCCATCCCAGTATGGCAAGGTCAGTTGCTATTCCATCTTTGTTTCTTTATATGCTTTAATTGATTAAGGGCTACCCATTCTTTTATATCGCTTGGGATGATCGGAGATTAGGTTTGAAACCTAGCAGAATGAGTCAACCTATTAAGATTGAGTTACTGATGGGGTGAGTGTGTTGACTTTCGAAGTGTTGTTAGGAGAATCTATAGTGATCCATGGTCGAGGATTAGCGGATCGATTTAATAGTCTTTGATATGCCCGGAAACTTTGATGTGATTTTGGGCATGGATTTCCTAGGGAGGTATGGAGTAGAAGATCGATTGTCGAAAGAAGAAAGCGAGATTTAATCTCGATAACGGGGATAAATTTAGTTTTGGAGAGGGCCATCGGCCGAGTATGTTAATTAGTATGTGAAGGCTAGAAAGATGTTAAGAAAGGGGGTGTTGTCGGATATATTGCGCATGTAGTGCAGTAGTGGTGATGTCCCTGGCCCACAGAGATTCGAAGGTGCCTTTAGTTCGAGAAGTTTGTGGATGTGTTTCTTAAGATTTACAGGGTTTGCCACCTTAAAGAAAGAGGTCGGGAATTTAGTATCGAACTAGCACCAAAATTGGGGGACAAGACCTTAATATCTAAAGCCCCTCCCCTTATCGAATGGCCCAGAGAGCTTCAGGGGAGTTGAAGAAGCAACTCCAGAGTCAGTTGGACAAGGGTTTTATCCGACCCGAGTCATTCTCCTGGGGAGCAATTTTGTTTTGTTTGTCAAAAAGAATGGACGGATCGCTTGGATGTGTATTGATTATAGGGGAGTTGAATAAGGTAGTGTGAAGAATAAGTACCCGCTTTACCCGAATAGATGATTTGTTTGATCGGTTGAAGGGGGCAAGCGGTATTTTCTAAGGATGACACGAGGTCGGGGTACCACAGGTTAGAGTGGTAGGGCAAGATGTAGCTAAGGCGCTTTCCGTTCGAGGTATGGGCATTATGAGTTTGTAGTGATGCCGTTTGGTTTGACAAATGCCCTGACGGTTTTTATAGACTTGATGGACGGGTATTCCATGATTGTTTAGATCAGTTCATAGTGGTTTTCATAGACGATATCCGGTTTATTCTAAGTCAAGAGAAGAGCATGAAGAACACTTGAGAATCGTAAATTTTCGCAACGGTTGAGAGAAGCAAGCTTGTATGCTAAGTTTTCAAAATGTGAGTTTTGGCTCGATCGAGTAATATTCTTGGGAAGGGCCCATCTTGTATCGAAGGAAGGGATCTCTGTGCCCGAGTAAAGTGCAAGCAATCCTCGAGTGGAGAGGCAGGGGAGGGCGTAAGAGGTCGGAGTTTCTTAGGCTTGGCGGGTTACTCACGAGGCGATTCGTGGAAGGGTTATCTGATTAGCCAAACCATTGACAACTCTTACCAAAGCGAAGACTCGCTTTTGTATAAGGTAGGGGAAGCTTGTGAGAAATGTTTCCAAGAATTGCAGAAGAGGTTAACAATTGGCCCCGGGAGTGTTAGTGTTGCCGCGGGGAGGGAGGGTGTAGATTATGACATTTATAGATGCCTCTTTGCAAGGACTTGGTTCGGTGTTAATGCAATTAGGTAGGGTGATAGCTTATGCCTCGGCAATTGAAAGATCATGAAATGAGATACCCTACGCATGATTTAGAGTTAAGGCGGCGGATGGTCTTTGCCTTGAAGATTTGGAGGCCCACCTACCCATGGTGCAAAGAAGCACATCTATACTTGATCATAAGAGTTTGAGTATTTCTTTACTCGGAAGGAGTTGAATATGAGGGCGAGAGGAGATGGTTAGCCGCAGGTTAAAGATTATGAGTGCGAGATCAAATATCAGCAGGAAAGCCAATGTAGTAGCCGATGCCACAGAGTAGAAAAGCCTATTTGTCCCGAAACTCACTAGCAGAAGAATTGATAGAAGAGTTGTGTAGGGGAGCAAATTGAAGTGATTCGAGAGGGATCGCAAGGTTAGAAGAATTCAAACTGCTTTCTTTGGGGAAGTGAAAGAAAAACAAATGGCTGATGAGTGGTGTCGGAAAATAGTTCAACGAGTACTTGGAGGTAAGCAGAGTTTTTGTGTGAGAGATGGTGCTCTTTATTTCGGGGAATAGGTTGTGTATTCCTCGACGGTGAGTTGAAGCAGAAAATTCTTTTGGAGGCTCATGACACACCATACTGCTCATCCACCCCCGGAGCAACTAAGATGTATCAAGATGTAAAGAAAAAGCTATTGGTGGACGGGTATGAAAAAAAGGACATTGCGAGTTCGTAGCTAAATGTCTAACTTGTCGGCAAGTAAAGCAGAACATCACTATGTCAGGAGGGGTTGCTTCAGCCATTGAGTGTTCGAGTGGAAATGGGAGAGTATTTCAATGGATTTCATCATTGGTCTCCCCTAGAAGTCGAGAGGGTATAATGCTTTATGGGTGATTGTGGATAGGTTAACCAAATCAGCCCATTTTCTTCCCGATAAGGAAAGCACTACTACGGATCAGGCAGGCTCGATCTACATTAAGAAATCGTCGAGGTTACATGGTGTGCCCAAAACAATAGTGTCGATAGAGATTCCAAATTTGTCTCACTACGGATGAGTTTACGAGAGAACTTGGGTACTAAATTGGCATTGACACTTGCCTATCATCCTCAGGGACGGATGGCTAAGCGAGAGGACAAATCAGGGTGCTTGAGGATATGTTGAGAGCTTCTTTGTATGGATTATAGAGCATCTTGGCACGAAGTGTTACCCTTAGGTGGAGTTTGCCTACAACAACGTTATCCGATCTACGATTAAGATGGCGCCTTACGAGGCTGCGTATGGCGAGCGATGTAGGTCTCCGCTACATTGGGATGAGGTAGGTGAAAAGGATGAGCTAAGTGCGGCTCTTGGGCGGAGGTGACTCAAAAATTGATAGAAGATGTGGGGAGATGATCGGGAAAGCCAGGATGAAAGCAAGCCCAAGATCGACAAAAGAGCTATGTGAACTTGAAGAGAAAAGAAGTCGAATTTCAAGTGGGTGATAAAGTGTTTTTGAAAGTTTCCCCCTTCAAGCGAGTAATGCGCTTCGGAAGCAAGGGAAATTAGCACCGCGATACGTAGGTCCATTTGAAGTCTTGCAACGGGTAGGAAAGGTGGCCTATAGTTGGCACTACCTCCTAGTATGGATAGGGTGCATGATGTCTTTCATGTCTCGATGCTACGGAATACGTAAGTGATCCCCTCCCATATCTTGAGTGTAGAGGAAGTTGAAGTGACAGAGAACCTAGTATATGAAGAACGTCGATTCCGATCTTAGATCGGAAGGGTTAAGAAACTCCGGAACAAGAGTGTTCCGTTAGTGAAGATCCTATGGAGGAATCACAAAGTGGAAGAGGCCACTTGGGAGGTAGAGAGCGGGACATGCGAATCGCTTCCCCGAGTTATTTATTTGAATTTTGGGGACAAAATTCTTTTAAGGGGAGGAGTTATGCGCCCCGCCCCATTGAGGGTGCGTAGTTCTTGTTCTTTCGGTTGCTCTTAGTTGAGTTGGTATTGTGGTATTATTGTTTGATTAACATTAGTACGAGTGTTGTGTTGAATAATTGCCTTGAAATTGGTTGAAAAAGCGAAGAAGTTGATCTGAGTGCCGCGCGGCGGAAAGATGTGTTGAAAGCCACGGGGAAGGCTGGGCTTGGGCAGGTTTCGCCAACGGCGGAGAAGTTTCTTCGCCGGCGGCGGACAGCCGTTTAAAATGTTTGTTAAGTTTTAGATATTTTTCTTCCTTAAGGGCAATTTGACCATTCTACCCCCTAATTAGCGGGGAAAAGTGGGGGAGTAAATTGTAAGGAAATTTCAAGGAGAATATGTTAGTATGGGGGTGTGTTAGTAAGGAATCAAAGGATATGGATGGAATTTCCATAAAGAAAGAAAGGGACAAATTGGGAAGAATGAGGTTTTAATTATTAAAAAGGGTTTGCCTTTGATTGTTCTTCATTCTTCCAATTACACCGCTCCTTCATTCTCCTAAACTCTCTCAAATTTCCTTCAATCTTTCAAGGATTTCCAAGAGCCTTTTTGAGTAACTTTTTGTGGGGTTTTAATCTAAAACTTACTAAGAGGAAAAGCAAGCTTCCAAAGGAAAGGAGAAGTGTTAAAGAAGCCAATTTCTCATAAGGTAAGTAAACTCAACCTAAGTTGAGATTTAAGAACTCTTTTGAGTGGATTGAAATACATATGTGCTTTCTTTAAATTGTTGATTGAGAGTAGTTATTATGTTTGAGTTATGAGTTATGAGAAGTGTGTTATTTGCTTGTTGTTGGGTTGAGTTTGATAGAAGTTGGAGGAAGTTTTGAGCAAGTTTATGGAAGTGTTTCTCTTTTGATAGGGAATTTAGGGTTTATGAGGGAGTTTTCTCCTATTTGGTTGATTAAAGAAAACGAAAAGTTAGGAATTAGAGTAGAGTTATTCATGCATGAGTTGTATGATAAAATGCTCAAGAGAACAATAAATAAGAGTAGAAAGCCTTAATTGTTGCTATATGTTATAGTTCTTCTTCATAAATGCATTAATGAGTATGAGTCATTGATGTGCATTAATTATGCTTTACTTATGCATTGGAAAAGAGAGTAGAGACTTATGAGTTTAGACTACTCTAAGAGTAGAAAGAAAAAGAGAATGAGCACTATAGAGTAAAGCTAGAGTAGTGCTTAATAAGAGAGTAGTGCTTAATAAGAGAATAGTGTAGGTTGTGCGATGGGGAACTGTGAGTACGGGTAGAGTATTCCCGCATGTACGCCGCATCGAGCGGCGAGTATCGAAAGAGTAGTGGTGTGGCCGTGGTGTACATGCGGATGAGGGGCTATACCCAAGTTTACTCGAGAGATTCTATGCACTCACATGGCCAAAGGTTCGAATCCATGCATAACCAAGTCCGATCGGCTAGAATGAGTAAGAAGTCAGGGAGTGGGAGGGGGCGAGTCCTAGCCGTGCCTCCGGTCGAGATGGGGGCCATGACTTACTAGAAAGAAAGTTAGTATAGAGAAGCTACGAAAGAGTAGTTAGACGGTGAGTAAAGAAAAGGATTACGGGAATAATCGAGTTTAGGGGTTTACTTACTGAGCCTTGTTTGTGCTCATCCAGTTGTTCCCTATGTTTTTGCAGGTTCTAGATGAAGGACACAGTTGGATGGACATCGGTACACGAAGAGAAATGGCTACACTGTCGCCCCTTTTTTTGATAGTTTTTGCATATGTCACAAGCATTGTATAAATTGTATAAAGAATGCATGTGTTCAATGAAAGAAAAATTTTGGGCCCAACTTTTTATATTAAAGCTACGTGTATTTTCACTGTGCATATTTTTATAAGAATCGAGTCGTTACACACTTGGGTTACCATCCATATGGAATCCTCTAGTAGGTCAGTCCAGTGAACTTGCTACGGTGTATCCGCCTACAGCAAGCACCCATGTGTTGCACCAGGTTGTCACCAAACAATCTTGACAAGTGAGATCAGCCACTTCCTTTCGACAAGGTAGTTCAACACTATGATAGCCTTATTGTATTATCTGTGCCCTTATTTCAGAATAATACTAGGGCTACGGACGTTTCTAGAATGGCCACCATATGTGCTTATAGGGTTCTCACTATCAAGATTTGAAACACTTGATACCCTCGCCACGGTTCTACCATTCTAAGGACATATATTAATATATATTGCAATAATAATGATTTACGCGATATAGAATAAAATGCCTTTTATTGATTAATGAACATTATTACAAAGAGTCAATTCTACAATAATTGATTGGCTCTAAGGCATCTACTCTAACAAATTCTACAATAATTGATTCGCTCTAGGGCATATACTCTAACAAATTCTACAATAATTGATTCGCTCTAGGGCATATACTCTAACAATAGTGCACTTACTCTAACGCATGGTGGCATTACAATGAACATGCCGACAATCCCGTGATTTGCAACCTGGGGTTGTTGGGGACAGGGGTTTTGTGCCTTGTCACCAAAACCCTAAACACCCTGAAAGGCATTCGCCCATCCCTACCACCACACACGGCAATAGGCAGCTACGTGTGCAGGGCACACAATAGCCACAGGTTGTCGTGCATGTGGCTGCTCCAACATCACATGCTTGAGCGCTGCCTTGCTCTAGCGGCAATAACAACTACTGCCTCTTATCAAGACACTGCCGTGAACCTCTAGCCATGACAGTCAGCACCACCACACACGGTGGTGCTTAGGGTTTCATCAAATTTCTCTAATTTAAAAAAAATTTAGATCCAACACAATAGATTTTCAATATTTCCCAAACACAACAATCCAAGTTTCATTTCAATTAATCCAAATCAAAATCAATTAAAACAAAACCCTAAACATGAAATTTCAAATCACATACTTCCAGCATATGATCAAAACACTGAAAACTCATATAAGAGTCTCTGATACCACTATTAGTGTTTTAATCGATAGAGAATTGACGCAGCAGAAAACAAAAATTTACCGATTAAACACTATTAAGCCTTGAAACACAAATATGAGTATGACGATGTTCATATGCTATAAAATAAGCAAGATCCATGAAAGAATTAGAACCATACCCATGTTTGGAGGCTCCACCACTTTTTCAGGGTTCGGATGAAAAACGCCCACAATCAAAGTGTAGGATCGAACCACCAGTATCCACACAAAGGCAAGAATCAACACAAAAGATTTACTAGATCTTGATGTGAAGACTAAAGAAGATGTGAGATTTGGGTTGAGAGAAAAATCTCTCAATGAACCATTTACTCTCCATGGCCAAGAGAGAAAGAATGAGATAGTTATTTGATTTTAGGGAAAAATGCCCTTTTATAGGGTTGGCCTAAAATCCCTTGAAGGTGTATTTACAAAAATACTCTTCCACTAAATATTTCATTAGTGTCCATGATTTCAAAACAAAATATCTTGGGTATTTCCCTGATATCGTTTTTATCCATTAATAACGTTCTTTCAATATTTTAAACATATATACACCGATATATACATTTAATATTGACGGTTTATTTATTTATAATATATATACGACAATATACATATTTAAATAAATAATCAATCTTACATCTTAAATCCAATACAGGATTGGATCTAGGAAAAAACCTTTCCAGCAAATTTAATTGTTCCATAATATTTACCAAAATACCCCTTCATCAATAAATGACGAAAATGCCCCTCACATAATCTCTTCTTTAGTTTGCCTTTTATCTGTGTGATCCGAAGGCTCCTCATCATGCCAGTAGTGTGTAATATCGCGATCGACGCCCAATCAATTGCCTCATTACACACAGACCAAGATTGGCCCCTAGTAAGGCATCAAGCACACTTGATAGATTCATATCTAAAGTAATTCGCTACTTGTCAATAGTATGGTTACTGTGTAGTCAAATCCTTTCATCATCTATAATCTCATGAAGGTTTGAAGCATATAAGTAATGTCGGCTTCAAATATAAACCACCTTGACCTATTCAAATTCGGTTATCAGACCAATTGACCAATAGAGCATCAACTCGATTCCATTATGGCCACAGATTCCAAGGTCGTTGTCCTTCATTGGAATCTCATTGAGATAATATCTTTTGTACACGGGAGTGATGAATCTTCTGTTGATCCACTGTAGTCTTGATGTACTTGTCGATGTAGCCAATCACTCCTATACTGATAACCCTATTAGGATTACTTCTGGTGAGTGTCAAACTACACCAATAGGTACACACGACGCTTTGGTGATCTCAAGTCTAAGGACCACATGCACCACCATCTCTTAGAGGATGCATTCCATGGACATTGGTGTTCCATCTATATGGAATCCTTTGATGGGTTAGTCCGGTGAACTCGTGAATCACAAGCACCCATACGCTGCACCAAGTTGTCACCAAACAACCTTGACATGTGAGATCAGTCACTACCTTCTGGTAGGGTCGTTAATGCTATGATAGCCTTACCATATTATTTGTGCCCTAGGTCAGGATAATACTCCGGCTACGGATGTTTCTAGAATGGCCACTTGAAGTTATCATAGGGATCTCACAATCAAGACTTATCACTGCTTGATTCCCTCATCACGGTTCAACCACTCTAAGTGCATATATTAATGTTGGTTTTTGGATCAATTATACAACAGAAAAATAATTTTTTTCAATCACAAAACCATAAAACCCAATGATCCTTTTATGGATCTACATCAATTTAATACAAGTAAATATTCAAACTAAAGTTTGATGTTATACCAGCGTTTGGAGGCTCCTTCAATTGATGTGACTTGCTCCAACTCTAAGTTAGGAATGAACTCTCGATATCCACACGAAGACAGGACAAATGCCGTTGAGGAATTTTAGGCTAGGAGATTCACTCAACTAAAAGAATAAATTCTACACAATTTTTTCTTTGAGAGAAAAAATATTTTCTCACATTGGAGGCTCATGGTTTTTAGAGAGAGAGGAGGCTAGGGTTTCAATTTTGCAACTTATGAATTTCTCTAAATGATTCATTTGTTAGAGTTGGTGCCCTAGAGCCAATCAATTATTATAGAATTGAATCTTTGTAATAATTTTTATTAATCAATAAAATGCATTTTATTCTATATCGTGTAAATCATAATTGTGTGTATTGATATATGTCCTTAGGATGGTAGAACCATGATGAAGGTATCAAGTGCTTCAAATCTTGATAGTGAGAACCCTATGATCATATATGGTGGCCATTCTAAAAATGTCCATAGCCCTAGTATTATTCTAACCAAGGACACAGATAATACGGTAAGGCTATCATAGTGTTGAATGACCCTATCGAAAGGTAGTGACTAATCTCACTTGTCAAGGTTGTTTGCCAACAACCTGGTGCAACACATGGGTGCTTGCTATAGGCCGGCTCATTGGACAGACCCACCATAGGATTCCATATGGATAGTAACCCTAGTGTCTATGGAATAAATCCTCTAATGAATGGTGGTGCATGTGATCCTTAGAATTGAGATCACTAAAGTGCCTTGTGCACCAATTGGTGTAGTATGACACTAGCCCAACGTAGTTCTATTCAGAGCTATCAATACAGTAGTGATTGGCTACATCGAGGAGTATATCAAGACTATGGTGGATCGACAAAGGATTCATCACTCTCGGGTATGGGAGAAGTTATCTCACTGTGCAATTCAGTAAATGGCAATGACACCAAATCTATGGCCATAGTGGGATTGAGTTGTTGCATAATCCAATTTATTATTCGGGTCATTGGTCCAGTAACTGAATATAAAGATATCGAGAATAACTGAGGTTGACACTATTTATGTACCTAAGCCTTAAGGAGATAACGTATGATGAAAGGATTTGATTGCATGGTAACCATATCATTGATAGGTAGCTATTTCGCTGAATCCGAATCTATCGGGTGACCATGATGCCTTGCTAGAGGCTAATCTTGGTCTGTGTGTAGTGAGACAATTAATTAGTATTAATCGCGATCTTGCTCACTATCGATATGATAAGGAGCCTACGGGTCACACATTTAGAAGATAATTTAAGGATCAATATGTGAAAGGGGTAGTTTCGCCTTTTAGAACGAAAGGGTATTTTGGTAATCTTATAGTGCAATTAAATTTGCTAAGGTTTTTGCCTGTATTTAATTTTGATATTAAAATTAAAATTAGTGAGATTATATTTAAATATGTATTCGCATATATTTAAATGAATTATTATTAATTAAATGTTAATATATATATATATATATATATATATATATATATATATATATATATATTAATTTATTTTAATTATAATAATTATTATATATATAATTAAAATACCAATATGGCTTGTTTGGTTACAAGGTTGGATTTATATGTGAATCCATGGCTATTCCTAATGGGATTAGGGTTTTAATTAGCTGCATTATATCAGTGCAACTTAAATTAAAACAATATAACAAAATTATTAAAATATTGAACAAGCAAACAAAAACCCTAGCCACCCCAAACATGTTCATCAATTTTGGTGAACCAAAATTCTACCCTCTTGATTCTTGAAGCCATTGCATCGTTCTAGCAAATTGGCCCTTGGTTCTTCAGATTATCTTCATGTGGATCAACATTCGTGGGATTCTATATTGAATCGGAAGTGAAATCAAATCAGAGACACTTTAGGAGCCTTCAAATGTAAGTAAGTTTTCTAATCCTTGAATTGATTAATTTTGTTTTGTACATATTTTTTGTTTTTAACATGTAAACAATATAATCGATACCTGGATCTTGGCAAAAAGGCAATTGATCTATCCTTTAATTTTTTTTTTTTTTTTTCCGTTGTGTTGGGTAGATCGATTACTAATAGTGGTATCAAAGCCTTGGGTACCAAGTTATATTGTTTAATCTATGTTTAATAACATGTATTTGATTGATAACATGTTACATTATAAACAGATTTTTAAATCTATAAAATTATGTGTTAATGTTATGATTTGAATGATCAATTGATTAAATGATATGTTGATGAATTTTTGTTGGTTGGTGTTAATCCTAGTCGAATGTTGTTGCATTCGATTCGATTTGGATTTGCATCGTTATGCGGGGGCTGGAAAATTTGTATGCATGTTTATCGGGTCAGACCGATCAACGAGGCAAAATAAACCTTCGCCCACAATGACCGACATTGATTATAAAGAGCGGCGCTAAAAATTAGCGCTTGCAAACTACCGCCGCGGCAAAATAAATCTTCGTCGTGGCGAGCAAGCTATTGGAGCTCGCTGATTGTTCACTATTGCTGCGGCAAAATAAACGTTCATCGCGATGATTGTGATGATTTTGACGTTCACCGCGACAATGATAGTCGTCGTTGCAGCGAGCGTGCTGCTGAAGTAGATTGCGTTTTTACGCGATGGGACTAAACTGTAATATTCCAAAACCTTAACCAATAATTATTCTTCATATCCAGAAGGGTAATTTAATAATTTCTCCCACCCAATTCAAAATGCTTATTTTGAATGTATGCAATGTACTTGTTTGAAAATTGCATGATGCCCAATACATGAGCCTTAGACCTATGGTTTGTTTATTTATTTATTGGTTTGTTTGTAAATTTCTTAATAAATAGGACCTGTGTGTTCTGCCTCCCTCTAAATTCTTTATGTACTTCTTCCTCTCATCTTACTCCCCTTGTATGTAACGCAAGGTTTATGATTTATTGATGTAAATTAGAATAGGATTTACTTTATTAAAAAGTCTTTTTGTAACGATCATGATGAAGAAATGGAGGAGCAATGAAGAGGCAAACTTGAAGACCCAAGGTTTTTTTTTACCCTAGGTTGACCTAGCAATTCCTCTAGGCTTGAGGAAATCGATTTTAGTGGGCCATGTACTAGCCTGTTTATGTTTTGCTTAGAATGCATGATAAGGTTGAATGTTTAATAACATGCCGATCAATGTCATTCTAACAAAGGTAATAAATTGGTGAGACATAAAATAAAACCCCTCAAATAAAGGATATTAAGTCATTGAAATGCCTTCCATCACCATGACTTTAATCAAACCACTATTCATTGGAACCTTGTTCACCAAAGCGAAGGTACACTTCTACCAGTGGGAGGTTAAAGTTCATTGGAGTTTTCCTTAATGGTGATGGGTCGACTTAAAATGATGTGTTTTGCTTGTTCGCAAAAACAAAGGTTGATAAGCACGTCATAGGCATATTAGAGAAGTACACTTGTTGTGTGTACGTAGCGACATTTAGTGTCCACTCTACCGATACTGAGAATCACACTTGAGTACAAGGGCTTTGGTCACTGTATTGTGTGATTGGTTTGTTGGCTTACTTCACATTTGAGGTTGGTAGTGGGAGCTATCAACTGATGTGGATTAAGTTTGTTGGCCTACCTAATCAACACATTTTGGTTTCTTGGCCAAAGCGAAGGTTTGAAATGGGCTAGATGGGATCTCAATCCACCAAGAAAGCCAATAGGCTTTCTTGAGTTAATAGTGAGGGCTATTGGCTTGAGGAAAATAGTGGGAGCATTTTTTAATAAAAGACCTTCTTATATAATAATAAACATTATAATGACTTTTACTTTTCTACATTTGTAGATTCACTAAAATTAGCAATACCAACCTCTGATTGATAATCGAAAAGGAAAACAGGCTGGATGGATCCAATTTCTCGAACTGGTATCAAAATCTTCAGATTGTACTAAAGTCTGAAAAGAAATTGTATATCCTTGACAAGCCTTATATGGCTGAGCCTGATCCTGATGCCCCTCAGGAAGTAAAGGATACTTACCAAAGGTTCCTTAATGATGCCGATACCATTCAATGCCTTATGTTATCATCGATGACACATGAGCTGCAAAAGCAGCCTGAAAATATGGACACTGCTACCATAATTCTACACCTCAAGGAGCTTTTCGGAGGAAACGCTTGACATGAGAGGTATAAGGTGTCGAGTGCATTGTTTAGAAGTCGTATGGCTGAGGGAGCCCAAGTTGGTCCTCATGTGCTCAAGATGATTGGATACATAGAGAGGCTTGAGACTTTGGGGTTTGGTGTGTATGCAAACTTACAAGTTGATTTAATTTTGTAGTCACTACTTGATTCTTTTTCATCATTCACAATGAATTTCAATATGAACACGGTGGTGAAATCACTATCAGAGCTTCTAAACATGCTAAGGACTGTGGAGTAGGACATGAAAAAGTCCAAGCTTGTTTTACTGGTTGCTGCTAGTAAAGGAAAGGGAAAGGCCAAGGAAAATCCCAGGCCCAAGCCCAAAGGACATGATACTCTCAAGCCTGAGGGTGGCGTTGGGAAAGGTGGGAAGGTAGTCTGCTTTTATTGTGGTAAGCCTCGCCACTGGAGGAAACACTGCAAGGTTTTCCTTGCGACCAAGAAGAAGTCAGACGCTTTGACTTCAGTATGTATATGATTGAGATTAACTTCTCTCCTTCAACATCTTGGGTCATTGACATAGGATGTGGTACTCACATTTGTACTAATATAAATGCACTAAGGTAGAGTAGATTGCTCGCCAAGGGAGAAGTGGACCTACGAGTTGGAAATGTTGCATTTGTTGTAGGGACTTATTGTTTATCATTGCCTACGGGCTTGTTATTGGAACTTCATGATTGTTATTTTGTACGTTCGATTTCTAGAAATATTATTTCAGTATCCACTTTGGATAATATAGTATATCATTTTTAGATTTCTAATGGATTGTTGTCCTTTAGTTTGAATGGTATTCTATTTTGAATTGCAAGGTTATATAACAGATTATATGTTCTTGATTTAAACAATAAAGATATTCTCAATGTTGAAACAAAGAAAGCTAAACATAGCGATTGAAACCAAACATACCTCTAGCATTGTAGATTGGGTCATGTTAATCAGACTCGCATTGCAAAACTTCAAAGGGATGGAGTTTTGGACCCTTTTGACTTTGAGTCATTTGAGGTATGCAAGTCATGCCTTTTAGGCAAGATGACCAAGTCATCTTTCACATGACAAAGTGAAAGGGCTATTGAACTGTTAGGCATCATCCATAGTAATGTATGCGGTCCACTAACAGTTGAAGCCAGAGGCGGATATTCATACTTCATCACATTTGCTGATGATTTTAGTAAATATGGTTATGTCTACTTTATGAGACACAAATCTAAAGCCTTTGATGAATTCAAAGAATTCAGGAATGAAGTACAGAATATGTTAGGCAAAAGTATTAAAGCTCTTTGGTTGGATTGAGGAGGTGAATACTTGAGCTTAGGATTTTCTGAATACCTGAAGGATAGTATCACAACTAACCCTTCGATACACACCCCAACACAATGGAGTGTTTGAGAGGAGCAATTGGACCTTACTTGACATGGTTAGGTCCAAGATAAGTTTTAGTAATCTACTTACATCATTTTGGGGTTATGCCCTAGAGACTATGACTCATGTACTGAACTGTATACCATCAAAGTCTGTAGATAAGACCGCATATGAACTATGGAGTGGGTGAAAGCCCACCTTGTCTTATCTAAGGATTTGGGGCTATGAAGCTTATGTCAAGAAATTGACTTCGACCAAGCTAGGCTCGAAATCCTACAAATGTATATTTGTGGGGTATCCTAAGGAGACCAAAGGATACTATTTCTATTATCTAGAAGAGCGTAAAATTTTTGTCGGTCATACTAGTGTCTTCTTAGTAAAGGAATTTTTTCTAAGTACTAGTGAGAGAAAAGTACAACTCGATCAAGTTCTAGAACCACAAGAAACATTAGACGAAGGACAGGAAGATGTGCCACAAGAAGTGGTTGAACATCGTGAAAAGGTTACTCTATAATCTATGGATCTAAGTGAACCACCTCAAGTAGCACAGGAGTTGCATAGGTCTAGAAGAGTACGCCATGAGCCCAAGAGATTTGGTTTTCTCATGACTCAACATGGTGACATATTGGTTTACCAAGACAATGAACCCAGAACCTATGAAGACGTTTTATCAAATCCAGATTCTATTAAATGTGTTGAAGCCATGAAATCTAAGATGAACTCCATGTACCAAAACGAAGTATGGTCTCTGGTGGATCCACCTTACGGGGTAAAACCCATAAGGTTTAAATGGGTCTTCAAGAAGAAGACTGACATGGATGGCAAGGTGCATACCTATAAGGCATGACTAGTTGCCAAAGTTTCAAACAAATTCATGGTATTGACTATGAAAAAACCTTTTCGCCGATTGCCATGATTAAGTCCATTCAGATTATGCTTGCGGTTGTTACATATCATGACTATGAGATTTGGCAAATGGTTGTCAAAACGGCTTTCCTGAATGGAAACCTTGAAAGAATGTGTATATGACACAACCCGATGGTTTCGTTGTTGACGGACAAGCTAATAAGATATGCAAGTTGCAGAGGTCCATTTATGGACTCAAGCAAGTTCAAGGAGTTGGAACATTCGTTTTCATGAAGCCATAAAAGAATTCGGTTTTATCAAGAATGAAGGTGAGCCCTATGTTTACAGGAAAGTAAGTGGGAGCGCAGTGGCATTCTTGGTTTGTCTGTCGATGACATATTTCTGATTGGGAATCATATACCGAACTTGCAGTAGGTAAAGACTTAGTTATCCAAGTACTTCTCCATGAAGGACTTAGAAGAAGTAGCCTACATCCACAAAATAAAGATCTATCGAGATAGATCGCGTAGGTTGCTTGGCCTAATTCAGAGTACATACGTTGACAAGGTACTAAAGAGATTCACTGTGGAAGAATCTAAGAAGGGATTTCATCCAATATCACATGGTGTCTATCTTTCTAAGGATATATGTCCTAAAATAAACAATGAGAGAGATAGAATGAAGTGGATCCCATGTGCGTCAGCAATTGGATCCATCATGTATGCCATGTTGTGTACTCGGATTGATGTCACATGTGCGTTAAGCACTTGTAGTAGATATCAATCGGATCTAGGTAAGTGTCACTAGATAGTTGTCAAGAACATCCTTAAGTACCTGAAAAAAACTAAGGACGTGTTCTTGGTTTATGGAGGGGAAAATGAGCTCATTGTAAGAGGATACAGTGATGCTGGTTTCAAAATAAATAAAGATGATTATCGTTCACAATCTGGGTTTGTATTTTGTCTCAATGGGGGTGCAGTGAGTTGGAAAAGCTCCAAGCAAAGCACTGTAGTGAACTCTACAATGGAGGCTGATTATATCGCTTTATCCGATATGGCCAAGGAGGCAGTTTGGATTAAAAAGTTCATCACCGAACCTGGTATGGTCTCCACGATTGTTGATCCAATAAATGTCTATTGCGACAACAATTGAGCAATAGCTCAAGCAAAGGAGCCACGGTCTCACCAGAAGTTCAGACACATACTCAGACAGTTTCATCTCATCAGAGAAATGGTTGAGAGGAAAGATGTGCAGATCAGGAACGTGCATACTAATGACAATCTTGCTGATCCACTAACGAAGCCTCTGTTGTAGTATAAGCGCGAAAAGCATTTAAGCTCATTTGGTATTAAATATTTGAATGATTGGCTATAGTGCAAGTGGGAGATTGTTAGAGTAGGTGCCCTAGAGCCAATCAATTATTGTAGAATTGACTCTTTGTAATAATATTTATTAATCAATAAAAGACATTTTATTCTATATCGCGTAAGTCATAATTGCATGTATTGATATATGCCTTTAGGATGGTAGAACCATGATGAGGGTATCAAATGTTTCAAATCTTGATATCGAGAACCCTATGATCATATATGGTGGCCATTCTAAAAATGTCTGTAGCCCTAGTATTATTCTGACCAAGGACATAGATAATACGGTAAGGCTATCATAGTATAAAATGACCCTGTCGAAAGACTGATAATCCTTTTTTTCCTTATGATTTTGCATTGAATTTCGATAGAATTTAGGATACTTCTCATACAATTTGGGCCACAATTGCTACCTAATTCTACTAAATTTTTTTTGTAGACCTAAACAATGATTTTGAGCATAAATGACATTTTTGAGTATAAATTGCATAACTTGAGCTTGGAAACTCAGATTGACCTAAATTTAGAAGCTTTGGGAGGCTAAGAAGCAGAGCTACAACTTTCATATGAAAAGGGTGAAAACTTGGCTTGAAGTCGTGAACAGTACATTGGGAACTGAAGAAAAATGTCTTTGGATGTACTTTAGTATTTTGGCCATAACATGAGTTGTAGACCTCTGATTGGACTTATTCTTGCGAGTAGAAATATAATTGAAAGGGCTAAAATTCATATGTTTACCATGTTTCCAGATTCAGATTCTATAATGCTCAAATTTGGCCTAAAAGATCCTCACCACGACAAGAAAAATCTTAACTGTGGCCAAATTGCTTCAGATGTGAAAAATAAAACGACGTGTTTTGGCTTGCTAAGGCTTCATCCTTAAGTCAGAGAGGTATAAATTAGCACGAAAGGGAAGGGAAAAGGGTCTTGGTTCGTTATTTGGAAGGCAGCTCTTGGAAGGAGAAGATTATTGAAGATTTGGGCTTCAAATTAGAGAAGATTTCTCCATTTTTTGCTTGTTTTTCAATGATGAACCTTGATTCAGTTTGTTTTTGTTATTTTATTTTGTTTTGATTTACTTTGAGTTTTAATTTCATGATTGAGTGTTTGTCTTTTTGCTTAATGACTTTTGGACTCTTGATCACCATTCAAATGCATGTTGTTCACAATGAGACTGAGAAGTGATTTGTGATTGTGCCTCTTGGGATAAATACCATAGACTGAGCGAAAACTAGAGATAGATAAACGTGATCTATGAAATCTAGATAGAATCCCACAAAGCTTAAGAGACTTTGAACTATTAATCTTTATTTTCTTGGGTGCGGAAGCTTAATAGGGATAAGTAGGAAAATATAGCCTAAGAAGGTATGTCTTTTAACATAGGGAATTTGATTTTCAATTAAGGAATTAGAACTTGGGTAATAGATTCTATGATTTGGGTTAGCGTATCTAGGTGAAATCAACACCCTAGCATTTTTTTAGCATTGTTTAATTAGTTAAGTTGCTGGGTTTTGCTTTAATTTCATTATCATTCATTTATATTTTGTTAATTTGTATTTAGTTGTTAATTTTCCATCAATTCAATTTATTGTTGCTTCAATTAGGACTTAAACTAGAGAAATCGGTACTTAGTAACACTATCCTTGTGGGAACGATACTCTACTTATCACTTTATTACTTTTTGCGACTAGTGCACTTGCTACATATGCATGTTTATGAAATCACGCATCAAGCTTTTGGTGTCGTTGTCAGGGATAGTTGATTATTAATATTGATAGTATCTAGTGTAGTGCTAAATTGAAGCTTTTATTTCATGTTTGCAATTAATCTTAAATATTGTATAGTCTTAAGCTTGAGTTCTTTTGCTTCTAGTTTTTATTTTTATTTTGTAGTTAAGCTTAATTAACTGTTTCTTGCAGTGCATGTGAAGATCATGGCAGAAGTACATAGAACGTTGATGGATTATGCCATACCAACAATGAAAGAATGCAATTATGGTATTACAAGGCCACTTGTTGCAGTGAACTTTGAGATTAAGCCAGCAATAATTCAGATTATCCAACAGCAGTCCAATTTGGTGGAAATTCATATGAGGATCCAATTTGGTATATCACTAGCTTTCTGGAGATATGTGACACATTCAAGGTTAATGGAATGACTGATGATGCAATTAGGCTGAGATTGTTCCCATTTTCACTGAGAGATAAGGCAAAAGGTTGGCTCATGTCACACCCAGTTGGGACAATCACCACATGGGACGGATTAGCTCAGAAGTTTCTTGCAAAATACTTCCCACTAGAGAAGATGGCAAAAATGAGAAACGACATTATCTCTTTCATGCAACCCAACGATGAATCACTTTATGAAGCTTGGGAGAGGTACACGGAGTTATTAAGGAAACGTCCACATCATGGTCTACCGTTTTTGTTACAAGTCCAAACATTTTACAATGGGTTGCTACCAAATATTCAAACTGTGGTAGATGTGGCAGTAGGCAGAGCCTTAAATAATAAGACCCCAGAAGATGCTTATGAATTGCTTGAGGTGATGGCCAACAATAACTACCAAAGACCTAATGAGAGAGCAATCCCGAAGAGAACAATGGGTCTAAATGAAGTCGATGCGTTCGCCACATTATTTGCACAAATTGCATCACTTTAAAGCCAATTGAGAGGAATTAATGTAAATTCTATTCACTCACATCTTATAATTTGTGAATTTTGTGCAAGAAACCATGGGAGTGTGGAATGCCAAGAAGGAAACTAGTTAGTCTTGTCAACAACTCAGCAAGTGAATTACATGGTTAGTTCACAAAGGCTGCAAAATGACCCCTTCTCCAACACCTACAATCCTGGTTAGGGGAATCACCCAAATTTGTCCTGGAGCAATCAATCAAATCAAAGGATAGTGTCAACCCATCAACCAGTGGTAAATCATCAACCATGTGAGCAAAGAATATCGAAATTGGAGGATATGTTCAGGAAATTCATGCAAGAAACCACAAGATTTATGAATGAGACACGCTCAAACATCACAAATCAAGGAGTGTCCATTCGAAATTTAGAGGTTCAAGTGGGGCAATTGGTTGAACAATTGACAGAGAGATCTCAACATTCTTTGCCGAGCACAATGATCACAAATCCTAAAGAACAATTAAATGTCATAATATTAAGGAGAGGTATAGTGTTGGAGCAACCTCATAGTGAAGAAAAGTTGGAAGAACATGAAGACAAGACTAATGAAGAGGAAAATCTCAAAGCGAAAAGGTGTGCAAGATACTTAGGGGATTTTCAACCAAGCAACTCGCCTCACAAGGAACAATTTAAGGAATTTGGTGTAAATGCGCACAAGTCAAAATTGGTGTTGGAAGAGACTCCAAACATTGGACTCAACCAATCACCATCTCATCTCAAGTACGCATATACGAATTTGAAGTTCCGAAAAAATGCTTATGAGAATGCCCGAAATTCCAAAGGAAAGACCAAGAGGTGGCAAAGGGAAGTGAAGCACCCCACAAGGATCCACATTGATGAAAGAATGAGAAAGTCGAGCTTTCGACTATAATGCTTCGTGGGAGGCAACCCAAGCGTTTTTCATTTTGTGTAATTTTATGTTGTTTTTCATGTTGATTTTGTTTTGTTTAAGTTAGAAATTAACTAAGTTTGCTTGTATTTTTGTTGTTTCAGGTGCAATTTGAAGTTTTGGAGAGAAAACATAATTTCCCAGGTTTCGCCATGGCGAAAGTGAAGTTCGTCGCGGCATAAAACTCTCGAGAAAATTGGTACCAAAAATCGCCCAAGTCTCGCCACGGCCAACGCGAAAATCTTTATAAACCCACCTTCACTTTCTCCATTTTTGCGATTTCAAACCTCCAACGAATTTCTTTTTCTCTTCTTTAATTTCTCATCGTTTTCCCTCAAAATTCTTGCACCATTCCACTCCCTTACCTCTTTAAACAATCATGCACCTTTCAATTGCCCCGGTTTAACCCATTTTGAAGAAATTTTTAGCAACCCCTAGGTTTTGAAAATTTGGAGCTTTCTTGTTGCTATTTTGAATGAAATTGGAGCAGTTGAAGGCTGGGAAAAGCTTGGGCTTAGTAAGGTTAAGATTTTTAAGCAATTTATTTGTTCACTTTCATTTGTGGATTTGTCTTTGTTGAAAAATTGCTTCAATTTGTTGATTGTGGATGTTGGTTGCGAATTTGAGGATTGAGTTGATTGTGGAGTGTAGAAATTGTTGATTTTGATTTAATTTGGTGTTGAGGAAGTTGGGTTTGTTGTGTTGAAGTGATTTTAGCAAATTTGGGAGTTGTGTGAAGAGGAAGAAGTAGAAGAAGATTGAAGCCTGAAACACTTTTCTTTTTAGTTTTAGTTTTTATTTCTTTATGTTTTGTAAGTTGGAACTGATGTTGATTTCCTGGTTTTTAGCTCTTTATTTGTTTGTTTAGATTTTAGGTTTAGTTCGATAAGGTTGAGATCAGGATGTAATTCTTTCATATTAATTGGTGAGGATATCTAACACATTTGGCACCATAGATTTTCATTTGTTTGACAGATAATGATGATGAGGAAGCCAAGGAATGGATGCCAGGATTTTGCACAAAAATCATGTCACGCCCGAGGATCCACACAGGTACGTGACTCACAAAGTACTGTCCCCCCCTTAAGGGATTTCTTTCGCCTCCCCCACCACTCGAACCCAAGACCAAGGGGCCATAGTCATTTGGGAAGCATGGTGAGTACTTGATGGTACTCACCATGCTTCCCAAATGACTATAGCCCCTTGGTCTTGGGTTCGAGTGAGGCAAAAGAAACTTTGCCTTTAAGGGGGACAGACTTGTGAGTCACTGACCCTATGTGGCACCGAGAGACATTCCTGTGTGGATCCTCGGGCGTGACAAATCAGCCTTTACGGATTAATCAAGGGAGTATCTCGTAACCTCTACTTTTGTTTTTCTATTCCTTGGATGTGCATGATGTGACACTGGGGATAATGTCATTTTAAGTTTGGGGGTAGGAAAATTTTGAAAATTTTTGTGTTTAGTTTGTTTGTGTGTTTTATCTCGAAATTGTGTTTCTTTTTGTTTTAAGTTCTTTGATTGTTATTTGTTTACTGTGTTTTGTGTGTGTTGTGTTGTTGTTGCCTAGATGAATTGCATAAGTCTATGATGAGACTGGGATTGTTGGGATATTATTTATGGAAAATGCTAAGCATTGCTTCAAGTTTATGCTGGTTGATTATTTTTTTTTTTCTAGAGGTTTGTCGGGTGGTTCAACCACCATTTTCATTCTTTTGGCGTGCTTAGAAATATTTTTATGCGGTTAGGTGAAGTTTTGATAATGTTGGTGGACTCTAGAACCTAGTTAAGAAGTGCTTGAGGCGAAATTCTAGGACTAGACATTGTTGAGGAAATGATTTAGGCATTTTTCGGAATGTTTGAGCCTTTTCAGCTAACCCATGAATGAATCTTTCCCTCGTCACCCATTTGAGCCTTATGAGATTATCATTGCCTTATTTTTCTTGCAAACCAAAAATTGTCCAATCCCTATACCTGAAACACTTTATCATACCCTTTAGGAGAATTATGGACCTAATGTATGACACAAAAGAGCTTTGAGAGGTGTGTGAATAAGTGATGGACCAAAATTTTAAGTTTGGGGGCTGAAAAAAGGGCAAGAAGAAGGGGCAATAGACCTCAATGGTGTTGTAAATATTTGTTACTGCAAAGAAAAAAAAAATTGAACAAAAAGAAAATTTCTTTTGTTCAATTCAAAATCAAAAATAAGAAATGCATAAGTTTGAGGGTTGTAAAATGGTTGACACTTTGATTGGTGGTTGAGAAAGAAAGTAGAGATTGATGTAGCTCTTAGTGTTTGCATGAGACAAACCAAGTTCTCTTACTTCGTTTATCCTATCCTTTTCCTTGGAGCCCACTACCCGAGCCTAACGTTACAAGCTTGGAAAGACCTTTTGATCCTTAGCGATGTCTAGTCTACATTAGTGGATAGTAGTTCCATATTTAAGCTTGTGGAGTCTACCACCATTTGATAAACTTTACATTTCTGCATAAAATAATTCGGGAAGTCGAAAGGTGGAGTGAAGTGGGGATTACCTACTTAGGGGACTGATAGAGAAAGATAGCCAATTCAATTTATGACTTCTTGGAGTGTTGAGCATTTTTTTTTAATAATGTACCAACAATTTTTGAGACTTGGATTGTGATTCAATCTAGGTATTTGTATATCTTTTTGTTTTGATTATTATTCCTTTTTGCTCGAGGACGACCAAATCTTAAGTTTGGGGGTATTTGATAATCCTTTTTTCCCCTATGATTTTGCATTGAATTTCGATAGAATTTAGGATACTTTTCATACAATTTGGGCCATAATTGCTACCTAATTCTATTAATTTTTCTTTGCAGGCCTAAACGATGATTTTGAGCATAAATGACAGTTTTGAGCATAAATTGCATCACTTGAGCTTGGAAACTCATAATGACCTGAATTTAGAAGATTTGGAAAGCTAAGAAGTAGCGCTGAAACTTTCATGATTTGGGTTTTTCTAATTCTGACTAGACAAGGGTGAAACTTGGCTTGAAGTCGTGAACAGTATGTTAGGAACTGAAGAAAAACGTCTTTGGATGTGCTTCTGTATTTTGGCTATAACTTGAGTGGTAGACCTCTGATTTGGTTTATTATTGAACGAGTAGAAAGATAATGGAAATTTCTACAATTCATATGTTTACCACTTTTCCAGATTCAGATTCTATAATGCTCAAATTTGGCCCGAACGATACTCACTGCGGCAAGAAAAATCTTCACCGCGGCGAAACTGCTTCAGATGTGAAAAATAAAACAACGCATTTTGGCTTGCTAGGGTTTCATCCTTAAGTCAGAGAGCTATAAATTAGCATGGAAGGGAAGGGAAAAGGGTCTTGGTTCGTCATTTGGAAGGCAGCTCTTGGAAGGAGAAGATTATTGAAGATTTGGGCTTCAAATTAGAGAAGATTTCTCCATCTTTTGCTTGTTTTTCAATGATGAACCTTGATTCAGTTTGTTTTTGTTATTTTGTTTTATTTTTGAGTATGAACTGAGTTTTTTAGCTAGGGTTTGATGTAACCTTGATACAATGATTCAAATTTATATGTTTTGATTTACTTTGAGTTTTAATTTCATGATTGAGTGTTTATCTTTTTCCTTAATGACTTTTGGACTCTTGATCACCATTCAAATGTATGTTGCTCACAATGGGACTGAGAATGATTTGTGATTGTGCCTCTTGAGATAAATACCATAGATTGAGTGAAAACTAGAGATAGATAAACGCAATCTATGAAATCTAGATAGAATTCCATAAAGCTTAAGAGACTTTGAACTATTAATCTTCATTTGTTGGGTGCAGAAGCTTAATAGGGATAAGTAGGAAAATATAGCCTGAGAAGGTATGTCTTTTAACTTAGGGAATTCAATTTTCAATCAAGGAATTAGAACTTGGGTAATAGATTCTATGATTTGGGTTAGCGTATCTAGGTGAAATCAACACCCTAGCATTTTTTTAGCATTGTTTAATTAGTTAAGTTGCTGGGTTTTGCTTTAATTTCATTATCATTCATTTATATTTTGTTAATTTGTATTTAGTTGTTAATTTTCCATCAATCCAATTTATTATTGCTTCAATTAGGACTTAAACTAGAGAAATCGGTACTTAGTAACACTATCCTCGTGGGAACGATACTCTCCTTATCACTTTATTACTTTTTGCGACTAGTGCACTTGCTACATATACATGTTTATGAAATCACGCATCAAAGACAGTGAGTGATCTCACTTGGCAAGGTTGTTTACGACAACCTGGTGCAATGCATGGGAGCTTACTGTAGGCAAGTTCACAGGACAGACCCACTAAAGGATTCCATATGGATTGTAACCCCAGTGTCTATGGAATAAATCCTCTAACGAATGGTTGTGCATGTGATCCTTAGACTTGAGATCATCGGAGCGCCTTGTGTACCGATTGGTGTAGTGTGACACTAGCCGAACGTAATTCTATTATGAGCTATCAATACAGTAGTGATTAGCTACACCGAGGAGTGTATCAAGATTATAGTGGATCAACAAAGGATTCATCACTCCCATGTACAAGAGATGTTATCTTACTACGCAATTTAGTAAATGGCAATGACACCAAATCTATGGCCACAGTGGGATTGAGTTGTTGCTCGATCCAATTTATTATTCCGGTCATTGGTCTAGTAACTGAACACAAAGATTTTGAGCATAACTAAGGTTGACACTATTTCCCTACCTCAGCCTTGATGTGATAACGTATGATGAAAGGATTTGATTGAATGGTAACCATATCGTTGATAGGTAGCTATTTCGTTGAATCTGAATCTATTAGGTGGCCTTGATGCCTTGCTAGAGGCCAATATTGGTCTCTATGTAGCGAGTCAATTAATTGGTGTTAATCGTAATACTGCTCACTGCCGATATGATAAGGAGCCTACGGGTCACACACTTAGAAGATAATTTAAGGATCAATATGTGAAAGGGGTATTTTTGTCTTTTAGAGCAAAAGGGTATTTTGATATTCTCACAGTGCAATTAAATTTGTTGAGGTTGTTGCCTGTATTTAATTTTGATATTAAAATTAAAATTAGTGAGATTATATTTAAATATGTGTTCGCATATATTTAAATGAATTATTATTAATTAAATGTTAATATATATGTATATATATTAATTATAATTAAAATTATATATATATAATTAAAATACCAATATGGCTTGTTTGGTTGCAAGGATGGATTTATATGTGAATCCATGGCTATTCCTAATGGGATTAGGGTTTTTATTAGTTGCACTATATAAGTGCAACTTAAATTAAAACAATATAACAATATGATTAAAATATTGAACAAGCAAACAAAAACCCTAGCCACCCCAAATGTGTACATCAATTTTGTTGAACCAAAATTCTGCCCTCTTGATTCTTGAAGCCATTGTGTCGTTCTAGCAAATCGGCCCTTGGTTCTTTGGATTATCTTCGTGTGGATCAACGTTCATGCGATTCTATATTGAATCGGAAGAGAAATCAAATCAGAGACATTTGAAGGAGCCTTCAAACATACATAAGTTTTCTAATCATTGAATGGATTAATTTTGTTTTGTACAGATTTTTTGTTTTTAACATGTAAACAATATAATCGATACCTAGATCTTGGCAAAAAGGCAATTGATATATCCTTTAATTTATGTTTTTCCGCTGCGTTGGGTAGATCGATTACTAACATCATTTAATTTTAGTTGCACTTAAATAGTGTACACTAAAACCCTATTCCAACTTGGAATAGCCATCTATTCCAATTTGGAATAGCTAACAACTTATTCCTAATTCGAATAGAGTCCCCTTGTCACCAAACATGGCATTTCCATTCAAATTTAAAATCAAATTTGAATTTCACATTATCAATATTAATAATAAATAATGTTCATTATATTTATATATATATATATATTTAAACTAAATATTTAAAAATATACGATCTCAATAATTTAATTTTCATATGAAATTAAATGTAGGCAACAACCTCAGCAAAATTAATTACACTGTGAGATTACCAAAATGCCCTTTCCTCTTAAAAGACAAAAATAAGCTTTCATCATAAATGACAAAAATGCCCCTCTCATGAATTTTATTCTTAATATGTCTTCTATGTGTGCGACCCGAAGGCTCCTCATCATATCGACAGTGAATAGCATTGCTATTGACAATCAATCAACCGTCCACTAGATATAGACCAAGATTGGCCTCTAGCCAGGCATCACGGCCACCTGATAGATTCGGATTCAGCGAAACTACTACCTATCAATGATATAGTTATTGTGTGATTAAATCCCTTAATCATCTATTATCTCATCAAGGTTGAGGCATAGAAATAGTGTCAACCTCAATGGATATCCTTGATCTCTTTATATTCAGTTCTTCGGACCAATGACCTTATCAAATTGGATTAAGCAACAACTTAGTCTCATTGTGGCTGCAACTTTAGTGTTGTTTTCCTTTCACCGAATTACGCAGTGAGATAATTTCTCCCGTACCAAAGAGTGATGAATCCTTTATTGATCCACCATAGTCTTGATACACTTTTCAATGCAGCAACCTGTAACACCCACATCAAGGTACGTAATTTTATTTATGCCCTAATACCCTTAGTAGGATTTCTTCGAAGTTACCTTAGATAAATGTGAAGAAAACTCCTTAAAAATTCATTAGGGGTAAAATGGTCTTTTCACTTAAAATTAGATGAAAAAGTGGGAAGTGAAAGGAAGCAAGATAATGTGAAGAAGATAATAGAAATGAGGGTATTTTGGTAATTGACTAAAGGATATAGATGAGATTTCATAGAAAGTGCAAGGGCAAAATGGGAATACATGTGTATATTATTAGATATAAGGTTTCATTAGAAGAAACCCCAACCCATTTTTAGCCTTTGTACACGCCACCCTCATCCCTTTTTCTCTCAAATTTCTTCACCAAATCTCAAGGAGAATTCATAGGATTTGGCTTAGATTTTTATAGATTTTCAATCCTAAAGCATCCAAAGGTAAGATTCTAGCACAAGGTGTGTGATTAAACTTTAAAGTTTTAAATTCTTATGGTTTTTATATGATCTAGGTCCAAGAGGAAGAGGCTTTTAGCAAAGGGAGGTTATATCACACATTCAAGGTAAGTAAACCCAATTTTAGCGTTGATTTGAGCAACACTTGTGTAGAATGATTCTTGCATATTTGTATGTGAGAATTATTGGCTGTTTTTGATGTTGAATGATGTGTAATTTCCAGCAATGAGAAATAGTGTATGAGTATGTGGTGATTTGGTGAAGTTATGAAAGAATTATGTTGAAATTTTAGAAGTGTTGAGAATTGTTGAAACCGGCCAGGTTTAAAGCTAAATTTAGTGAGTTTTTGCTCAAGTTTTGGTGGATTTAGAGAGATGTGGAAGTGTAGCCAACTAAGTATTTGCATGTGCATATGAATTGTTTGATGAAAATCCAAAGAGAAAATGCATGCATGAGTTGGTTAAACCCTATTGAAGAAAGGGTTAGAGAAAGGCAAGAATTGAAGTAGAAAGATTATGTTGGGCTTAACCAAGTGTAAATTTTAGTATTTAAGAGTGCTTTTTGTTATGCCAAAATTTAGAATATCACTTGGTCATGTTAGTTCAATAAGAGAGATGGCCCTTAGTGCTTGGTTCAAGTTACTTGAACCTTTACTACTTCTTGAATAGCACATTAGTTAAAGTGTTACTTTGATATGGCATTGTTGATAGTAGAAAATGGTAGAATGTGTCATGACATATCAATATGCCATAATGATGTGTATCAAAGAATGGGCTTGATCATGCATATATTGTGCATATTATTTATAATAAAGAATATGTTAGCAAAGAGTGAGAGAAAGAAAGAAAAGAAAATGGCTTATAGATTCTTTTTAAGCTAACATGCAAATATGCATATTTTCTTATGTATTAAAGAAGGCAATTGTAGAATTTCCATAGCTTGGAAATTTATTTAGAAATGTGTATAGAATCTCTTTCTATTGTCTTTCTACAGAATGTTATGTTAGAAGGTTCTGACAATGGGGAACCCATGAGTGACAGAGATGCAGAAAATTCCTACATGCACGCCACCATCAGTGAGCGGCCCTAGAATAGTAGAATAGAATTAGTACAATCTGTCAGCAGTGCATGTGGATGAGGACTGTACCCATAAATAATTTCAGAATACACTCACATGGCCAAGGTTCCAAATCCATGCCTCAGTCTAGTCCAATCAGCAAACCAGAATAGAAAACAGAAAAGAAAAGAAAGAGAAATAGAATATGAAACATAAAACATAAAAGAAACAGAAACAGAAACAAAAAACAGAAAATAGAAAAGAAAAGAAACAGAAACAGAATAAGAGACAGAAAATAGAAAAGAAAAGAAAGTTCATTTCTTAGAAAAAGTTTATTATTCTACATATGTATTATGCTACTTGCATTATTTAGAATTTCTTATGTGCTCGACGATGTACAATTTTATTAATTATCCTTGCATGTTGGTAAGTAGCAAATCAGAATATTAGAAAAGAATGTAGAATACAGAAAAGAATGAAGAATATTAGAAAAGATTAAAGTGAGAAAAGGAAAGTCAGAATATGAGTAACAAAGGAAAAACAGCAGTGTAGTTTGGTTCACTTATATTTGATAAGAGTGTAATTTATATATTTTTTTTATTCCTTCCATATTATGTTTTTTGTTATGTCTTATGCCTAGTTGAGTTGATTAGAGTTTATTTTGTAAGTCTGGCATATTTGGATAGACTTTATGAAATAATTGAGAAAAGATTAGGAAATTCCAGATTTTTTTGTTATTCTGACCAGTGCTGCGTTTTTCAGGTTTTTTATGGAGTTAGATTTCTCAATTGCAAAAGTGTTCTTTAGAAAAAGTAAAGTAGACGAATCAAGCCTCCCAGGAAGGTATTATGGACAAGAATCCGAGTTCGTTTGGGCCCTCATTAGTTGTTGCAAAACCGGACCTAAAATCCTATTCGCGGAAGGATTTCCTGGCTGAGTATTGAGTCTTCGAATGGGCCTAACTAGAGCTTCAGATATTGAAAGCAGGTGATTCAAAATCCAAATTCATCTACACATCCAGGACTACAACTTTTATGAAGTGACCAAGCCTATAAAAGTTCTTTTACATTGTGAGAATCCTGGTGCAAGCTGGATGATGAATTCTATTTTCCATATCTGATAAGGAATTGACAGTTTTGGAAGTCTATCATTTAGGAAAGGTCTAGGAAAGTAATTTCCCTTTTTCTTGGGGCAAAATGGAGGAAAAACACATTATTTATTTATGAGTTGTTAGGTTAAATGGAAGGGGAGAACGGCAGTGGAGGTTCTTTTGTTTTTTTTACTTTCTACATAAATATGGGCAGCTGATCTTTCTTCTTCAGTTCAAGGGGATTTTGAAGCCTGAGTTCATGTCATTGGTGTAACTTAACTCCGGTAACATTGTTCTGAATCTCGTTCTTATTGGAATTGTTTATGTTATTCTGTTTTAATTGTTTATGATTTTTGTTTAGGTGATTTAGTAATGGCCTGCTAAATTGTTTAATCGGAATTTTATCTGTTAGAATTAGGAATTGTGATACGTAATTGTCCTCTTTCTATTCAATGAGTAACACATGATGATTGATGATTACGGACAAGTTCTCAATCTATCACCTTGAATAACATAACCTAAGTTTAACAATCCGATCTTGCGTGATTGTTGCTTGGAGTGATCTATTTTCCTAATGCTTAAAGGCTGCCATTGAATTAAACTTAGAGAGCTTATTCTAGGTTGTTCAAGGGTTAGGATCTAATTGAAGAGCTTATTTCAGTAGTGACTATTAAGGGAAAATTCGGGTAACAGAACTTGTTGTTTCCTAGGGTCAATAATTCCATAATAACGAGATAGAATAATGTTACGGTTAGTTCATGTCCAATGCATGTTGAGGTGGATCTTGAACCGAGAACTAGTTGTCTTTAATATGATATTTTCTACCATTGGAGATTTATTCGTTTCACTTTAGATTACATTGACTACAACCCCTTTCATTATTCTATTGTCATGTTTACTGTTTAGGATTTTATTTTATTTTATTTTTCTGTTGTTTTCGTTGTGGTTATTGGTCAGAATATAGGATTTAATTGAATCATTCCCTGTGGGATCGACCCGCTCACCTTATATGCAATTTAGTAGTTAGGTTAGTAAGGTTATTAATTTGGAGCATTCGGCATGCTACCAAATTTTGGCGCCCTTGCCAAGGAATGTTCTTTGTCGATTTTTTTTTATGTTCTATGTTCTTTTGTTATTTCATTTAATCAGTGTTTAGTTGTGTTTTTCATTTTGTTCAATTGTCCAATTGTGATTTTTAGGTTCTTGAAAAAAAAAATAAACAGTAGTACTGTTCCTGGGAGAAATTTTGGTTGAATTAGGAGTGCTGCAAGTACTTGTTTCGAAGGAAATAGAATTCTGAGCAAGACTAGAACTAGCCCCACCCTCTCGTCGTCAAATTCGATCATTTAATAGTGTTTTTGGCCAATTTTAATATCTGTCAAAAAAATAAAATTATAATTTTCTTTTTCTTTTTTTTTTATTATTAGTTTTTATTTATTTAGGCTTAATTTGGGGATTTTAGTTGGTTTATGACTCGATCCAATCCTACAGGAGAGTTGGAATTTGATCCAGAAATCAAACACAGTTTACAAAAGTTGCGAAAAGAGGCACGTCAAGCAAGTTCTTCATCTCTTGGTTCACTATAGCCCTTGGTTTAGCATCCCACAGTTCATCCAATGATCCAGATTCAAAAATAGAAGAAGAGATGGCCGCTGGTAGAACATTAAAGGAGTTGGCTGCCCCTGGTTTTAATCGGCAGCCTTTGTGTATTCAGTACCCTACTTTAGATGTTGCTTTTGAACTTAAGTCCAGTCTAATTCACTTGTTGCCTACATTTTGTGGTCGTGCAGGTGAAGATCCAAATAAACATCTAAAAGAGTTTCACGTAGTCTGTTCAAGCATGAAACCGATAGGGGTAATAGAGGAGCAGATTAAGTTGTGAGCTTTCCCTTTTTCATTGGGGGATGTGCAAAGGATTGGCTCTATTATCTACCATCGGGGACAGTCACAACATGGAATGAGATGAAAAGGCTGTTTTTAGAAAGATATTTCCCAGCCTCCAAAGTTGCCACCATTAGGAAAGAGATATGTGGTATAAGGCAATATAATGGAGAGACATTGTATGAATATTGGGAGAGATTCAAGAAGCTATGTGCAAGCTATCCTCACCACCAGATAAGTGATCAATTGTTAATTCAGTATCTCTATGAAGGATTACTGCCTATGGAAAGAAACATGATAGATGTAGCAAGTGGAGGTACGTTGGTGGATGAAACTCCTGAAGCTGCCAAACATTTAATCTCAAACATGGCTGCCAATTCCCAACAGTTTGGTACAAGACATGATGTACCACCCAAAAGGGTGAATGAGGTAAGTACATTTTCCATTGAATAACAACTATCTAACCTTACCTCTCTTGTTAGAGAATTAGCTGTAGGGAATGCACAACAGGTAAAAGCTTGTGGGATATATTCGACAATGGGACACCAAACGGACATGTGCCCAACACTTTAAGAGGAAGGGGCAGAGTAGGTTAATGCAGTAGGAAACTTTCTTGGACCACTGAGGCAGTATGATCCTTACTCCAACATGTACAATCCAGGTTGGAGGGATCATCCGAATTTCAGTTATGGAGGAAATAGACAAGTAGGAGTTAGATAGAATTTCTTCCAGAATAGACAACAATAACAAGGTTTTCAATCGAAGCAACCTACCTCACAGAGTTCAAACTCATCCCTAGAAGATATAGTTAAGTCCCTTGCTTTGAATACTAAGATCTAGTATTCAAAGTCTGGAGAATCAGATGGGTCAAATGGCAACTGCTATAAGTCGTTTAGAGGCTCAAGTTGGAGGGAAGTTGCCTTCTTAAACAGTGGTGAATCCAAAGGAAAACATGAATGCAGTGACGCTAAGAAGTGGCAAGAAAGTGGAAGAACCAAACTTAAACATTCCAAGTGTAGCAAAGGAAGCAGAAATTGAAGATGAAATTGAGAAAGAAGAGACTACAACTGAATCAAAGGTAATTCCTAACCCTTCAATTCAACTTCAATCTAATACTTTACCTTTTCCTAGCAGATTCGTGAAGTCAGAGAAAGAAGAGAATGATAAAGAAATTTTGGAGATGTTTTGCAAGGTGGAAGTGAATATACCTCTGTTGGATGCAATTAAGCAAGTGCCAAGGTATGTAAAATTTCTTAAGGAGCTATGCACCAATAAGCGGAAGTTGAACGGTGATGAGAAGATAATAATGGGAGAAAATGTGTCAGCAGTTTTCCAAAGAAAACTTCCTCCCAAGTGCAAGGATCCAAGTATGTTTACAATTCCTTGTAAGATAGGTAACACCAGAATTGAGAGAGCTATGTTAGATTTAAGAGCTTCGATTAATGTTATGCCACGATCTATTTATGCTTCATTAAATCTAGGTCCTATGAAATATACTGGTGTTATTATCCAATTGGCTGATCGCACTAATGCGTACGCTGAAGGGATAGTTGAAGATGTTCTTGTGCAGGTCAATGAGTTAGTGTTTCCTGCTGATTTTTACATTCTGGATATGGATGATTCTTCTTCTCCTGAGCCTGCACCTATCTTACAAGGAAGACCATTCCTAAATATAGCTCGGACAAAAATAGATGTTCATGATGGTACCTTCACGATGGAATTCGATGGTGAAGTAATTCGTTTTAATATTTTTGATGCCATGAAATACCCAACTGATGTTTAGTCTATTTTTGCTATTACTATTGTTGATTCTGTTGATTCCATAGCACAAGAGATCTTTGAGCTAAATAATGCAGATGAATTAGAGGTTGCCCTTACCAAAAATGTGGAATCAGAGGAGAAAGGAAAGATAGAGCTTAGTGAAGAATTGAAGGAGACAGTGGTAGCTTTACATTTTTTAAAACCGATTATAGAAAGGTATGAAGTTTCTTTTATAAAGCTGTCTGATTCTCACCAGAAATTATTGCCTTCTGTTTTGTAGGCCCCTACACTGGAGTTGAAGCCATTACCGGCCCATTTGAAGTATGTGTACTTGGGAGAAAATGAGACACTGCCGGTAATTATGTCAAAGAAGTTAACACCCAATCAAGAAGAGAAACTGGTTCGAATGCTGCGGGAACATAAGGAAGTGATTGGCTGGACCATAGCTGACATTAAGGGGATTAGTCCTTCCTGTCGAAAACACTGCAAGGCTTTCCTTGCGAACAAGAAGAAGTCAGATGCTTCGACTTTAGGTATGTACATGATTGAGATTAACTTCTCTCCTTCAACATCTTGGGTCATTGACACAAGGTGTGGTACTCACATTTGTACTAATGTGTAGGGACTAAGGCAAAGCAGATTGCTCGCCAAGGGAGAAGTGGACCTACGAGTTGGAAATGGAGCACATGTGGCTGTATTAGCTGTAGGGACTTATTATTTATCTTTGCTTACGGGCTTAATATTAGAACTCAAAGATTGTTATTTTGTACCTGCGATTTCTAGAAACATTATTTCAGTTTCTGTTTTGGATAATATAGGATATCATTTTGAGATTTCTAGTGGATTGTTGTCCTTTAGTTTGAATGGTATTCTATTTGGAATTGCAAGGTTATATAATGGATTATACATTCTTGATTTAAGCAATAAGGATATTCTCAATGTTAAAACTAAGAACGTTAAACATAGCGATCAAAACCAAACATACCTCTGGCATTGTAGATTGGATCATGTTAATCATACTCGCATTGCAAAACTTCAAAGGGATGGAGTTTTGGACCCTTTTGACTTTCAATCATTTGAGGTATGCGAGTCATGCCTTATAGGCAAGATAACCAAGTCACCTTTCATAGGACAAAGTGAAAAGGCTACTGAACTATTAGGCATCATCCATAGTGATGTATGCGGTCCACTAACAGTTGAAGACAGAGGTGGATATTCATACTTCATCACATTTACTGATGATTTCAGTAGATATGGTTCTGTCTACCTTATGAGACATAAATCTAAAGCCTTTGATAAATTCAAAGAATTCAGGAATGAAGTACAGAATATGTTAGGCAAAAGTATTAAGGCTCTTCAATCGAATCAAGGAGGTGAATGCTTTAGCTCAAGGTTTTCTGAATACCTGAAGGAGTGTGGGATAGTATCACAACTGACCCCTCCGTATACACCCTAACACAATGGAGTGTTTGAGAGGAGGAACAGGATCTTACTTGACATGGTTAGGTCCATGATGAGTTTTAATGATCTACCTGTATCATTCTAGGGTTATGCCCTAAAAACCGCGACTCACATACTAAACGATGTACTGTCAAAGTCTGTAAATAAGACTCCATATAACTATGGAGTGGGTGAAAGCCCAACTTGTCTTATCAAAGGATTTGGGGTTGTGAAGCTTATGTTAAGAAATTGACTTCGAACAAGCTGGGCCCAAAATCTGACAAATGTGTTTTTGTGGGGTATCCTAAGAAAACCAAAGGGTACTATTTCTACCATTTAGAAGAGCACAAATTTTTTGTCAATCGTACTTGTGTCTTTTTAGAAAAGGAATTTTTCTTAAGAAACACTAGTGGGAGAAAAATAGAACTCAATGAAGTTCTAGAACCACAAGATACATTAGACGAAGGACAGGAAGATGTGCCACAGGAAGTGGTTGAACATCGTGAGGAGGTCACTCCATAATCAGTGGATCAAAGTGAACTACCTCAAGTAGCGCAGCAGCTACGTAGGTCTGTGAGAGTACGTCATGAGCCTGAGAGATATGATTTTCTCGTCACTCAACATGGCGACGTATTGGCCAAGTTAGTAAATATGGGTACGGAAAAAAAAAAGGTATGGAAATTTTACGGGTATGATAGGCAAATGGTAAAAAATATGTTTATAAAAATTCGGCCATAAAATTCAAATATGGGACAAATACGGTACGGGTATATACGGGTTTAATACGGTACATTGTTAATAATACATTTTAAAAAATACGGCAATTAAGAGAGAACATTTCATTAGCATATTAACAAAAAAAATCCATGATTTAATTTTTTAGAAAGAATTAAATCATGACAACACTTCTAGTCATGGGGTGGGTATTACTTTCTCAAATATTTTTTTGAAAAGAAAAAATAATTAGAATGGTAAAAAATATGTGGACTTAAAATTGTGGTTAAATTATGGTTGAGCGACTTGAGCCTCTGTATTCTTGTTAATTTACTTAATTTCCTGATGGGTAAAAATGAAACGGGGAATAGAGTAGGGACACATGGATGAATAGTCAAACTGACAGTGACCATGCAGGATAATGTGTTGATTTCATCCCATCACCTCGCCAACACGTTAACACCATTGACTTTTTGAATCTGGATATTATTTCCAAGTGTCTGGATATTATTTCCAAGTGTATGAATGAGATTGGTGCATAAAGGAGCATCTTATTAATTAATTTTATAAAAATAAAAGAGGCGAGAGAAAATAACTCTTCTATAAACTAAACACATAAAGACCATTGAAGTGATTCATATGACAGACAATTACACTACTGAGAAGAAGTACGAAGCAACATTTATTAACATTTTTCTTCAAAAATATGATACGCCGAATAATTTGTGAACTATTTGACTGCATTGATAACATACGGGAATTCGCAGATTATACGCAAATTATATGGCTGGGTGTATAATTTGCGTATAAAACGCGAATTTACTAACTAGGCGTACTGGTCTACCAAGACAATGAACCCATAACCTATGAAGACACTATATCAGATTCAGATTCCGTTAAATGGCTTGAAGCCATGAAATCTAAGATGGATTCCACGTAGCAGAACCAAGTATGGTTTCTGGTGGATCCACCTAAAGGGTTAAAACCCATAGGGTGTAAATGGGTCTTCAAGAAGAAGACTCACATGATGGCAAGGTGCACAATAATGAGGCAAAACTGGTTGCCAAAGGTTTCAAACAAATTCATGGTATTGACTATGAAGAAACCTTTTTGTCAGTTGCCATGATTAAGTCTATCCGAATTATGCTTGCGATTGTTGCATATCATGACTATGAAATTTGGAAAATGGATGTCGAAACAGCTTTCCTAAACGGAAACCTTGAAGAGGATGTGTATATGACACAACTTGATGGTTTCATTCTTGATGGACAAGCTGATAAGGTAGGCAAGTTTTAGAGGTCCATTTATGGACTCAAGCAAGCTTCAAGGAGCTAGAACATTCGTTTTAATGAAGCTATAAAAGAATTTGGTGTAATCAAGAATGAAGATGAGCCCTATGTTTACAAGAAGGTAAGTGGGAGCGTAGTGGCATTCCTAGTGTTGTATGTCAATGACATACTTTTGATCATCAATGATATACCAAACTTGTAGTCAATAAAGACTTGGTTATCCATGTGCTTCTCCATGAAGGACTTAGGAGAAGTAGCATACATCCTTGGAATAAAGATCTACCGAGATAGATCACGTAGGTTGCTTGGCCTAAGTTAGAGTACATACATTGACAATGTACTGAAGAGATTCAGTATGGAAGAATCCAAGAAGGGATTTCTTCCGATGTCACATAGTGTCTATCTCTCTAAGGATATGTGTCCTAAAACACATGATGAGAGAAATAGAATGAAGAGGATCCCGTATGCATCACCAATTGGAGCCATCATGTATGCCATGTTGTGTACTAGAATTGATGCCTCATGTGCGTTAAGCACTTGTAGTAGATATCAATCGGATCCAGGTGAGCGTCATTGGATAGCTATCAAGAACATCCTTAAGTACCTAAAAAGGGACTAAGGACATGTTCTCGGTTTATGGAGGGTAAGATGAGCTCACTGTAAGAGGATACAGTGATGCTAGTTTCCAAACGGATAAAGATGATTATCGTTCAAAATCCGGGTTTGTATTTTTTCTCAATGGGGTGCAGTGAGCTGAAAAATGTCCAAGAAAAGCACTGTAGCGGACTCTACAATAGAGGCTGAGTATATCGCATTATCCAATGCGGCCAAGGAGGCGGTCTAGATTAAGAAGTTTGTCACCAAACTTGTTGTGGTCTCCATTATTATTGATCCAATAGATGTCTATTGCAACAACAATGGAGCAATAACCCAAGCAAAGGAACCACGGTCTCACCAGAAGTCCAAACACATACTCAAATGGTTTCATCTCTTTAGAGAAATGGTTGAGAGGAAAGATGTGCAGATTAGTAAAAATGCATACTGATGACAATCTCGTCGATCCACTAACGAAGCCTCTGTCGCAGCAAAAGCATGAAAAACACTTAAGGTCATTCGGTATTAAACATGAATGATTTGTTATAGTGCAAGTGGGAGATTGTTAGAGTAGGTGCCCTAGAGGCAATCAATTATTGTAGAATTGACTCTTTGTAATAAATTTTTATTAATCAATAAAAGACATTTTATTCTATATCATGTAAATCATATCTGTATGTATTAATATATGTCCTTAGGATGGTAGAACTGTGATAAGGGTATCAAGTGTTTCAAATCTTGATAGTGAGAACTCTATGATCACATATGGTGGCCATTCTAGAAATTTCCATACCCTTAGTATTATTCTGACCAAGGACATAGATAATACAGTAAGGCTATCATAGTATTGAATGACCCTGTTGAAAGATAGTGACTGATGTCACTTCTCAAGTTTGTTTGCTGTAACACCCCATTTGAGGTATGTAGTTAAGATTTGATGAATGGCTTGAATGTTTATTGATTTACCCTCATTTGAGTCTGTATGTTGTTAATATTGTTTGGTTTACCCTTGGATGAAAAGGTGTCTTGGTTTGGTTGAGTGATTTCCCTGAAAATTTGTAAGACTTGGAGAAATTTTAGGGTTACAGTCTTCGCCGGGGCGAAGAAAATAGCTTCGCCGCGGCGAAGACCCAGCTGAATGTCCCCCTTGAGTTTTTGAGAATTCTTCCTTTTGAGACTCAATGACCATTCTACCCCTTTTTAGCAGGAAAAGTGGGGAGTGAAATGTAAGGATTTTGCATGGAGAATAGTTTGATTGGGGTTGTGTTTGCAAAGAATGAAAGGTCTTAGATGAAATTTCAAAGAAAGAGTAAGGGTATTTTGGGAAAGAGGGGAGAAAATATGTGATATTAAGGGTTAGCTTTAGAAACCCTTTCATTTGCTTCTTCACCACCGCCTCTTTCATCCCTTATTTCTCTCAATTTTTCATCCAAGTTTCCAAGGATCTTTGAAGAGCTTTTGACTAGAAATTGTTACAAGTTGATCCTAAGCACAAAAAGGTGAGAATCCTTACTCTAGGAGTAATCTTATTTTTTGAAAGAGTAGGATCCTTATTAAGTTTTGCATTGAAGGTTAAGAGAAAGTGTCAAGCCATCAAGAGTGAAGAGATTAAGTGGTTTCTACTTGTGTCCGAGGTAAGTAAATTCACCTAAGTTGTGTTTTACTTGATTGAATGATGTGTAGAGACTTTTAGATGTATGCTTGATGCTTGAATTTCTATGTTTAAAACGAGTTGATGAACTTAAGGTTGTTATAAGAAAGAATTTCCACCATGAGAAGGGTGGATTGTGTTGTTAAAGTTGGGAAGAAGTGTGAATAGAATTAGAAGGATTTGAGAGGATCATTGGAAGTGTGTTTTGCCTTGCAGGTTGTATGATGTTTTAAAGGAGTTGAACTCCTATTTTGGATGATTAAGAAAGAAGTATAATTAAAGATAGAATAGAATTTATGTATGCACACATGTTGTTTGATGAAATGTCTAAAAGAAGCATGAATAGAAGTAGAGAACCTTACTTTATGAAACATAGCATATTTGCATGTCATGAATGCATATAAGAAAGATTTTAGGCATGAGCTATCCATATGCATATGTTTAATTGAGTAATCACATGAGGAAGAAATATGGGAAATGAGAAAGAAATACTCTATGGATAGAGATAAAGAAAAGAATCAATTCTCTTAGAGTAAAGAGAAAGAAAGAACTAGCACTAGAGGATAAAAGGATTATTAAGTGCTACAGAAAAGAAAAGAAAATAGGTTGAATGATGGGGAACTCGTGAGTGTAGAGTTACCCTCATGTAAACCGTTATGAGAAAGAACGGTCTCCACCATGAGAGAGCGGAATGCATGTAAATCGCCATGAGAAAGAGCGATCTCCGCCATGAGAGAGCAGAATGCATGTGAACCGTTATGAGAAAGAATGGTCTCCGCCATGAGAGAGCGGAATGCATGTAAACCGCTATGAGAGAGAGAGCGGTCTCCGCCATGAGAAAGCGGAATGAGATTGAGAAAAAGAAAAGAATAGAAAGAAAAGAAAAGAAAGAAAAATGAGAATTTGAATTAGAAAATTGATAAGAATACAAAGAAAATTGACGAGTAATGCACGGGGATGATAGAGTAAGAGAACCTTTTTACTTACTGGGCATCTTTGTGCTCACTCCGTTGCTTTCTTTGTTGTACAGGAAATAGGTGAGGACTTGGTTGGATGGACGTCGGCAAGCGGGAGACTTGGTTCAGCCGTCCCACTATTTTCGTTTTTGAGAGTCTTTGTACACATGATGTTTTGTCTTGTAAAGAATGTAATTATTAAGTAAAGAAAAAATTTTTGGGCCCACCTATTTTGATAAATATGTTGTCTTTTTATTAATCTATATTATGAATTTGGTAGAAGAAAGCAGTTGTTACATTTGCCGACAACCTGGTGCAATGCATGGGTGCTTGTTATAAGCAAGTTCACTGGACAGACCCACCAGAGGATTCGATATGGATGGTAACCCCAATGTCTATGGAATAAATCTTCTAACGAATGGTGGTTCATGTGATCCTTAGACTTGACATCATAGGAGTGCCTTGTGCACCGATTGGTGTAGTTTGATACTAACCCAACGTAGTTCTATTCAGAGCTATCAATACGGCAATGATTAGCTATATCAATGAGTGTATCAAGACTATGGTGGATTGAAAAAGGATTCATCACTCTCGGGTATGAGAGAAGTTATCTCACTGTGTAATTCAGTAAATGGCAATGACACTAAATTTGTGGCCGCAGTGGAATTGAGTTGTTGCTCAATCCAATTTCTTTATCAGGTCATTGTCTAGTAACTAAATACAAAGATATCGAGAATAATTGAGGTTGACACTATTTCTATACCTCAGCCTCAATGAGATAACGTATAAGGATTTGATTGCACGGTACTCATATCGTTGATAGGTGACTATTTCGCTGAATCTGAATCTATCGGGTGGCCATGATGCCTTGCTAGGAGCCAATCTTGGTCTGTATGTAGTAACATGATTAATTGGTGTTAATCGTGATACTACTCACTATCAATATGATAAGGAGCCTATGGGTCACACACTTAGAAGATAATTTAAGAATTAATTTGTGGAAGGGGTATTTTTATCTTTTAGAACGAAAGGGTATTTTGGTAATCTCACGGTGCAATTAAATTTGCTGAGGTTGTTGCCTGTATTTAATTTTAATATTAAAACTAAAATTAGTGAGATTATATTTAAATATATGTGCTCATATATTTAAATGGATTATTATTATTAATTAAATGTTAATATATTATTATTATTATTATTATATATTAAATGATTTTAATTATAATAATAATTAATTTAAATTTAAAATACCAATTAAAAGGTGTTTGGTTGCAATGGTGGATTAGGGTTGGAGCCCATAGCTATTCCTTACTGGAATAGGATATTAATTGTTGCACTATATAAGTGCAATTTAAAATTAAAACCTAATAAGATTATTCAATTAAAAACCCTTGCCACCCTTTTACTCTCTCTCTCACATCGTCACTCATTGATTGAAGAGAAATATTTTTCTCTTCTTGATTCTTTGAAAAATTTGATTCTTGAAGTCGTCCCATTTTTCTAGCAAAACAACGGTTGGTTCTTCAGATTATCTTCGTGTGGATCTGTTGCGTTATTACTACAACATGCATAAATAGCAAGTATACTAGTCGCACAAAGTAATAAAGTGATAAGTAGAGTATCGTTTCCACGAGGATAGTGTTACTAAGTACCGATTTCTCTAGTTTAAATCCTAATTGAAGAAACAATAAATTGGATTGATGGAAAATTATCAAACTAAATACAAATTAACAAAATATAAATGAATGGAAATGAAATTAAAGGAAAACCCAACAACTTAACTAATTAAACAATTCTAAAAATTTCTAGGGTGTTGAATTCACCTAGATACGCTAACCCAAATCATAGAATCTATTACCCAAGTTCTAATTCCTTGATTAAAAATTGAATTTCTTAAGTTGTAAAACATACCTTCTCAGGCTACATTTCCATACTTATCCCTATTAAGCTTCCGAACCCAACAAAATGAAGATTAATAGTTCAAAGTCTTTTAAACTTTATGGAATTTTATCTAGATTTTATAGATCGCAAAACCTATCTCTAGCGTTTGCTTAATCTACGGTATTTATCCCAAGAGGCACAATCACAAATCACTTCTCAGTCTCATTGTGAACAACACACATTTGAATGGTGATCAAGCATCCAAAAGTCATTAAGCAAAGAGATAAACACTCAATCATGAAATTAAAACTCAAAGTAAATCAATTCATATGAATTTGAATCATTGTATCAAGGTTACATCAAACCCTAGCTAAACAACTCAGTTCATACTCAAAAACGAAATAAAATAACAAAAACCAACCGAATCAAGATTCATCATTGCAAAACAAGCAAAAGATGGAGAAATCTTCTCTAATTTGAAGCCCAAATCTTCAATAATCTTCTCCTTCCATGAGCTGCCTCCCAAATGACGAACCAAGCTCCTTTTTCTTTCCTTTTCGCTCTAATTTATATCTCTTTCACTTAAGGACCAAGCCCTAGCAAGCCAAAACGCGTCGTTTTATTTTTACAGCTGATGCAGGTTTCGCCGCGGTGAAGCTTTTTCCTTGCCACGGTGAGGACTTTCGGGCCAAATGTGAGCATGATAGAGTCTGAATCTGAAAAAGTGTTAAACATATGAATTGTAGCCCTTTAAATTATATTTTTACTTGTTCAAGAATCAACACAATCCGAGGTATACAGCTCAAGTTATGGCAAACATACTAAAGCACGTCCAAAGACGTTTTTCTCCAGTTCCCAGTGTACTTTTCATGACTTCAAGCCAAGTTTTCACCCTTGTCCAGTCAGAACTAGGAAAAAGCCAAAACATGAAAGTTGTAGCTCTTCTTCTTGGCTTTCCAAAGCTTCTAAATTCAGGTCATTCCGAGTTTCCAAGCTCAAGTTACACAATTTACGCTCAAAACTATCATTTATGCTCAAAATCATCGTTTAGGCCTGCAAAGACAAATTAATAGAATTAGGTAGCAATTATGACCCAAATTGTATGAAAAGTATCCTAAATCCTATCAAAATTCAATGCAAAATCATAGTGTAAAATATGATTATCAGGATCAACATACGTGTGGTTCTATATTGAATCGGTAGCGAAATAAAATCAGAGACACTCGAAGGAGCCTCCAAACGTGCGTAAGATTCTTGATCCTTTGAATGGACTAGTTTTATTTTATACATAATTTTTGTTTTAACATGTAAGCAATTTAATCAATACTCGGATCTTGGCGTAATAGTAATTGATTTCTGATTTATTTTTAATTTTTCTGTTGCCTAATAGAGATCAATTACTAACATTATTGTGGTGAAAAATGGGAATAATGAGTTAGTGCCTACTAGGATGACTAATGGGTGGAGAATGTGCATTGACTATAGAAAACTAAACGCTACCACTAAAAAAGACCATTTTCCCCTTCCTTTCATTGATCAGATGTTAGAAAGATTAGTAGGGCATGAATTTTATAGTTTTCTTGATGGTGTTTCAGGTTATTACCAAGTTCCTATTACATTGGAAGATCAAGGGAAGACAACGTTCACTTGCTTATTTGGGACGTTTGCCTTTAGAAGGATACCATTCAGTCTATGCAATGCCCCCGCCACATTCCAAAGATGTATGTTGTCAATATTTTTGGATATATTGTGTAACGCCCACATCGAGGTACGTAGCTTTACTTATGCCCTAATACCCTTAGTTGAATTTTGTTAAAGTTATCTTGAACAACTGTGAAGAAAATGCCTTAAAATTCCATTAAGGGTAAAATGGTCTTTTCACTCATACTTAGTTGAAAAAATGGGGAGTGAAAAGAGATAAAATTTCATGGAGAATGCAATAAAAATGAGGGCATTATGGTAATTGACTAAGGGACGTAGATGGAATTTCATAGAAAGTGCAAGGGTAAAATGGGAAACTAAAAGTAATATTTTGTTATATTAAGAGTTGAAGAATGAAACCGTAGCCATTTCTTCTTATCCATTCACGCCACCTTCCACCCAAGTTCTCTCAAATTTCTTTAATCATTTTTCAAGGAAATTCATAGATCTTAGTTTATTTTCAGTGGAATTTCAATCCCAAGCATCCTTAGGTAACATCCTTGCACTAAGATAAGATATTTAATTTTTAAAGTGTTGATTTTGATGATTTGTGTTCATAGGATTTAAGAGAAAGAGAGTTGGATCAAGGAAGACTACTAAAGTGCTGGATTGCTCACATCTAAGGTAAGTAAATCCAACCCTAGTCATGATTGGAGTAATATTGTATAGCGAATTTCTTTTATGCATGTATGTGCTTATATATGAAGAATTTATCCATGAGAAGTAGTGTTGGTGTACTTGATGTTTGATGAGAGTTTGGATGAATTGGAGTAGAATTTATAGAGTGTGAATCCTGGATAGGTTTGACGTTAATCTTGGTGTGTTTTATTCCAAATTTTGGTGGCTTAGAAGAGAAGTAGAAGTGGAGCCAAATTAGAGTTGATGTATGCATACAAATTGTTTGACGAAATGCCAAAGAGAAGTGCATGTACGAGTATGATTATTTGTTATCTTGAGATGAGTTTGTAGATGGTAGAGAATGACATGTTAACATTACATATTGCATTATTGCATCCAAACATGTGAATTTAGAAAAAATAATAAGCATGAGCCATCTACATGCATACATGCTCATAAGAGCATTAAAGAGCATTAAAGAACAAAGAATAAAGAGAAAGAAAAGAGAACTATTAAAGAAATTCAAATCTGAAATCTTATTTAAAGAAATGTAAAATGATAAAAGAAGAGAAGGTTGTTATGATGGGGAACCCGTGAGTGATATAGCCCACATGCACGCCGCCTTTAGTGAGCGGCCTCAAAATCAGAAAGAAGAATTGTATAGTCTGTTAGAAGTGCATGTGGATAAGGACTGTACCCTGAATTAGAGAATACACTCACACGGCCACGGTTCCAAATCCATGCCTCAACAGAGTCCGATCAGCAAGAAAGAAAGAAAGAATAGAAAGAAAGAAAGAAAGAATATAGAGAAAAGAAAGAAAGAATAGAAAAGAATAGAAAGAATAGAAAAAGAAAAGAAAGAATAGAAAGAAAGAAAGACTAGAAAGAAAGAAAGAATAGAAAGAAAAGAAGCATAGAAAGAAATAGAGAGAAAAGAAATAGAAAACAGAATAAGAAAAATAGAAAAAGAAAAAAGAAAATGCACATCCTATGCACTTGTGCATTAGCATCATACTTATGCATGATACCTTGCCTACTATCATGAGTAGTGAGAAATTAGAAATAGAGAAAGAACAGAGAAAGAACAGAGAAGAATAGCGAAGTGTGATGTAAGGAAAGAAATTCGGAATATAAGCAACGGAGAGAGAAGAGTAGCATAGCGGGTTTACTTACTGAGCAATTAGTGCTTACCCCGTTGTTTTCAATATTTTTGTAGGTAGTAGGTGAGATGCAGTCGCTTGGAATGTCAAGAAGCGGAAGGGTTTGGCAACACTGTCGAGTTATTGTTTTGTGACTATATTATATTATGTAAAGATTTGTATATAAAGAAAAAATAGATATGGGCCCATTACTTTATACTTATCTACATATATATTTTCTTATATATATCTAGTGAGTTTTACTATTATTTTACGAGTATACTAGCTAGAGAGAGAAAGCATTACATATTGGAAAAATTCATCTAGGTATTTATGGGTGATTTTTCAGTCTTTGAAACCTCATTTGATGATTGCTTGCATAAATTGACTCTTGTACTTGAAAGATGCATTGAATGTAACTTAACACTTAGTTGACAAAAGCATCATTTTATGGTTCAGCATAGCATTGTATTAGGACATGTGAGTTCTGGTAAGGGTATTGGAGTTGATAAAGCAAAAATTGAGTTGATTGCCAAATTGCCACCGCCAACTTCAGTAAAGGGTATTAGGAGTTTCTTAGTACATGTAGGTTTTTATAGGTGATTCATTAAAATTTTTTCTAAAATAAGTTGCCCATTATGTAACTTGTTATCTAAAGATGTTCCTTTCATGTTTGATGATGATTGCTTGATTGCTTTTAATACCTTGAAAGAGAAATTAATGTGAGAACCTATTATCAAGGCACCTAATTGGTCATTGCTTACGTGTGATGCATCTGACTATGCTATAGGGGCTATTTTGGGGCAGAGAAGCATTTACATGTTATTTATTATGCTAGTAGAACACTCAATGATACCTAATTAAATTATTCCACTGCCGGAAAATAATTTTTGGCTGCTGTGTTTGCATTAGACAAATTTAGGTCTTATTTAATAGGGTCTAAAGTCATTGTGCATTCAAATTAGGTAGCATTGAGATATCTATTTACAAAGTTGAATGCTAAGCCAAGATTGATTAGGTGGGTTTTACTTTTTCAAATATTTGACCTAGAGATAAGGGATAAGAAGGGTAGCGGAAATGTTGTTATGGATCATCTCTCTAGGTTAATTTCTCACTTCAACACACATGAACTTAAAGAAAAAGACATTGTTGAAACTTTTCCTGATGAATAATTGTTTGTTGTAAGTTGTGAGCCATGGTATGCCGATATTGTTAATTATTTAGCTTGTGGTGTATTGTGGCCTAACCTTACTTTTTAGGAAAGGAAAGATTTATATCCACTTGCAGGCACTACTTTTGGGATAATCCTTATTTGTTTAATCTTTGTCAAGATCAAATCATCTGGAGATATGTGGTTCATTTTGGTGGTAAGAAAATGGCCTTCAAGGTATTGCAATCAGGTTTTTATTAGCCTACTCTCTTTAAAGATGCTTATAATTGTTGCTTGCATTGTGATAAGTGTCAAAAGAGTGGTAGCATTAGCAAAAGGAACAAGATACCTTTAACCAATAATCTTGTGGTTGAGCTTTTTGATGTATGGGGGATTGATTTTATAGGTCCTTTTCCATCTTCACTTGGTTTTGAATATATATTAGTTGCTATTAATTGTGTGTCCAAATGGGTTGAGGCTATAGCTACCGGAACTAATGTTGCTGCATGTGTTGTGAAATTCTTGAAAGATGTGATATTTAGCAGGTTTAGGACGCTAAGGGCAATCATTAGTGATATAGGAAGTCACTTTGGCAATAAACTCTTTGATGGGCTATTGAAGAAATACGATAGCACCCACAAAGTAGAGACTCCCAATCATCCTCAAACCTCAGGCCAAATGGAGGTGAGAAACAGACAACTCAATAGAATTTTGGAAAAGATAGTGCAACCTTCACGGAAGGATTGGACAATAAAGCTAAATGATGCATTGTGGGCATATCACATAGCATACAAAACACCCATTGGAATAAGTCCTTATAGGTTGGTTTTTGGTAAGGCATGCCATTTGCCCATTGAACTTGAGCATAAGGCCTATTAGGAAATCAAAGAGCTGAACATGGATTCGGAAAAGACGGGCGAGAAGCATTTGCTTCAACTTAATGAGTTAGAAGAGATTCAACATGAAGCCTATGAGAATGCCAAGATGTATAAAGAATGAACTAAGTGTTACCATGACAAAGGCCTACTTCGTAAGTCTCTTTATTTGGGAATGAAAGCTCTTTTGTTTAACTCTCATTTTAATATTTTTTCCAAGGAATTTGAAGTCAACATGGAGTGGACCGTTTTCAATAGTTCAAGTTTTTCCCTATGGAGCGGTCGAATTGTTAAATCCAAGGACCCATGAGATATTCAAACACAATGGACAGCGCGTGAAGCTATATTTGGAAGGAGTTCAAGGAAAGGGGACAATTGAGTGCATTGATGTGCATGATCTTTGAACACGCGAGGAGAAACATCTGGCCAAGACATTAAAGAAAGCGTTTGGTAGGAGGCAACCCACTTATATTTGGTAGTTTTTTCTTTCTTTTTATTTTTGTTTCTAGGTTTCAATTTTTGTTTTTATTTATTTGTTCCCTTTAAATGCTTTTCTAAACACATGCTTTCTTTGCAAACATTGAGGACACTATTTAGTTTAGGTTTGGGGGTGCACAAATTTTGCTTTTAAAAAAATTTATTTTTGGTTAGTAACTAGATCTTTTGTGCAATTTGTGTTTATTTTGCCGGCATTTTCATAAGTTTGATGTGTAAATTGACCATGCTCTTGATATTGAAATTGAAATGAACTTAGAATTAACGATTAAAAAACGAATAGTGGAGAGTACATTGTGTGTTAGAGTAAATGCCCTAGAGCCAATCAATTATTATAGAATTGACTCTTTGTAATAATGTTCATTGATCAATAAAAGGCATTTTATTCTATATCACGTAAATCATCATTGTATGTATTGATATATGTCCTTAGAATGGTAGAACCGTGATGAGGGTATCAAGTTTTCAAATCTTGATAGTGAAAACCCTATGCGCACATATGGTGGTCATTCTAGAAGCGTCCATAGCCCTAGTATTATTCTAAAATAAGGGCACATATAATACGGTAAGGCTATCATAGTGTTGAACGACCCTGTCGAAAGGCAGTGACTGATCTCACTTGTCAAGGTTGTTTGGTGACAATCTGGCGCAACACATGGGTGCTTGCTGTAGGCAAGTTCACTAGACTGCACCAGAGGATTCCATATGGATGGTAACCCTAGTGTCTATGGAACAAATCCTCTAACGAATGGTGGTGCATGTGATCCTTAGACTTGAGATCACCAGAGCGCCTTGTGCACCGATTGGTGTAATTTGACACTAGCCTAACGCAGTTCTATTCAAAGCTATCAATACGGTAGTGATTTGTTACATCAAGGAGTGTATCAAGACTATGGTAGATTGATAGAGGATTTATCACTCCCGGGTACAGGAGTAGTTATCTCACGGCGCAATTCAATAAATGGCAATGACACTAAGACTGTGGCCATAGTGGGATTGAGTTGTTGCTCGATCCAGTTTATAATTTAGGTCATTGGTCCAGTAACTGAACACATAATATCGAGAGTAACTGAGATTGATACTATTTCTATGCCTCGGTCTCACTGAGATAACGAATGATGAAAGGATTGGATTGTACGGTAACCATATCATTGGCAGGTAGCTACTTCGCTGAATCCAAATCTATCGGGTGGCCATGATGCCTTGCTAGGGGCCAATCTTGGTCTGTGTGTAGTGAGACGATTAATTGGTATTAATCGCGATACTACACACTTCCGATATGATGAGGAGCCTATGGGTCACACACATAGAAGATAATTTAAGAACCTGTTTATAAGAAGGGTGTTTCCGTCATTTTAGGTGAAAGGGTATTTTGGTAATTTCATAGTGCAATTAAATTTGCTGAGGTCGTAGCCCTTATTCAATTTGTTAATATAAAATTAAATAAGTGAAATTATATTTAAATATGTGTTCGCATATATTTAAATGAATTATTGTTATTGTTAAATGCTAATATATGAAATATAAACTAATTGAATTGAATTGAAATAATAATAATAATAAAAATATCTAAATGGGGCTATTTGGACATAGGGGTTGTTTGGGTTGGTGCCCAAGCCTATTCCATGATGGAATAGGGCAAAGTGTGCACTACATAAGTGCAACACTTTGTGAAATTGAAAATAGAATTTTCATTTCAATCATTTTTTAGAGAAACCCCAACCTCTTTCCTCTCTTCCACACCACTTTACAATTGTTTTCATCTTGATTTTTTGTTCTTGGTTCTTAAGGCTAAAGAGGATTTAGCAAATCCCTCTTTAGTTCTTGGGATTATCTTCGTGTGGACTACCACTGGTTCAATCCTACCCTTGGATCGATAGCGAAACCCATTCGGTGATAAAGTTGGAGGAGCCTCCAAACGTGGGTATGGTTTCTTAACTTTAAATTGATTTTCTGGAGATTCTAATATGTTGTATAAACTATAAATTTGTGCCCTAATCTTTGTTCTAAGGAACGATCCATGTTGTTTATGTTTTTTTTGTTTCCGATGCCATAACTTGATCGTTTCCTAACAGAGGTATCAGAGCTTATGGTACCAAATTTTACAGTTTATTGTCTGATTTATAACATGTATTTGATTGATAACATGTTATTTTGTAAAATCTGCAAAATCTACTTTTGAATGAGTGAGTCAATTGATCAATTGGTTTAATAATGTTATACTGGTTGGTTGGTATCTTGGTCGAATGCTTGTGCGTTTGATTTGATTTGGATACGTGTTATTACATGAAAAACTGCAAAAATGTGAACTGTATTTTTTGGGATTTCTAGACTTCGCTGCAGCAATGTTCTTACTGGAATTTTCAGGGTTGGCTGTTTCACTGCGGCGAAATAAAACTTTGCCGCTGCAACAAAGTTGCTGTCCCAATTCTGTATTTTTCGTGAAGGGACCAAACTACAGTTTTTAATAACCTATAAAGCCAATAATCATTCTCCACATATAAGAAGGTAATTAATAATAAACCCACCAAATTCAAAAATTGAATATTTTTGAAATGTATGCCATGTACTTGTTTGTATATTGCATGGTGCCCGGTACATGAGCCTTATGACCTATGGTGAATGTTTTAAATTATTTTTGGGTATATATGATTGTAAGTTTTAAAAATAGGGCCTACGTGTCCTACCTTCCTTCCCCTTCTCGATGTACATTCTCTTCTCATCTCATTCCCCTCGAATGTAAATCGAGGTTTCTAAATTTATTGATGTAAAATTACTTTAAGATTAATTTTATTGTAAACTTAGTATGATGTTTTTGTAATGTACTTAAGGCAGAGCAAAGGAAGAGGCAATCGTACTTGAAGACTCAAGATATTCATTACAGGACTCCTAGGTGACCTACTGATTCCTCTAGGCTCGAGGAAATCGGTTTTAGTTGAGCCATGTACCGACACGTTTTAATATTTTGTTTAGAATGCATGCTAAGGTTGAATGTTCAATAACATGCCAAACAATGTCATTCTAACAAAGATAATAATCTGGTGAGACATTAAATAATAAACCCTCAATTAAAGAATATTAAGTCACGTATGCCTTCCATCACAATGGTTTTAATCAAACCACTGTTCGTCGGAACCTTGTTGGCCAAAGCGAAGGGTAAACTTCTACCAGTGGGAGGTTAAGATTCATTGGAGTTTTCCTTAATGGTGATGGGTCGACTTAAAATGACGGTTTTGCTTGTTCACCAAAGCGAAGGTTGATAAAGGCGTCATAGGCATAGTAGAGAAGTACATATATTGTGTGTATGTGGTGGCATGTAGTGTTCACATTTGAGGACGATGGTTGGGGCCATTGGATTGTGTGATTCGCTTGTTGGCTTTTTGACATTTGAGGTTGATAGTAGGAGCTATCAACTAATGTGGATTAAGTTTGTTAGCCTACCTAATCAACATTATTTTGGCTTGTTCACCAAAGCGAAGGTTTGAAATGGGCAAGATGGGATCTCAATCTACTAGGAAAGCCAACGGGCTTTCCCGAGTTAATAGTAAGGGCTATTAACTTGAGGAAAATAGTGGGAGCATCATTTAATAAAAAGACCATATTAAATAATAATGAACTTTATAATGACTTTATCTTTTATGCAATTGTAGATTCACCAAAATGAGCATTATGAACCTGCGACCGATAATCGAGAAAGAAAACAGGTTGGATGGATCCAATTTCTCAGACTGACATCGTAATCTTCGGATTATGCTCAAGTCGAAAAAGAAATTGTATATCCTTGAAAAGCCATACATGGTTGAGCCTGATCCTGCTGCCACTCAGGAAGTAAAGGATACTTATCAAAAGTTCCTTGATGATGCTGATGGCGTTCAACGCTTGATGTTAGCATCGATGACACCAGGACTGCAAAAGTAGCATGAGAATATGGACGCTGTTGCCATTATTCTACACCTCAAGGAGCTTTTCGAAGGGAATGCTCGACATGAGAGGTAAAAGGTGTCAAAAGCACTATTTGGAAGACGTCTGACTGAGGGAGCCCAAGTTGGCCCTTATGTGCTGAAGATGATCGAGCACATAGAGAGGCTTGAGACTTTGGGATTTGAGTTGGATGTAGAATTACAAATGGATTTAATTCTGCAATCCTTGCCTGACTCTTATGAACTTCAATATGAACACAATGGTGAAAACCCTATCAAAGCTTTTGAACATGCTGAGAACTGTAGAGCAGGACTTGAAGAAGTCCAAGCCTGTTGTACTAGTTGCTTTCAAGAAAGGAAAGGGTAACGGCAAGGGTAAGGCCAAGGCCAAACCCAAGTCCAAGCCCAAAGGACAGGTTGCTCTTAGGCCTAAAGGTGGCATAGGGAAGGGCAAAGTAGTGCTTTATTGTGAGGCAACTGCCTCAGAGGAAACTCTTGCAAGGCTTTCCCTTGCAAGCAAGAAGAAGTCGATCTTTGTGACTTCAGGTATATTTATGATTAAGATTAACTTCTCTCCCTCAACATCTTGGGTCATTGACACTGGATGTGGTACTCACGTTTGTACTAATGTGCAAGGACTAAGACAGAGTAGAGTGCTCGCCAAGGGAGAGGTGGACCTACGAGTTAGAAATGGAGCACATATGGCTATGTTTGTTGTAGGGACTTACTGTTTATCTTTGCATACGGGCTTGTTGTTGGAACTACATAACTGTTATCATGTACCTTCTATTTCTAGAGAATTCTTCCTTTGCGGCTCAATGACCATTCTACCCCTAATTAGTAGGAAAAGTAGGGAGTGAAATGCAAGGAAATTACATGGAGAATAGGTTAGTGTAGGGGTGTGAGTGTAATGAATCAAAGGATATAGATGGAATTTTCAAGGAAGAGCAAGGGCAAATTGGGAAATGATGGTTATTTTATGAGCTAAAAAGGGTTAAGTGAAATAAACCCTCCATTTCATTCATTTCCACCGCCATACCCATTCTCTAAATTCTCTCAAGTTTCCTTTCAATTGTTCCAAGATTTCTAAGGGGTTTAAGAGAGCTTTTGAGTAATTTTGAGTAGAGATATCATCTAAAGCATCCTAAGGTAAGGATTCTTGCTTTAGATGTGAGTTTGCTTATAGTTATATTGAAGTCTTATATGGTTGTTGTTGTTGTTGTGTTGAGTTGTAGAGAAAAGACAAGACAAGACAACAAGGGAAAGGAAAAGTGCTAGAGAAGTCACTTTTTCACAAGGTAAGTAAATCCAACCAAGTTGAGTTTGAATAAGCTTTTGAGTAGAGATTTAGAGATTGAGTAGAGATGTATGCATGTATAAATGTGTATTATGCTTGTTAAGGAATTGAGTTGAGATGAGTAGCTATTTAGTGGTTATTGGATACACTTCATGTATGAGAAGTGTTTTAATATGTATTGAAAAAGGGAAATTGATATGAAGTTTGAGAGATGTTGTGTAAATCTATTTGGAAGTGTTTTCTTGACAGGGATTATGGTTATATGAGGAAATTTTTTCTCCCACTTTGGATGGCTAGAAAGTGAAGTAGAGTAGTAATTATAGTAGAGTTTTTGCATGCATATGAATTGTTTGATGAAATGCCTAAGAGACATATGAGCATGAGTTGTGAACCTTAATTCTTGCAACATTGCATATTGGCATTTGCTAATTGCATTAATGAGCATAAACCACCCATGTGCATTAATTGTGTATTGGGTAATAGCTTGAGAGAGAGTAGAGACTTTTGAGTATAAGTTACACTATGAGTGCTAGTTCGAGAAAGAGTAGAGAATGTTGAGAATAAGTAACTCTACTAGTAAAGAGAAAGAGAGATTTAGCACTAGGGAATAAAAGAGAGAGAAAAGTGCTAAAGAAAAGAATAGAGTAGGTTGTGCGATGGGGAACCTGTGAGTAATGGGTAGAGTATTCCTGCATGTATGCCGCATTGAGAGAGCGGCATGAGTATGAGAGAAGGAGGTGGTGTAGCCCGCGAGAGTGCATGAGGATGAGGGCTATACCTGAGAGTACCCAAGAGTTAGATTATATACTCACATGGCCAAGGGTTTTGAATCCATGCATAACCGAGTCCGATCTGCTAGATTGAGTAGAAGTCACGGATAGTGGGAACGAGTCTCGGCCGTGCCTCTGGTAAGATGAGGCCATGACTTACAAAAGAGAGTTAGTAGAAAGAATTAAGAGAAAGGGAAAAGAGAGAAGCATAAAAGAGAGAGTAAATGAGAATTGTAAGGAAAGAATTAGAGAGAGAGAGTTACGGGGATAGATGAGTAGAGGATCTACTTACTGAGCATTAGTTGTGCTCACCCCGTTGTTTCCTATGTTTTTGCAGGATCTAGGTGAGGATACAGTCGGATGGGCGTCGACAAGCGAAGGGATATGGCTACATTGTCCACCTTGTTTTTGGATACTTTTGTACATGATACAACTTTTTGTATAAAGAGTGTATATGTTTAATAAATGGAAAATTTTAGGCCCAACTTTTATGCTATCTTTCATGTATTTTTACTATGTATATTTTAAAGAAATATGAGTAGAATGGAGTCGTTACATGTTAGAGTAGATGCCCTAGAGCCAATCAATTATTGTGGAATTGACTCTTTGTAATAATTTTCATTAATCAATAAAAAGGCATTTTATTCTATATCACGTAAATCATTATTATTGCAATATGTATTGATATATGTCCTTAGAATGGTAGAACTGTGACGAGGGTATCAAGTGTTTCAAATCTTGATAGTGAGAACCCTATGACCACATATGGTGGCCATTCTAGAAATGTCTGTAGCCCTAGTATTATTCTGAAGTAAGGGCACAGATAATACGGTAAGGCTATCATAGTGTTGAACGACCCTGTCGAAAGACAGTGACTGATCTCACTTATCAAGGTTGTTTGGTGACAACCTGGTGCACCACATGGGTGCTTGCTGTAGGCGATTACACCATGACAAGTTCACCTGGGACTGACCCACCCAGAGGATTCCATATGGATGGTAACCCCAGTGTCTATGGAACAAATCCTCTAACGAATGGTGGTGCATGTGATCCTTAGACTTGAGATCACTGGAGTGCCTTGTGCACCGATTGGTGTAGTTTGACACTAGCCTAACGCAGCTTTTCTTTTGTGTCAATACAGTGGTGATTGGCTGCATCAAGGAATGTATCAAGACTATGGTGGATTGACAGAAGATTCATCACTCCCGGGTATGGGAGGAAGTTATCTCAGGGCGCAATTCAGTATATGGCAATGACGTTAAAACTATGGCCACAGTGGGATTGAGTTGTTGCTCTATCCGAATTATAATACAAGTCATTGGTCCAGAAACTGAATACAAAATATCGAGAGTAACCGAAGGTTGACACTATTTCTATGCCTTCGTCTCGTCGAGATAACGTATGATGAAAGGATCGAATTGCACGGTAACCATATCGTTGACAGGTAGCTACTTTGTTGAATCTGAATCTATCGGGCGGCCATGATGCCTTGCTAGGGGTCAATCTTGGTCTGTGTATTAGTGAGACGATTAATTGGTGTTAATCGCGATACTATACACTGCCGATATGATGAGGAGCCTATGGGTCACACACATAGAAGATAATTTAAGATCCAAGAAGAAAGAAGGGTGTTTTCGTCTTTTAAGGCGAAAGGGTATTTTGGTAATTTCACAATGCAATTAAATTTGCTGAGGTCGTAGCCTTTATTTAATTTGTTAGAAAAAATTAAATAAGTGAAATTACGTTTAAATGTGTGTTCGCACATATTTAAATATATATTATCATTATTGTTAAATGTTAATATATATATATATATATATATATATATATATATATATATATATATATATATTTTAATTGAGATAATGATGGAAAAATAAAATATTAAATTGGGAGTGTTTGGCAACATAGGGCGTTTGGGTTGGAGCCCAAGCCTATTCTGTATGGGATTAGGGCAAATTGATTAACTATAAAAAGAAAACTGTGTGTGTTAATTGATTAATTAATTGATTTCTTCTTGAAATTAAAACACACAGCAGCCACTCCAAAACACTCCCACGGCAGAAACATCTTTGGCCTAAAATCAATTCAATTGATTTGCTTTCTTCTTAATCTTGAAGCCAAAGAGGATCTAGCAAATCCCTCTTTGGTTCTTTTTGAGATTGTCTTCGTGTGGACTATGCAGGTTCGATCCTACACTTGGATCAGTAGCAAAACATTCGTCAACAAATTTGGAGGAGCCTCCAACGTGCATTTGTTTTCTTTAAATTCAGATTTATTTTTCCTGCAGATTTTATTTAATATGAATTGTAAAATTATACCCTTGATCTTGGCTCATGTAAACGATCCCTGAATTATTATTTTTGTTTCCGCTGCGTGTATGGGACCGTTTACTAACAGTGGGTATCGAGCCTAGGGTACTGAATTTTACAATTTTTATTTGGATGGTTGATAACATGTATTTGATGATATAATGTTGCCTTATAAAATCTGCCTTAAATCATGTTTTTGAGAAATTGATTAATCAATTAATCTAATTTGTTGATGAACTGCACGTTTGGTTTAATGCATGATGGATTTTTGGTTGAAATCAGTGTGTTTGATTGATTGAAAATCCGTTTGAGTGTGTATGGTTATTCGATGAATGACGGAGCACGGATCTATGTATGCTCGCCGCGGCGATATAACCCATCGCCACAGCGAGCGTTGTCCAAACTGGCGCTGGTGAAGAAACCAGCACTTGTCGCGGCGATATAAACCATCGCTGTGGCGATCGTCCTTTGGACAAGCGCTGTACAAAAACAGCGCTCGCCGCGGCAATATAACCCATCGCTGCGGCGAACGTACGTAGAGCGTGGACATCAGCATAACCAACGCACGCCGCGGTGATCTAACTCATCGCTGCAGCGAGCGCACTTCCGAGTGTGCAGGGGCTAAAATGCAAAGTTTCAAAACTTTTAGACCAAACATAGATCTGTAAATTGTTAGGGGGTAAATGATAATTAACCCACTAATTTCAAAAATTGATTGTTTTTGAAATGTATGCTTTGTACTTGTTTGTATATTGCATGGTGCCCGGTACATGAGCCTTAGACCTAAGGGTGAATGTTTTAAATATTTTTGGGTATGTATGGTTGTATTTTTTTAAATAGGGTCTGCGTGTCCTGCCTTTCTCCTCTTTCCTGATGTACATTCTCTTCTCATCTAACTCCCCTCGAATGTAAATCAAGGTTTCTAAATTTATTGATGTAAAGAATTATGTATTATTATTCTTTTGTAAATTTAAAAGTTTTGTAATGTACTTGAAGATGGAGCAAAGAACGAGGCAACCATACTTGAAGACTCGAGAAGTTTATTACAGGACCCCTAGGTGACCCACCGATTCCTCTAGGCTCAAGGAAATCGGTTTTAGTTGGGCCATGTACCGGCACGTTTAATTTTTGTTTAGAATGCATGCTAAGGTTGAATGTTTGATAACATGCCAAACAATGTCATTCTAACAAAGATAATAATCTGATGAGACATTAACTAACAAACCCCTCAACTGAATTATATTAAGTCACGTAAGCCTTCCATCACCATGGTTTTAATCAAACCACTGTTCGTCGAAACCTTGTTCGCCAAAGCGAAGGGTACACTTCTACCAGTGGGAGGTTAAAATACATTGGAGTTTTCCTTAATGGTGATAGGTTGACTTAAAATGACGGTTTTGCTTGTTCGCTAAAGCGAAAGTTGATAAATGCGTCATAGGCATAGTAGGGCAGTACACATATTATGTGTACATGGTGACATGTAGTGTCCACTCTACTGATACTGAGAATCACATTTGAGGACAATGGTTGGAGCCATTGGATTGTGTGATTGACTTGTTGGCTTTCTCACATTTGAGGATGATAGTGGGAGCTATCAACTGGTGTGGAATAAGTTTGTTGGCCTACCTAATCAACTCATTTTGGCTTGTTCGCCAAAGCAAAGGTTTGAAATGGGCAGGATGGGATCTCAGTCCACTAGGAAAGTCAATGGGCTTTCCCGAGTTAATAGTGAGGGCTATTGGCTTGAGTGAAATAGTGGGAGCATCGTTTGATAAAAGACCATATTAAATAATAATGAACTTTATAATAACTTTATCTTTTTTGCAATTGTAGATTCACCAAAATGAGCATTATGAACCTGCAACCGATAATCGAGAAAGAAAACAGGTTAGATGGATCCAATTTCTCAGACTGGTATCGTAATCTTCGGATTATACTCAAGTCAGAAAAGAAATTGTATATCTTTGAAATGCCATACATGGCTAAGCCTGATCCTGATGCCACTCAGGTAGTTAAGGATACTTATCAAAAGTTCCTTGATGATGTTGATAGCGTTCAATGCTTGATGTTAGCATCGATGACACCTATGCTACAAAAGCAGCATGAGAATATGGATGCTTCTTCCATTATTCTACATCTCAAGGAGCTTTACGAAGAAAATGCTCGACATGAGAGGTACAAGGTGTTGAAAGCACTGTTTGGGAGTCGTCTGACTGAGGGAGCCCAAGTTGGTCCTCATGTGCTCAAGATGATAGAGCATATAGAGAGGCTTGAGACTTTGGGATGTGGCTTGGATGCAGAATTACAAATGGATTTAATTCTGCAATCCTTGCTTGTAACAACTGCTGTAAACTAATACAATGCATGCATAAAAACAATAGAAAATTGGGCCCAAAACTTTCTTTTCATTATAAGTCATATGTCTTTTTTACACAAAGAACATCATTTACAAAAATGGCATTTTAAAAAGACAAAACGAGGGAAAGTGTAGCTATTGCTCCTCGCTTGCCGACGCCCCTCCGACCGCATCATCACCTAGATCCCGCATCCACAAAGGAAAATAACGGGGTGAGCACAAAATAATGCTCAGTAAGTAAACCCTCTATCTGTCTATCCCCGTATATATTACTCTTAATTCTTTCCTCACACTTTCTGTTGTTTCCTACTAAACGTCATGGCCTCATCTTACCGGAGGCACGGCCGGATGGCGTTCACACAGCCCCATCCCACTCTTCATGACTGTCACGTGGAGTTCACATAGCACCAACCCTAACCTAGTGACTACCGAGTGGAGATCACAAAGCACATACCCGGTTTTCGTAACCATCGGGTGGAGACCACATAGCACCTACCCGTTCCTCATTACTTTCGGGTAACGATCACCAAGCATTAACCCTTCCTAATCACTGTCGGGTGATGATCACAAAGCATCAACCCACTTCTACTAAATGTCGGGTGATGATCACAAAGCATCTACCATTTTCTCATAATTAACTGGGTGATGATCACAAAGCATCCACCCGTTTCTACTAACTATCGGGTGATGATCACAAAGCATCAACCCACTTCTAATGGCTATTCGGGTGATGATCACAAAGCATCAACCCGATTCTCGTAATTGTCGGGTGATGATCACAAAGCATTCACCCCTTTCTAATACCCTTCTCATTCACTCTATTCTAGCACTTCCCATTCTCTCTACTCTTAGAGTAGTTGCATCCACAAAGTTCTCTACACATAGGGCAAGTGCATACACAAAGCTTCCTACTCTTTCTTAGGTCACTTCTCAATGCACAAATAAAGCATATGGATGGTTCATCCCCACTAATGCACTTATGAGATGCCAACATGCAATGTTGCAAGAATTAAGGTTCATTTATCATTCTCAAACTTCTATTAGGCATTTCATCAAAAACCTCAAGTGGATTATAAAACTCTACTATAGCAATGATTCTAACTCTTTCTCTAACCATCCAAAATGGGGAGAATGCCCCTCACATAGCCACAATTCCTGCTAAAGAAAGACACTTCCAAAAAGGATTTCTCAATATCCTTTAATTCAATCTCAAACTACCTTTCCAACCCACATGTCATTTCTTATAATTGCAATGCATAAACAACCACAAAGCACTAGAAATCTCTATTTAAGCCTCAATAGCATGGCATATAACATGTATATCATATACATACATCATTGCTATCAAAACCCTAATCAAGAAAATTCTCAAATCTTAACTTGGGTTGGGGTTTACTTACCTTGTTATGGAGAGACTTCACTAGCTCTTCCTTTCACTTGATAAGCTTGACTTTTCTCTACTCTTAGGATGCCTTAGATTGATTTTCTCCCCTTAATCACTCCAAAAGCCCTTAAAAAACCCCTTGAACAAAAGAAAGAGAAATTGAGAGGAAGCAAGAGAGGAAAGTGGCGTTGGAGAAGAAGAATGAGGGGTTTGAAATGTCTTAATTCCTTTTAATGAAATTTATACACAAGTATTCCCATTTTGCCCTTACTCTTCTTTGGGAATTCCATCTATATCCTTTGATTCATTACAAACACACCCCCATATCAACATATTCTCTATGAAAAATCCTTTCAATTTACTCCCCACTTTTCCTGCTAATTAGGGGTAGAATGGTCAAATTGCCCCTAGGGAAGAAAATATCTAAAACTTAGCAACTTTTTGGTCGGCCTGTCGCTGCGACGAGGAATCTTCTGTCGTCGCGGCGAAACTGTCCAGCAGCTTCCCTCGTGGCTTCAACACCTCTTCGCCGCGGCGAAGATTATTCTTCGCCCCGACGAAGACTGAAACACTAAACTTCTTCTATTTTCAACCAATTTCAGGGCAAGTATTCAACATAACACTCAATCAAAGGTCAACCAACAATATTACCAAGAAACCAACTCAAATAAGAGAAAAAGAAGAAACAATAACTACATACCTCAAGTGGGGCGTTACAATTCTTCCCCCTTAAAAGAATTTCGTCCCCCCGAAATTCATACAAATAACTCTGGGAAGCGATTCTGCATGTCCCGTTCTACCTCCCAAGTGGCCTCTTCCACTTTGTGATTCCTCCAAAGGATCTTCACTAAGCAGCAACGCTCTTGTTCCGAAGCTCTTTAACCCTTCCCGATCTAGAATACGGCCGGAAACGTTCTTCATATACAAGATTTTGTTACTTCAACGTCCTCTACCACTCAGAATGTGGAGGGGATCACTTACATATTTCCGTAGCATCAAGACATGGAAAACATCATGCACCCTGTCCATGCTAGGTGGTAGTGCCAATCTGTAGGCCACCTTTCCCACTCGTTGCAATACCTCAAATGGACCTATATATCTCGGTGTTAACTTCCCTCTGCTTCCGGAGCGCATTACTCGCTTATAAGAGGAAACTTTCAGAAACACCTTGTCGCCCACTTGGAATTCCACCTCTTTCCTCTTCAAGTCGGCATAACTCTTTTGTCGATCTTGGGCTTGTTTCATTCTATTTCTGATTAACCTTACATCTTCGACCAATTTCAGGGTCACCTCTGGCCCAAGAGCGGTACTCAACTCATCTTTTTCACCTACTTCATCCCAATGTAGCGGAGACCTACATCGTCTACCATACAAAGCCTCATAAGGCGCCATCCTAATTATAGGACTGATAACTGTTGTTGTAGGCAAATTCCACTAAGGGTAACATCTCATGCCAGGATACTCGATAATCCATGCAACAGGCTCTCAACATATCTTCGAGCACCTGATTGGTTCTCTCGGTTTGGCCATCTGTCTGAGGATGATAGGCAGTACTGAAAGCTAATCGGGTACCCAAACTCCTCTGTAAACTCGTCCAGAAAGCTGAAACAAATCTGGAATCTCTATCTGACACTATAGTCTTGGGCACACCATGCAATCTGACTATCTCCTTGAGATAAATCTGAGCCAGCTGATGTAGTGGTACTCTCCTTTACTGGAAGGAAATGGGCTGATTTGGTTAATCTATCCACAATCACCCATATAGCATTACACCCTTTCTGTACTCTAGGGAGGCCCGTGATAAAATCCATCGAAATGCTCTCCCATTTCCACTCTGGAATACTCAGTGGTTGAAGCAACCCTGACGGCCGTTGGTGTTCCGCTTTCACTTGCTGGCAAGTTAGACATTTAGCTACAAACTCTGCAATGTCTTTCTTCATACCTGACCACCAATAGCCTTTCTTTAAATCTTGATACATCTTGGTTGCTCCCGGATGAGCGGTGTACGGTGTGTCATGAGCCTCCATAAGAATTTTCTGTTTCACTTCCTCATTTGGAGGAATGCACAACCGATTTCTGAAATAGAGGACACCATCTCTCACAAAGAACTCTGATGTCTTGCCCTCAAGCACTTGCTGAACTGTTTTCTGACACCACTCATCAGCCACTTGCTTTTCTCTAATTTTCTCCAGTAAGGAAAACTGTACCTTTAGACTGGCAATTCTTCCTAGAACCACTTCAATCTATTCCTTAGACAAATCTTCTATTAACTCTTTCTGCTTGGTAAGCCGGAATAAATAGGCTTTTCTACTTAAGGCATCGGCTACCACATTGGCTTTTCCCGGTTGATACTTGATTTCGCAATCATAATCCTTAACCAGTTCTAACCACCTTCTCTGCCTCATATTCAACTCCTTTTGAGTGAAGAAGTACTTTAAACTCTTATGATCGGTGTAGATATTACTCTTCACACCATAAAGGTAATGCCTCTAAATCTTTAAGGCAAATACCACGACTGCCAATTCTAGGTCATGCGTAGGGTATCTGGTCTCGTACTCTTTCAATTGACGAGAAGAATAAGCTATGACCCTACCTAACTGCATCAACACAGCGCCAAGTCCCTGCAAAGAGGCATCTGTATAAATGTCATATTCTATACCCTCCTGTGGTAACACTAATACAGGAGCTGTTCTTAATCTCTTCTTCAACTCTTGGAAGCTTTCCTCACATGCTGTTGACCAAACAAAAGGAGTTTTCTATTTGGTAAGAGCTGTCAGCGCTTTAGCCAACTGGGCGAATCCCGCTACAAATCGCCGGTAGTAACCTGCTAAGCCTAAGAAACTCCTAATTTCTTTCTTCGTTCTACACGCCATTCAAGGATTGACTGCACTTTACTCGGATCTACCGAAATCTTTTCCTTCGACACGGTATGACCTAGGAATAACACTTGATTAAGCCAGAACTCACACTTAGAAAATTTAGCACACAACTTCTTTTCTCTCAGTCGCTGCAATACTAAACTCAAGTGTTTCTCATGCTCTTCCCTTGACTTTGAATAAATCAGGATGTCGTCAATGAAGACAACAATAAACTGATCCAAATACTCATGGAATACCCTGTTCATCAAGTCCATAAAAACTGCTGGGGCATTAGTCAAGCCAAAAGGCATCACTACAAATTCATAATGCCCATATCTTGTACGAAAGGCAGTTTTAGCCACATCTTGCTCAGCTACTCTTACCTGATGATAATCGGACCTCAAATCAATTTTGGAGAACACCGCCGCTCCCTTCAATTGATCGAAAAGGTCATCAATCCGGGGTAAAGGGTACTTATTCTTCATTGTAACTTTATTCAGCTCCCTATAATCAATACACATCCTTAGTGATCCATCCTTCTTTTTCACAAACAGGATTAGGGCTCCCCAAGGAGAATGACTCGGTCGGATAAAGCCTTTGTCTAAAAGCTCTTGGAGTTGCTTCTTTAATTCTTGAAGCTCAGGTGGGGCCATTCGATAAGGGGCTTTAGATATTGGTGTTGTCCCCTGGTGCTAGTTCGATACTAAATTCTACCTCCCTTTCGGAGGCAAACCCGGTAACTCTTCCGGAAACACATCTAGAAAGTCTCGAACTACTGGCACCCTCTGAATCTCTGGCTGTGGAACATCACCACTCTGCACTACATGGGCAATATATCCCGAACACCCCTTTCTCAACATCTTTCTAGCTTTCACACTACTAATCAGCATGCTCAACTGATGGCCCTCTCCAAAACTAAACTTATCTCCACTATCGAGATTAAATCTCGCCTTCTTTTTCTGACAGTCAATCTCTACTCCATATCTCTCTAGGAAATCCATGCCCAATATCACATCAAAGTCGGGCATATCAAAACTATTAAATCAACTGTTAACTCGCTACCCTGGATCACCATGGACTCTCCCGACAACATCTCTTGCGTCAGAACACTAACCCCATCGGGTAACTCTATCTTAATAGGTTGAGTCACTCTAATAGGTTTCAAACCTAATCTCTCAATCATCCCATATGATATAAACGAATGAGTGGCTCCTGAATCAATTAAAGCATATAGGAACTGAATGAAATAATAAGCCGACCCGATGCAGGTGATGGGTAGCCTCTACTTCACCACGTGCCCACAATAAACACTCAGGCATTGTGATCCTCCTCCCCGAACTCACGGGTGCTTGGTGGAAGAGGAGCTTTACAATCTCTCATCATGTGCCCTGGCTGTCGGCACCTATAACACACTCTTTGGTCCCTCAGACATTCTCCGGGGTGATTCTTCCCGCATTTAGGGCAAAGGGGAAACCCTTTCGTCCGGGGCCGTTTATTCTTCCACTCTTTTCTATTCTGTCTATACTGAAACTTCTTCTTCTGATTCTTCATTTCTTTACCTCTTACACTTTCTTGTTTCTCTCTCTGTGGGGCGGAAGGCGGCTCACGCGGTCCTCCTGTCGAAGATCCGACTGGGGAAATCTTATTCTCGAAAATCTCCGCCTTCATTGCCCGCCTTAAAGCCTCACTATAATTTCGAGGAGGGTTGGAACTTGTCATTATATCCCGGGCTATCTCTGGCTTCAACCCGTGCACAAACTTATCCCTTCTCAAAGCTGGAGTACTAACTATTTCGGGTGCAAACCTTGCAAGAGAGTTGAATTTCACCGAGTACTTCTTCACGGCACTAGTCCCCTGTTGTAAGCTAATAAATTCTTGGACCTTCTCATGAACTTGGTCCTCTGTTCGATACTCGGCCTCAAACTCTTGCCTGAACGCTTCCCAAGTCATTACTGTCACATCATGAGTTTCTTCCATTAATTCCCACCAAATTCGGGCATCACCTCGAAACAAGAAACTCGCATACCGGATCTTCTCCCGGTCTGACATGGGAAATAAACCCGTGGCTCGTTCTACAGACCCAAGCCACTCTTCTGCTATTACTGGATCTGTAGTACCCTTAAACTCTGAGGGTTGATGTTAACTAGAAAGACCGTAAATCGGTTCAACTTTGCTCTGTACTAGGGGAGGTACCGGTTGTCCTCTTTCGACATGCGCAACTGGCGGTACCTGTACGGGGGTTTCAACTCTCCCTTGGGTTTCTGCCATAACCTGCTGTATAATTCCCCGAATTCTAGCTTCATCCAAGGGAGGGGGCGTAGACTCTAGTGGGTTAGAAGGTTCTCCTTCATTCACCACACCCTTTCCACGTTTTCGGTAACTACGCCTCATCTACAAAATAATCACACCAATCAACTCAAGCAACAAGTACTGTAAGGAAAGAATTAACTCACACAGTCGGTTTTAGGACATCGTGGCGATGAGAATAGTACACTGTTTAATCCCAAAATCTTTGCTCTGATACCAAAAATGTAACAACTGCTGTAAACTAATGCAATGCATGCATAAAAAAAATAGAAAATTGGGCCCAAAACTTTCTTTTCATTATAAGTCATATGTCTTTTTTACACAAAGAACATCATTTACAAAAATGGCATTTTAAAAGACAAAACTGGGGAACCAAAAATGTAACAACTGCTGTAAACTAATATAATGCATGCATAAAAACAATAGAAAATTGGGCCCAAAACTTTCTTTTCATTATAAGTCATATGTCTTTTTTACACAAAGAACATCATTTACAAAAATGGCATTTTAAAAGACAAAACAGGGGAAACAGTGTAGCTATTGCTCCTCGCTTGCCGACGCCCCTCCGACTGCATCATCACCTAGATCCTGCATCCACAAAGGAAAATAACGGGGTGAGCACAAAATAATGCTCCGTAAGTAAACCCTCTATCTGTCTATCCCCGTATATATTACTCTTAATTCTTTTCTCACACTTTCTGTTGTTTCCTACTAAACGTCATGGCCTCATCTTACCGGAGGCACGGCCGGATGGCGTTCACACAGCCCCATCCCACTCTTCATGACTGTCAGGTGGAGTTCACATAGCACCAACCCTAACCTAGTGACTACCGAGTGGAGATCACAAAGCACATACCCGGTTTTCGTAACCATCGGGTGGAGACCACATAGCACCTACCCGTTCCTCATTACTTTCGGGTAACGATCACCAAGCATTAACTCGTTCCTAATCACTGTCGGGTGATGATCACAAAGCATCAACCCACTTCTACTAAATGCCGAGTGATGATCACAAAGCATCTACCATTTTCTCATAATTAACCGGGTGATGATCACAAAGCATCCACCCGTTTCTACTAACTATCGGGTGATGATCACAAAGCATCAACCCACTTCTAATGGCTATTCGGGTGATGATCACAAAGCATCAACCCGATTCTCGTAATTGTCGGGTGATGATCACAAAGCATTCACCCCTTTCTAATACCTTTCTCATTCACTTTATTCTAGCACTTCCCATTCTCTCTACTCTTAGAGTAGTTGCATCCACAAAGTTCTCTACACATAGGGCAAGTGCATACACAAAGCTTCCTACTCTTTCTTAGGTCACTTCTCAATGCACAAATAATGCATATGGATGGTTCATCCCCACTAATGCACTTATGAGATGCCAACATGCAATGTTGCAAGAATTAAGGTTCATTTATCATTCTCAAACCTCTATTAGGCATTTCATCAAATAACTCAAGTGCATTATAAAACTCTACTATAGCAATGATTCTAACTCTTTCTCTAACCATCCAAAATGGGGAGAATGCCCCTCATATAGCCACAATTCCTGCCAAAGAAAGACACTTCCAAAAAGGATTTCTCAATATCCTTTAATTCAATCTCAAACTACCTTTCCAACCCACATGTCATTTCTTATAATTGCAATGCATAAACAACCACAAAGCACTAGAAATCTCTATTTAAGCCTCAATAGCATGGCATATAACATGTATATCATATACATACATCATTGCTATCAAAACCCTAATCAAGAAAATTCTCAAATCTTAACTTGGGTTGGGGTTTACTTACCTTGTTATGGAGAGACTTCACTAGCTCTTCGTTTCACTTGATAAGCTTGACTTTTCTCTACTCTTAGGATGCCTTAGATTGATTTTCTCCCCTTAATCACTCCAAAAGCCCTTAAAAACCCCTTGAACAAAAGAAAGAGAAATTGAGAGGAAGCAAGAGAGGAAAGTGGCGTTGGAGAAGAAGAATGAGGGGTTTGAAATGTCTTAATTCCTTTTAATGAAATTTATACACAAGTATTCCCATTTTGCCCTTACTCTTCTTTGGGAATTCCATCTATATCCTTTGATTCATTACAAACACACCCCCATATCAACATATTCTCTATGAAAAATCCTTTCAATTTACTCCCCACTTTTCCTGCTAATTAGGGGTAGAATGGTCAAATTGCCCCTAGGGAAGAAAATATCTAAAACTTAGCAACTTTTTGGTCGGCTGTCAGCGCGGCGAATCTTCTCTCACCGCGGCGAAGCTGTCCAGCAGCTTCCCCCGTGGCTTCAACACCTCTTCGCCGCGGCAAAGATTATTCTTCGCCCCAGCGAAGACTGAAACACTAAACTTCTTCTATTTTCAACCAATTTCAGGGCAAGTATTCAACATAACACTCAATCAAAGGTCAACCAACAATATTACCAAGAAACCAACTCAAATAAGAGCAAAAGAAGAAACAATAACTACATACCTCAAGTGGGGCGTTACATTGCTTGACTCTTATGCTCCGTTCATAATGAATTTTAATATGAACACGATAGAGAAAACCTTGTCAGAACTTCTGAACATGCTTAGGACCACAGAGCAGGACTTGAAAAAGTTCAAGCCTGTTTTACTGGTTGTTGCCGATAAACCAAAGGGTTACGGCAAGGTAAGGCCAAGGCCAAACCCAAGCCCAAGCCCAAGCCCAAGCCCAAGCCCAAAGGATAGGTTGCTCTTTGTCCTGAGAGTGGCATAGGGAAGGGTAAGGTAGTCTGCTTCTTTTGTGGCAAACCTGGCCATTGGAGGAAACACGGCAAGGCTTTCCTCGCAAGCAAGAAGAAGTCAAAGGCTACGACTTCAGGTATTGTTATGATTGAGAATAACTTATTTCCCTCAACATCATGGGTCATTGACACAGGATGTGGTACTCACATTTGTACTGATGTGTAGGGACTAAGGCAGAGTAGAGTGCTCGCCAAGGGAGAGGTGGACCTACGAGTTGGAAATGGAGCACATGTGGCTGCATTGGTGTAGGGACTTATTGTTTATCTTTGCCTACGGGCTTGTTATTGGAACTACATAACTGTTATCACGTACCTTCTATTTCTAGAAATATTATTTCAGTATCCGCTTTGGATAATATAGGGTATCATTTTGAGATATCTAATGGATTGTTGTCTTTTAATTTGAATGGTATTCTATTTGGAATTGCAAGGTTATATAACGGATTATATGTTCTTGATTTAAACAATAAAGATATTCTCAATATTGAAACCAAGAAAGCTAAACATAGCGATCAAAACTAGACATATCTCTGGCACTGTAGATTGTGTCATGTTAATAAGACCCGCATTGCAAAACTTCAAAGGGATGGAGTTTTGGACCCTTTTGACTTTCAGTCATTTGAGGTATGTGAGTCATGCCTGTTAGGCAAGATGACAAAGTCTCCTTTCACGAGGGACAAGGTAAAAGGGCTATGAGGCTGTTAGGGCATCATCCATAGTGATGTATGTGGTCCATTAACAGTTGAAGCCAGAGGTGGATATTCATACTTCATCACATTTACTGATGATTTCAGTAGATATTGTCATGTCTACCTTATGAGACATAAATCTGAAGCCTTTGATAAATTCAAGGAATTCCGGAATGAAGTACATAATATGTTGGGCAAAAGTATTAAAGCTCTTCGGTCGGATCGAGGAGGTAAATACTTTAGCTCAGGGTTTTCAGAGTACCTGAAGGAATGTGGGATAGTATCACAACTCACCCCTCCTTATACACCCCAACACAATGGAGTGTCAGAAAGGAGGAATAGGACCTTACTTGACATGGTTAGGTCCATGATGAGTTTTAGTGATTTACCTGAATCATTCTAGGGTTATGCCCTAGAGATTGAGACTCACGTTTTGAACCGTGTGCCATCAAAGTCTGTAGATAAGACTCCATATGAGCTATGGAGTGGGTGAAAACCCAACTTGTCTTATCTAAGGATTTAGGGTTGTGAAGCTTATGTTAAGAAATTGACTTCGAACAAGCTAGGCCCAAAATCCTGTAAATGTATATTTGTGGGGTATCCAAAGGAGACCAAAGGATACTATTTCTACCACCTAGAAGAGCGCAAAATTTTTGTGTCTCGATCTAGTGTCTTCCTAGAAAAGGAATATTTTCTAAGAAGTACTAGTGGGAGAAGAGTAGAACTCGATGAAGTTCTAGAACCACAAGATATACTAGACGAAGGACGGGATGATATGCCACAGGAAGTGGTTGAGCATCATGAGGAGGTTACTCCACAATTTGTGGATCAAAGTGAACCACCTCAAGTAGCATAGGAGCTATATAGATCTGGGAGAGTACGCTATGAGCCCGAGAGATACGGTTATCTTGTGACTCAACATGGTGACGTACTAGTCTACCAAGTCGATGAACCCAGAACCTATGAAGACGCTATATCGGATCCACATTCTGTTAAATGGCTTGAAGCCATGAAATCTAAGATGGACTCCATGTACCAAGACCAAGTGTGTTCTTTGGTGGAACCACCTGAAGGGGTAAAACCCATAGGGTGTAAATGGGTCTTCAAGAAGAAGACTGACATGGATGGCAATGTGCATACTTATAAAGCACGGTTGGTTGCCAAAGGTTTCAAACAAATTCATGGCATTGACTATGAAGAAACCTTTTCGCCGGTTGCCATGATTAAATCCATCCGGATGATGCTTGCAATTGCTACATATCATGACTATGAGATTTGGCAAATGGATGTCAAAATTGCTTTCCTGAACGGAAACCTTGAGGAGGATGTGTACATGACACAACCTGATGGTTTCGTTCTTGATAGTCAAGCCAATAAGGTATGCAAGTTGCAGAGATCCATTTATGGACTCAAGCAAGCTTCAAGGAGCTAGAACATTCGTTTTGATGAAGCCGTAAAAGAATTCGGTTTTATCAAGAACGAAGATGAGCCCTGTGTTCACAAGAAAGTGAGTGGGAGCGCAGTAGCATTCCTAGTGTTGTATGTCAATGACATACTTTTGTTATGGAAAGAACTTGCAGTCGGTAAAGACTTGGTTATCCAAGTGCTTCTCCATGAAGGACTTAGGGGAAGCAGCCTACATCCTTAGTATAAAGATCTATCGTGATAGATTGCGCAAGTTGCTTGGCCTAAGTCAGAGTACATATATTGACAAAGTATTGAAAAGATTCAGTATGGAAGAATCCAAGAAGGGATTTCTTCTGATGTCACATGGTGTTTATCTCTCTAAGGAATTGTGTCCTAAAACACAAGATGAGAGAGATAGTATGAAGAGGATCCCATATGCATCAGCAATTGGATCCATCATGTATGCCATGCTATGTACTTGGATTGATGTCTCATGTGCTTTGAGCACTTGTAGTAGATATCAATCAGATCTAGGTGAGCGTCACTGGATGGCTATCAAGAATATTCTTAAGCACCTGAAGAGGACTAAGGATATGTTCTTAGTTTATGGAGGGGAAGATGAGCTCACTGTAAAAGGATACAGTGATGCTAGTTTCCAAATGGACAAAGATGATTATCGATCGCAATCAGGGTTTGTATTTTGTCTCAATAGGAGTGCAGTGAGTTGGCAGAGCTCCAAGCAAAGCACTGTAGCGGACTCTACAATGGAGGCTGAGTATATTGCATTGTCAGATGCGGCCAAGGAGGCAGTCTGGATCAAGTTCGTTACTGAACTTGGTGTGGTTCCCACGATTGTTGATCTTATAGATTGTAATACCCAAGATGTCAAAGGTATGTTCATAACTCAAAATAGTCCTTTAGATGTTAATTTTATGTTACAAAGCATAAAATCTAACTAAGGGCAAAATAGTCGATTCAGTTGGAACAGTATGAATCAATTATCCATAGAAAGGCATTAGGGGTGAAATGGTCATTTTGCCTATGGATAAGCATTGAAAAAGTCAAGGATGAGTAGGCTTTATTGCATTTAATGGCATTAATTAAGTAATAATTATGTCTAGTGTGAAATGACCAAAATGCCCTTATATGAAGAATTAAGGACTTATGAGTTATACAACTAAAATAATTGGGCCAATTGTATAATTTTGAAAATAAATGAAATATTTTCCTATAAATGAGATGAAATTCGTTCAAGCCAAGGGAAAGAGCCTTTCTTCAACATTTCTTCCATTTTCTCTCAAATCTTCCATGAAACAAGCTTTCTTTCTCTAAGTTTTAAAGGAGTTTTGCTTATTTTTTCAAGGAGAACAAGATAGGAGCCTTGGATCTTCAATTTGAAGGGTTTAAGGTAAGGATTAAAAACTTTAGTTTTGATTTGATTTGAAGATTCGAGGTAGATGTTGAGGTATAATGTTATATATGTAGGATTAAGGTGTAAAAGAAGTCAAAGGCAAAGGATTTGTTGGAGGAAGTCTTTAAAAAGGTAAGGAAGAACCTCCCATGACTTTAGGGTTTATGCTAGGGTTTGTGCTAGGGTTTGTAGATTTTTATGAAACCTTAAATTAAGGCTTTAAGGCATAGAATTAGTTGATGGCAAGTGTAGTTGAACTCATTTATTCTACTTATTGCTTTGAATTCATTATACATGAAGTTATTGCTATTTATGTTTTACGAGTTGTTATATTTGATTGAAGAAAATGAAGTGTGGATGCTGATTGTGGCAAAACTTGTAGTATTGGAGGCCACATGGTGTTGAATGGTTGCTATTAGAAGTGTTGAGGTGTTGTTTGCATTAGCTTACAATGTTATAGCAATAATGGATGATTATGGGAATGAGATTTTACACTTCCTTTAAGATGTTAAAGACTATTAAGGGGAGGTTTATTTGATCCATAAGTTGACCTATTGGTTAATGTCAATAGGAATTGATGTGGCATAGTTAATATGAAAATTCGGATTTAGTGAGCTTAGGGGTTTTGTTAACCCTGCTTCAGTATTTCGACCATAACTTGAGTTATAAACATTTAAATTAGATGATTCTTGAAGCATTAGAAAGCTAAGATACAGACCTATAACTTTTATGTTTATGCCAAGAGCCAATTCGTTTGATAAATGGATGGAAAATGGCCTGAAGTATAAACTGGTTATTAAAGTTTAAGATTGAACATGATCAATTCTTATGATTATGAATTGATTATTAATGTATTATTGTAATTATGCCATGTACTAATGTTTACCCATTAGTTAGATGATATTTGAAAGATATACATGGTCATGATGTCAATGCATGATTAATGTTATGAAATGGCATGAAGATGTAATGTAATACATGTTTCAAGATGATGTGTGTGAGCAAGAGGTAATGTAAATGGATTGATAATCCATAGATGAATTAAAAGTATTAAGCTCACCAAAATATGCATTTACATGCCATAAGATATTAGAGATTCATATAGACATGATGGGAAACGCGTAAGCATATCCTCGTATACGGGTTGAGGAAAGATGAATATATGCTTTAGATGCTAAATAACGCGTAAGCACGCCTCCCGATGATATGAGCTCTAGATGAATTTGAGGCTAGATAATATGAAGTGCTTAAGATGCTAAGAAAAGTCCAATTGGCTAGACATTAAATGGTTCATATGCGTTTAGTAGCATTACATGAGTTATGATGCTATTTACATTATGTGATGCTTTATGCTCATGTTAGATGATTTTAGATGTTATGTCATGACTTGTGATATGCGTGTACTATGTTACATACTTATTTGTATGTGTACACATTGATGTTATATAGCCATGGGATAAAATGATGAAAGACATATGAAATAGAAAAAATATATATATATATATATATATATATATATATATATATATATATAAAATAAAAGGGGAAGTATCCCTAGATGTAAAAGATAAGTGATGTGTTAACAAATATGTTTAAATAAAGATCAAATAGCACATTTAGAATGAAACGGATCATTCCTTACTGAGCGATTAGCGCTCACCCTATTATTGTTGATTTCTTTGCAGGTAGATTAGAAGCGAGGGATGCTAGAGACGGCAGGGCTACACGTGAAGGGAGATGATTTATTATCATCTTGATGTTTTTATCTTGATGTAAATAATGTAAATGATAAATATTTATGAAACACCTTTTGGAATAGTCCACCTTATAAATATGTTTCGAATGTGTATGTTATGGATACATTTTTAAAGTTTTGAAATTATATGTTTGGATGCTGCATGACATTTTATATGCATGTATTGGATATTGCTATTATTATCCTTACACAGATATTTTTTCTAAATACAACTCATTTTCCGGACATGTATCCTCGAGATTCTTATTGAGGGATATTCAGAGGATACCTGACTGTGACTTTAAAAAAAAAAAAAAAAAAAAGGTGTTTTAAGATGTTTTCCATTATAGAGTTAGGCATTTATGAGAGTCGATGACAGTTCCCTCATGTAAAGTTCTGCTGCTCAAGTTGTCCAATCGCTGTAAATATGTTTACCTGATTTATGTAAGGATTGATTAGATGATTAACGTTATATGGGTGACTGTGATAGGGAATAAATATGAGGAAAACCAGGAGAATGGATCCAGGTCGCAGTGATGCTTCGAATGCACAAGATGTTCCAACTGCACCTGAAGCTTCTAACCCAGCAGTTGCTACTTCAAGCGCTTCGGGTTTAGATGTTGCAACATTGGAGCGTATGATCCAAGAGGCTGTTAATAGAGCTTTAAGGAGAACCCCGCCGAAAAGTACAAGTACTCCGGTGACAACAGGAACAACCAATGTATTACCAAGTCAAGTAATAGGGACAAGTACGCCAGAAGCAATGGTTGCCCCAAAGCAGATTGAACCAATTTATGGCCTCTCAAGTAAACATCAGCCTCCAGAATTTAGTGGTACTAATGATCTAGTAGTAGTCGAACAATGGATCAAGTTGGTGGAGAAAGCTACTGCTCTATTTCCTATGACAGATCAAGAGAATATCCGGTATGCTACATACCTGTTGAGAGGAGATGCTATGACATGGTGGGAGCTTATGGAGCAGACTCAAGATACCACCACTCTCACTTGGTCAGGGTTCAAGGAATTGTTTGAGGAGCAGTACCGGACAACAGACATGATATCCTCAAAACTGCAAGAGTTTATTAGTCTGCAACAAGGAAATATGACGGTCAAAGAGTATTCAATCAAGTTCAACTCCTTGGCTAAGTTTGCACCCACACTGGTCAGTACACTAATAATCCGTGGATTATACCATTTTTATTAGACTTTTTAGTCGGATTTCAGGTATTTTCTAGTTCATTTTGACCTGAATTGTTGCTTAATTCTTTACATTTCATGTTTCAGGTTAAAATGGACATTTTGAGCTAATAAAGACAGAGTTGGAAATTCTGGACTCGGAAGTAAGCGGATCTTAGAAGTTAGGAGAGTTCTGAAGCAGGGTAAAGCACTATGAAGCTTGTTCCCAAGGGAGAGCACCGAAGATCGAAGAATCAAGCGAAGATGCAAGCAAATAGGCAATTCTGTAAATTCAGAATTGCTCAGGAAGCTTCGCCGCGGTGAAGTGCACCAGTCACGCACCAAGTTTGCTTCTTTCTTCACCGCGGTGATGGTTGTAATTTCCAGTTTTGTAAAACGCACAGTTTAACTTCTGCGTGTTTTTCTGAGGAATTTAGGGCGAGGTATAAATGAAAACACTTAGCCTTTTTGTAGAGGGTTGGAATAGGGTTAGAGCAGCTTTTTACATTTCCTTAGTTTTCATTTAAGGAATTTGGTAGATTGAACAAGGGTAAAGATTTGATTTCGAACCAGAGGATTCGTCATTTTGGGGAGATTTCTTATCTTTTCTTTTATTTTCATTATGTTGAACTTTAGTATTTCCGTTTCTTTCAATTGTGTTGTTGATTCAGCCATGAACTAACCCATTTTGGGTTAGGGTTTTGATTGTAGTTTGGGATTTTATGGGTTAAGTTATTGATTATTTTCTTTTCATATGATTTTGCTTTGATTGTGTGTTTACTCTGCATTTACTGGTTTTATGTGATGAACATGATGAGATTGAGAAATGAATCATGTTAGGCTTCTTGGGTAATCACCATTGTAGTATTGGATGCTAGAGATAGATTCAAGAACCAACGAAATCATTTTAGGATTCTTGCACTTAATGAGCTTAGAATTATTAACTTTCAATTTGTTGGGTGCGGAAGGTTAATAGGGAAGAGTAGGAAAACATAGCCTGAGAAGGTATGTTTGACACTTTAGAGAGTTCGATTTACAATCAATGCTTATGAATATGATTTTAGCTTAATTCATTAGGTTTAACCCATAAAATCCGAATGAAGTCAAAACCCTACCCGTTTGTTGAATTGATTTTTATCCATGTTTCACATCTTGCATTCTTAGTTAATTCGTAGTTTAGTAATTTTGTTTTAGTAATAGGTTAAATTGCTCCTATTAATCCAAAAGAATTCGGTTGCTCTAACTTGAAAATGGTAAAAAAACTTAGTGCTTAGCGAACAATCCTCGTGGGAACGATACTCACTCATCATTATATTACTTGTGCGACTAGTATACTTGCTACAGTTGCATGTTGTAGTAAATACGCATCAAGTTTTTGGTGCAGTTGCCGGGGATTTTGTTTTAAGTTAACATTGAGTTTTTCTATAGTTAGCTAGATTGGAGTTTTTATTTCTGTTTTCATCATTATCTGTTGTATTCTCGTTGTTAATTTTCAATTGGTTTGTGATCTCACCTTCCTTCATTTCTTTTCGTGCAGTTTATGCAAAGAGCGAGATGTCAGCCAGTGGTTCCTGTTAATCTTGAGATTGAGAGAACCGCCAGACTACTGAATAGAGAGAGAAGAGAAAGAGAGGATATCGTGATTGAAACAGAAGAAATAGTTGTTGAGATGGCAGAACCAGAGAACAGGACATTAAGGGAATTTTCGGTTCCCACGGTTAATGGCAGTGGGTCGAGTATTACTAGGCCTATGGTGCAAGCCAACAACTTTGAGATTAAGTCGGCAATCATCCAAATGATCCAGCAGTCGGTAAGGTTTAATGGTGATTTGAAGGAAGATCCGAATCAGCATATTGCAAATTTCTTGGAAATTTGTGACACCTTCAAATCGAACGGAGTATCAGATGATGCCATTAGACTGAGGTTATTCCTATTCTCATTAGGGGATAAAGCAAAGGGGTGGTTAATGGCACTACCACCGGGAACTATCACAACTTGGAATGATCAGATTAGGGATTACAAGACATATCACACACGCCTCTCTCTCTTCTCTCTTGGGGTGGATTTTCGTTTTTCCTTTGAATATTCGTGATGGCCATGAGCGGCTAAACTTTTATAACTTGGTCGAAGGAAACAGAGGCCTCGAAATCAATAAATCTATGAGATCTATCTGTTTTTAGTGTTCAATTTTATGCTTTGAGTATTGGATGTTCTTCTATGCTTATTTTAATGATTGTTTCATTTAATTTCTAGGAGGCCTACTAGGTTATTATTTGTTACAATCTACAGCTAAGTTAGATATCAAATCCGTAATTGTTTGATCCCTCTAACTTGTGAAGCAATCAGGGTTATTAATTTACTACGTTAGGAATTAGTAATCTTAAGAGGAACACTCGACTAAATTAAATACAACCGCTTGAGTTTGTGTTGTTTAGCTTCATCAATCTCTCTAATTCTTAAGGCTGCCATTAGATTAAATCTTTAGCGCTTGTCTAGGGTTGTTTAATGGTAAGATTAATTAAGATTGCTTGTTTCCTAATTAATTACAATTAAGGAGAGATAGGAAAATAGTTCCAACGGTGAATATTCAAAGTAAGAATTGATTTACTTTTGCATCAATGATCAGTTGTAAGATTCCGATGGTGGATGTTGATGGAGACCAAGTTTCATTATATTAATTGATTTCGAATTGAATTGTTTTTGTTTTTGTTTTTGGCTAAGATTGTTTTCTGTTTTACTCAAAACCCCCCAGCCTTATGATGCGTGTTTCCTACAACAAGCAAAATGTAGCAAGTATACTAATTGCACAAGTAATAAAATGATGAGTATAGTATCGTTCCCACGAGGATTGTTAGCTAAGCACTAAGTTTCCTAATGTTATCAAGTTGAAGCAAACGACTTCTTTGGATTGATGGGAGCTAATTCTAATTAAACTTAACAATAAATTTTAAATTAAAATTTAACTAAGAATGCAATATTAAAACACGAATAATCAATTCAAGTAAAACAGGTAGGGTTTTGACTTCATTTGGATTTTATGGGTTAAACCTAAAAATTACACTACAATCACATTCATACGCAATGGTTGTAAATCGAACTCACTAAGATGTTAAACATACCCTCTCGGGCTATGTTTTCCTATTCATCCTTATTAACCTTCCGCACCCAACAATTTGAAGGTTAACAATTCCAAACTCATTAAGCAAAAGAATCCTACAATGATTTCATTAATTCTTGAATCTATCTCTAGCATCCAATACTATAATGGTGATTACCCAAGAAGCCTAACATGACTCATTTCTCAATCTCATCATGTTCATCACATAAAGCATTAAAACTCAGAGTAAACACACAACCAAAGCATACTCATATGAAAATAAAACAATCAAACACTTAACCCATTAAAAATCCAGACTACAATCAAAACCCTAACCCAAAAATGGTTAGTTCATAGCTAAATTAATAATACAAAAACGAAAAACGCAAATAATCAAGTTCAACATAATGAAACTGAGATAAAAGATAAGAAATCTCCCCAAAAGATGAATCCCTTAGTTAGAATCGAATCTTCACCCTTGTTACAATAAAAAATCGCTCAAAAACTCATCCAAAGAATATGTAAAAGCTGTTTAACCTAAAAACGAAGACTCCTGGACAAAAGGCTCAGTTTTTCTTTTATACCTTGCCCAAATTACCCAGCCAAAAACACGCACAAAGTAAAACTGTGCGTTTAACAAAACTGCAAGTAATGATCGTCGCCGCGATGAAGAAAGAAATAGATCTGGAGTGTGTTTGGCGTACTACGCCGCGGCGAAGGACAAATCTTCGCTCGAGCGAAGCTGCTTGAAAAGTTCCTGAATTTACAGAACTGCTACTCTGCTTGCTTCTTCGATTCTCGATGCTCTCCCTTTGGAACAAGCCTCATTGTGCTTTATCCTGCTTCAGAACTCTCCTAACTTCTGAGATCCGCTAACTTCTAAGTCAAAAACTTCAAATTTTGTCCTTATTTGCTCAAAAATGTCCATTTTAACCTGAAACACAAAATGTAAAGAATTAAAGAACAATTCAGGTCAAAATGCACCAAAAAGTACCTGAAATCCGAATAAAAAGTCTAAAGAAAACTGTATAATCCACGGATTATCAAATACCCCCAAACTAAAGATATGCTCGTCCTCGAGCATACGGTACTAAATCAACGGAAACAAAAACACAGACAATGACGAAGACACAAAACACACAACAAAACTGGAAAATGAGCAAAACTAACAAGACTCAAATTCAACAAACAAATTGCCTAGAAATTGCACAAGCCTCAAAAGTTGTTGAAAAATTATAATAAGGAAATATTCAACACTCCAAGAAGTTATAAGCATTATCGACTGTCTTCCTCAATCGGTCCACCAAGTAGGTGATCCCCACTTCAATCCACATTTCAACTTCCCGGATTATTTTATGCAAAAATGTAAAGTTTATCAAATGGTGACGGACTCCATAAGCCTAAATATCGAACTACTCTCCCCTAATGAGGACTAAACAAAGATGAGAATCAAAAGGTCTTTGCAAGCTTGTAACGTTAGGCTCGGGTAGTGAGCTCCAAGGAAAACGATAGGATAAACAAAGTAAGAGAACTCGGTTTTCCTCGTGCAAACACTAAGAGCTACATCAATCTCCACTTTCTTTCTCAACCACCAATCAAAGTGTCAACCATTTTACAACCCTCAAACTTATGCATTTCTTATTTTTGAATTTGAATTGAACTAAATAAATTCTTTTTTTTTTTCTTTCTTTTCCTTTTTTTTTTTTTTTAAATACAAATATTTACAATAACATTGAGGTCTATCACCCCTTCTTCCTACCCTTTTTGCAACCCCCAAACTTAAAATTTTGGTCCATCACTTATTCACACACATCTTAAAGCTCTTTTGTGTCATACATTAGGTCCATAATTCTCCTAAAGGGTATGATAAAGTGTTTAGGGTATAGGGATTGGACAATTTTTGGTTTGCAAGGAAAATAAGGCAATGATAATCTCATAAGGCTCAAATGGGTAACTAGGGAAAGATTCATTCATGGGTCGGCTGGAAAGGCTCAAACGTTCCGAAAAATGCCTAAATCATTTCCTCAACAATGTCTAATCCTAGAATTTCACCTCAAGCACTTCTCTACTAGGTTCTAGAGTCCACCAACATTATCAAACTTCACCTAACCACATAAAATGAATCTAAGCATGCCGAAATAAATGAAAATGGTGGCTGAACCACTCAACAAACCTCAATCAAAACTCAGTCAATAAACATAAACTTGAAGCAATGCTTAACATTTTCCAAAAATAATATCACAACAATTCTAGTTTCATCATAGACTTATGCAATTCATCATCGGCAAAAACAATCAAACTAAAGAAAATAACTAAAGTTTTTTTTTTTTTTTTTTTCGTTTAAGGTGTACTGGCGTTGTTATACCGTAGGTTGCCTTGCACGCTAGGCGCTTTTAAGGCGGGTTCTGGTTTCCAGCCGGTATACCCTTAAACCAAGCTTTATTTCTATTTCCTACCCCCAAACTTAAAATGACATTGTCCCCAATGTTCCATTATGCAAAAATCAGGAATAGAAAATAATAAAAACAACAAAGGTACGAGAATGCTCCCTGGTTAATCCGTGAAGTGTCGCTCCATAATGAACACCCGGTCTCGGACTTTTCATCACCCATAATCTGTCAAAACAATTGAAATTGTGGTTTCCCTTATGTTAGCACAAATTCACAACTAACTTGAAAATATTACATTCTAATCTCGTCCCTTCAACAGTCTACAAATTAAAAGCAACAACTAAACAACTAAACAAAATCCAAAACCAAAATAAAACTGAGTTTAATGTTTCAAATGGACACAAAATTAAATGAAAACAAATAAACAAAAACAAAAACAAAACAGGTGCTCTGGTTCAATCTTGTTCTTCCTCTTCTTCCTTTTCTTCCTCATCTTCCTCATCTTCCTCGGAGTCCATCCACTCATCCGAGTTCTAGTCGGCCTATTGATATGTGAAAGTGTCAACATTAAGCTCCTTGAAGCTATTCGTTAGCAGCTCATGCATCATCTCAATCTGCTCTACCATCCAATCCTGACGTCTCTTCATGTATTTCATTAAGCCCATCATTTCCTGCATCATCTCTTTCTGTGAACCTGTGGAGCTGGATGATGTGGCAAGGCTTGTTCTCTGCCTTTTTGCCCCCGCTCTTGGTTGCACAGATTCCGAACGATCAAGGTGTTTCTTGTAATATTCTAAGTCTAGAATTGGAGCAGCATGAATGCGATGCTCGTCATCCTGAACCTTGACTCCAGCTTTAAGGCATAGGGCTGTGATAAGATGCGAGAAACCGTAACTTGCTCGCCCCCGTTTTGCTGCTAGCTTGATGCTGTTCAAAATCATGTCTCCCACATCAATACTCTTCCCTGTGGCAATCGAGTAGAGCAGAAGTGCCTTCTTGTGAGTCACGGTGCTGTAATCCGATTCCGACATTAGTTTCGCATAGACAAAATATTGCCATAGCCGAGCCATCGGTGTCAACTACATGCCCTTAAGAGTCTTTTTCTGATTTCTTTGACACTTCCCACTCTGCACCCGGTTTTGCAATAACTGGAAGGATTAAGCTGTCATCAATCTGTGATCTCTTGAACTGCACATACTCATCATTGAGGATTTCAGGCAAGTGATAGAAATCATTGATCTCCTTTCCTGTAAATGGCACTTCCTCCCCTCTTACAGAAACAATATCTTCCTTACACTCCGGGAGATTGGCATAGAACTCCCTTACTAGCACCACAATGCACCAACCGCTCGAGCTCGCAAAAACATGTCCCAACGTCTCCCTCTACTCCAGCCAAAGGCCTGAGTAGCGGTTAAACCGTGCTCTGGGATAATCCCCTTATCCTTTCTTTGGATTGCCGCCTCATACCTTTTGCGGGCTTCATCATTCACAAACCGGTTGTCAACATTCTTCCCTTTACTCTTACTCTTGCCCTTGTATGGTTGCTTAATTTTCGGAGCCATTGTTCACAATTTAACTTCAATCCAAAAAAAAAAAAATTCACCCAATAAATCAGACCTAGTTGTTCAACACAATTAAGTCAATCCTGCAAAAACAACCAACACTTCCAAAAATTCGCAATTCACCCCCCAAACTTCAAATTTTCAATTCAACACAAACACTCCAAAAAATCAAAACCAACACTCCTAACAATCACTATATGCACAAATAACTCTTCCTCAAGCAATATCAATCTCAAAATCACCCAAAAATCCTCAAGTCAATCGCAATAAAATTTTCAGATCTATGATTAGAAACTTGAAATTTTTCGATAAAAAGCTTTAGGTTATTGAGAGCTTACCAAAATGAAGGAGTATTCGCCACCAATTGAACCGTAAACAACCGAGATTGAAAAGCCCCAAATTTTCGTGAAATTTTCGCGAAAATTGTTGTTGAAATGGGTTGTTTTGGTGTTTAGGAATGTTATGGAGTAAGAAAATTGGTTGGAAAAACACTAGGGAAGCAAAAGATGGAAGTTTGAAAAATTCTCTCTCAAGTGAACATGCAAGGCGGCGTGAAGAATGAAAAAGAAAAAGTGAGTGTTTATGGAAAAGCTTCATCGCCGCGGCGACGTTCTTCGTTCATGAACCCTAAAAAAATTTCCCAGGTTTCGCCGCGGCAAAGAAAAATCCTTCGCCAGGGCGAAAACTTCCCGAGGATACAAGGCTCACTTCGCCCCGGCGAAGAAAATTTCTTTGCCGCGGCAAAATGCCTTAGCCAAATTTCCACAAATTTTATTTCACCTTCTTCGCCGCGGCGAAAACGTCCAGGAGCTAACCCAATTTTCAGGTCTCTTCGCCGCGGCGAAGTCTGGAACATTTTCATACCTTTTCTTCGTCACAATGCTTCGCCGCGGCGAAGAATGCTTCTTCACCCCGGCGAAGTCTGGAGCATTTTAATTCCTTTCTTTGGCTAAAGACTTCACCTTAAACACCCAAAAACAAAAACATAAAAATTTATAAAAACTCATAATGAAATTAAACAAAATCGAACAACCAAAATGAAAAGCAAAAAGTTAAAAACACTTGGGTTGCCTCCCAAGAAACGCTTGTTTATAGTCGAAAGCTCGACTCTCTCAATCCTTCAAGTTGGGATGTCTAGCCGGATTGGGATGGATTTGCAACTCATCACCCTGGTGTGCTGTCGTAGGCAACCAAGATTAAAAACCTTCCTAACCTAACTACTGAACTGTAAATAGGGTAAGCAAGGGTCGATCCCACGAAGAGTGTCTAGCCAAATTTTTGATGATGTGAATAAGGCTGGGGGGGTTTTGAGTAAAATAGAAAACTATCTTAGCAAAAATCAAAACAAAAACAATTTAAATCGAAATCAATTAATAAACGAAACTTGGTCTCCGTCAATGTCCACCATTGGAATCTTACAACTGATCATTGATGCAAAATTAAATCAATTCATACCTGAATATTCACCGTTGGAACTATTTTCCTATCTCTCCTTAATCGTAATTAATTAGGAAACAAGCGATCTTAATTAATCTTACCACTAAACAACCCTAGACAAGCGCTCAAGATTTAATCTAATGGCAGCCTTAAGAATTAGAGAAATCGATGAAGCTAAACAACACAAACACAAGCGATTGTATTTAATTTAGTTGAATGTTCTTCTTAAGATTATTAATTCCTGACACAGCAAATTATTAACCCTAATTGCTTCACAAGTTAGATAGATCAAACAATTACGGATTTGATATCAAACTCAGCAGTAGATTACAACAAATAATACACTAGTAGGCCTCCTAGTAATTAATTGCATCAATCATGAAGATATGCACAGAATAGCATTCAATACTCAAACACAAAAATTGAACATTAAAATAAAATAGATTAGATCTCACAGTTGGTTGATTCCGAGGTCTCTGTTTCCGACGACCAAGTTACAAAAGCTTTAGCCGCTCATGGCCATAATCCAAACTCAAAAGAAAGAAAAATTCCAGAACAGAGAAGAGAGAGACGTGGTCCCCCTCTAAAAACCCTAATCTGATCCCTTTGCAAAAATCTAGTTTTTTTAGAATTCAAATCCCACTCAATCTCCTAAAAGAAATATTCTCCTATCCTAAAATAACATTAATCCTAATTAATTTAAAATAAGATAGAGTCCTAAAATAAAATAGGAAAGTGGTGATTCTGAGCTGTAACTTGCATGCCACATGTCTCCAATAATAAATTGCCCAATTGATTTGCATGACAAGGCAGAATGTTCCAGGACGTCCAGTGCAGATGCATCAACTTCAAGCTCGATTAAAACCTTGATGCAGCGAGTATCTATCAAAAATCAAAACATGAAAGTTTTAGATCTATTTCTTAGCGTTCCACAGCATTTTGAATCATCTCAATCGGAGCTAGGATGAGAGAGTTATTCCCAGATTACGAAACAACGTCGAAACTGTCCGAATTCATTTAATTAGTTCCGTTTTGCAATTAACGCCTCCATTTGCATCCTAAATCAAAATAGAATAATAATGAGTATATTTAGGCAGAAAATAGGTATAAAAGACTAGACATTAAGGGGGTAAATATGACATTTTGCATTCCCATCACACCCCATCAATGTATGGCTTCAATCTCTGTCCATTAACTGTGAACGTGCCATTATCTTCATGTGTCACTTCTATTGCTCCGGATGCGTAAATCCTCATAATAGTGAATGGTCCGGACCATCTAGACTTAAGTTTTCTAGGAAAAAGCCTAAGTCTAGAATTGAACAACAACACCTTTTGTCCAACTTCCAAAACCTTCCTGCGGATGTGCTTGTCATGCCACCTTTTTGTCTTCTCTTTATAAATTCGGGCATTTTCATATGCTTCGAGACGAAACTCATCGAGTTCGTTCAAAGTCAGCATCCTCTCTTCTCCAGCGGCTTTCAAGTCCATGTTCAGTTGCTTGACGGCCCAGTATGCTTTATGTTCAAGTTCTACCGGCAAGTGGCACACCTTCCCAAAAACCATCCTAAATGGCGACATACCAATCGGAGTCTTAAAGGCAGTTCGATAAGCCCATAATGCATCATCCAGCTTCCGTGACCAATCTTTCCTAGATGCATTAACTGTCTTTTCCAAAATCTCCTTGAGTTCTCTATTCGACAGTTCCACTTGCCCGCTCGTTTGTGGATGGTATGGTGTTGCAATTCTATGTGTCACTCCATATTTACTCAAAGTGCATCCATTTGCCTATTGCAAAAATGAGATCCTCCATCACTAATGATTGCCCGTGGTACCCCAAACCTTGAGAAAATATTCTTTCTCACAAACTTAATCACTACCCTAGCATCATTAGTCGGCAATGCTACTGCCTCAACCCACTTTGACACGTAATCCACCGCTACTAAGATAAATGTGTTCCCAAAAGAACTTGGGAAAGGGCCCATGAAATCAATCCCCCACAAATCAAAAAGCTCAACTACCAAGATATTGTTCAACGGCATCTCATCTCTTTTTGAAACATTACCCATCCATTGACATTGGTCACACTCTTGAATCATCCGAAAGGAATCCTTAAAGAGGGTTGGCCAATAAAACCCTGATTGTAAAACCTTGGCTGCTGTTCTAGCTCCCCCAAAATGGCCACCTACTTCTTTCTCGTGACAATGCCGTAGAATGCTTTCCATCTCCTCCTCCGGGACACATCTCCGTATTATTTGATCAGCACAATGTCGGTAAAGAAAAGGTTCTTCCCAAAAATAGTACTTCAAATCTGAGAAGAATTTTCTCTTTTATTGATATGTCATACCACTTGGGAGCACCCTTGATGCCAAATAGTTTGCAAAATCCGCATACCATGGTGCTTCCTCCACTCTCATCAACTTCTCATCCGAAAATGTTTCTGTAATTGGCAATTCCTCCTCATTTCCCTTGATTGGTCTCTTGATCCTCAACAAGTGATCAACCACCACATTTTTCGACCCCTTTTTGTCCCAAATTTCCAACTCGAACTCCTGAAGTAGTAAAATCCATCTTATCAGCTGAGGTTTTGCTTCTTGCTTTGCCAATAGGTGTCTGATTGCTGAATGGTCCGTGTATACGATCACCTTTGCACCTAACAAATAAGATCGGAACTTGTCAAAAGCAAAAACTACAGCCAACATTTCTTTTTCAATGGTGGTGTAATTCAATTGTGCATCAACGAGTGTTTGCTAGCATACTAAATTACATGTAAAACTTTGTTTTTCCTCTGTCCTAAAACTACCCCTAAAGCAAAATCACTAGCATCACACATCAATTCGAAAGGTAGTCCCCAATCGGGAACTGTAATAATAGGTGCAAATACTAATAATTTTTTTAGAGTTAGAAAGGCATGCATGCAATCATCATTAAAGTCAAAAACAACATCTTTATTCAACAAATTGCAAAGGGGTTTAGAAATCTTAGAAAAATCCTTGATGAAGCGTCTGTAAAACCCCGCATGCCCTAAGAAACTTCGGACTGCCTTGACATTTGATGGTGGTGGTAGCTTCTCAATCACTTCTGTCTTTGCTCGATCAACTTCTATTCCATCCTTGGAGATCCTATGTCCGAGCACAATTCCTTCCTTGACCATGAAGTGACATTTCTCCCAGTTCAGCACCAAGTTTGTCTCCTTACATCGCTGCAAAACAAAAGAGAGATTAGTTAGACAGCTATCAAATGATGAACCAAAAACTGAGAAGTCATCCATGAAGACTTCTATAAACCGTTCCACCATGTCTCCAAAGATTGACATCATGCATCTTTGGAATGTTGCTGGTGCATTGCATAACCCAAATGGCATCCTTCGGTAAGCAAAGGTGCCGTAGGGGCAAGTGAAGGTCGTTTTCTCTTGATCCTCAAGAGCGATGGCAATCTGATTATATCCTGAATACCCATCTAGGAAACAGTAATAGGCATGTCTTGCCAACCTCTCCAACATCTGATCAATGAAAGGTAATGGAAAATGATCCTTCCTTGTCGCCTCATTCAATTTACGGTAATCAATGCATACTCTCCAGCCCGTCACCGTCCTCGTTGGTATCAACTCGTTACTCTCATTCCTTACCACCGTAATACCTCCCTTCTTCGGAACCACTTGTACCGGGCTCACCCATGGGCTATCGGAAATCGGGTAAATAATCCCCGCATCTAAGAGTTTCACCACCTCCTTTCTCACCACTTCCTTCATCGAAGGATTCAATCTCCGTTGTGGTTGCACCCTAGGCTTAAATCATCCTCCATGAGTATCTTATGCATGCAAAATGATGGCGAGATACCTCTAATGTCTAAGATGGTCCATCCAATTGCTAGTTTATGTTCCCTCAACACCCTAATCAATCGCTCTTCCTCTAATGTACTCAAATCAGAACTGATAATCACCGGGAAGGTTTCTGAGTCTCCAAGATAAGCATATTTGAGGTTGGAAGGTAAAGGTTTCAATTCAAGCTTTGGAGGTTCTTCATTTTTCTCCTTCTCCTTTTCTTTGTCAAAATCAAACTCCTCAAATTCTATATCTTGACCCTTATCAATCGGTTGAAGTGCTTCTAACATCCTAGCACAATCATTCCTCTCCGACTCTTCTACCTCTACTGTTTTTGAATTGGCTATACACGTTTCTAGAGGTAACTGTGAGGTGTTTTCTTCAATAGTGTCCACAACCAGTTTATCCACCACATCGACACTAAAACATGAATCCGATTCAGACGGAAACTTCATTGCCTCAAAAACATTGAAAGTTACTGTCTCATCTTGAACCCTCAACAAGAATCCCTTCCCTTCCCGCCATTGATCAGTTGCTTTCCCGTGGCCAAGAATGGTCGGCCTAAAATGAGAGGAATTTCCTTATCCTCTTCCATGTCCAACACCAAATCTGCTGGAAAAATTATCTTCCCCACCTTTACCAATACATCCTCTACTATCCCCCTTGGGTGTTTTATTGACCTATCCGCTAATTGCAACGACATGGTCATTGGCTTTACTTCACCAATTCCCAATCTCCTGAAAACAGAAAAGGGCATCAAATTAATGCTAGCTCCTAGATCACACAAAACACGATCAAATGTAATATCTCCTATAATACAAGGAATAGTAAAACTCCCTAGATCTTTGAGCTTCGGGGGTAACTTCTTCTAGAGGATGGCACTACACTCCTCCGTGAACATCACCGTTTCCTCATCTTCTAACTTCCTTTTGTTCGATAAGATTTCCTTCAGGAACTTCGCATAACTCGGCATCTGCTGCAATGCATCTGCAAAAGGAATTTTAATGTGCAATTTTTTAAAAATTTCAATAAACTTTGAAAATTGCTTATCCTAATTCTTTTTCTTCAATCTCTAAGGAAAAGGCACGGGTGGGGTATGATGTGCCAACTCTGGTGGTATCTCTGGAAATGGCAATTTATCCTTCTTCTTTTGCCTTTCATCCTTTTTGTTTTTCTCATTCTCCAAACCACTTGGTTTCTCTTCAGCTTCAATTTCCTCATCAACTTCCTCTTTAGATTTTTCCTTTTCAGTTTCTTTCCTTTCAGTTTGTTCAACCTCATCCAAAACTGTCCCACTCCTCAACATAATGGCATTTGCTTACTCATGTGGGTTAGTAACTGTACTGCTTGGTAAGGAACCCTACGGTCTCTCATTTAGCTTCTCGGCCAATTGGCCCATCTGTACCTCCAGATTCTGAATGGACGCCCCTTGATTTCTGAAATTCGTCCTCGTCTCATTCATGAATCTCGTGGTTTCCTGCATAAATTTCCCAAACATATCCTCCAACTTCGACACTCTTTGATCTCCCGGTTGATTAGTCACCCCTGATTGGTTATTTGGAACTGTCCTTTGGTTCCATTGAGTATTTTGCTGGTTCTGATTTCCCCAAGCCAGATTTGGATGATTTCTCCACCCCAGGTTGTATGTGTTGGAGAACGGGTTGTTTGGTTGTCTTTGATTTCCTGCCAAGTAATTTACTTGCTCCATTGATGAAGATGACAAAGCAAATGTGTTCCCAACTTGACACTCGCTGCTCACATGGTTCCCTGCGCAAAAATCACACGTTAGTTGAGGTGCTTGTATAGAGTTTACCCGCATAGTTTCCAACTATTTTTGAAGTCTTGTGAGTTCAATGAGATGGTCAGAAGGCATCAACTTCATGAAAACCCGAAGATTTCCTTGATGTTGCTCTCTCATTCGGTCTTTGATAATTGTTGCTTGCCAAAACCTCAAGCAACTCATAAGCCTCCTCTGGTGTCTTATTCTGCAAGGCCCCTCCCTCCCCGAAGCCGCATCCACCATGGTTTGCACATTACCCATCAACCCATTGTAGAACGCTTTGGACTTGAAGCCAAACCTAGGCAACCCATGGTGTGGACACTTCCTCATTAACTCCTTGTATCTCTCCCAAGCCTCATACAATGACTCGGAATCCTCTTGTAGAAATGATGTGATATCATTTCTCAATTTCGCTGATTTAGCTGGAGGAAAGAACTTGGTAAGGAATTTATGTGCTAGCTCATTCCAAGTTGTTATTGTTCCCGGTGGTAATGCCATTAACCACCCCTTGGCTTTATCTCCCAATGAGAATGGGAATAATCGCAGCCCGATAGCATCATCCGACACTCCATTTGACTTGAAGGTGTCACAAATTTCTAAGAAATTTGCAATATGCTGATTCGGGTCTTCCTTCAAATTACCATTAAATCTAACCGACTGCTGGATCATCTGAATGATTGCCGGCTTGATTTCAAAGTTGTTTGCTTGCACTGTAGGTCTAGTAATACTCGACCCACTACCATTCACTGTAGGAACTGAAAATTCCCTTAGTGTCCTGTTTTCTGGTTTAGCCATTTCAACAACTATTTCTTCTGCTTCTAACCCTAAACCCTCTCTTTCTCTTCTCTCTCTGATACGTCGTCTAATGTTTCTCTCAAGCTCAAGATCAACAGGAACCACTGGTTGACGTCTCGCTCTTCGCATAAACTGTACGAACAAAAGTGAAGGAAAGTGAGATCACAAACCAATTGAAAATTAAAAACAAAAAAAAAAACTCCAATCTAGCTAACTATAGAAAGACTCAATGTTAACTTAAAACAATCCCCGGCAACGGCGCCAAAAACTTGATGCGTGTTTCCTACAACATGCAAAATGTAGCAAGTATACTAATCGCACAAATAATAAAATGATAAGTATAGTATCATTCCCACGAGGATTATTAGCTAAGCACTAAGTTTCCTAATGTTATCAAGTTGAAGCAAACGAATTCTTTGGATTGATGGGAGCTAATTCTAATTAAACTTAACAATAAATTTTAAACTAAAATTTAACTAAGAATGCAATATTAAAACACGGATAATCAATTCAAGTAAAACAGGTAAGGTTTTGACTTCATTTGGATTTTATGGGTTAAACCTAAAAATTACACTACAATCACATTCATACGCAATGGTTGTAAATCAAACTCACTAAGATGTTAAACATACCCTCTCGGGCTATGTTTTCCTATTCATCCTTATTAACCTTCCGCACCCAACAATTTGAAGGTTAACAATTCCAAACTCATTAAGCAAAAGAATCCTACAATGATTTCATTAATTCTTGAATCTATCTCTAGCATCCAATACTATAATGGTGATTACCCAAGAAGCCTATCATGAATCATTTCTCAATCTCATCATGTTCATCACTTAAAGCATTAAAACTCAGAGTAAACACACAACCAAAGCATACTCATATGAAAATAAAACAATCAAACACTTAACCCATTAAAAATCCAAACTACAATCAAAACCCTAACCCAAAAATGGTTAGTTCATAGCTAAATTAATAATACAAAAATGAAAAATGCAAATAATCAAGTTCAACATAATGAAACTGAGATAAAAGATAAGAAATCTCCCCAAAAGATGAATCCCTTAGTTAGAATCGAATCTTCACCCTTGTTACAATCAAAAATCGCTCAAAAACTCATCCAAAGAATATGTAAAAGCTGTTTAACCTAAAAACGAAGACTCCTGGACAAAAGGCTCAGTTTTTCTTTTATACCTTGGCCAAATTACCTAGCCAAAAACACGCACAAAGTAAAATTGTGCGTTTAACAAAACTGCAAGTAATGACCGTCGCCGCGGCGAAGAAAGAAACAAATCTTCGCCGGGGCGAAGCTGCTTGAAAAGTTCTGAATTTACAGAACTGCCACTTTGCTTGCTTCTTCGATTCCTTCTTCGATTCTCGATGCTCTCCCTTTGGAACAAGCCTCATCGTGCTTTATCCTACTTCAGAACTCTCCTAACTTCTGAGATCCACTAACTTCTAAGTCAAAAACTTCAAATTTTTTCCTTATTTGCTCAAAAACATCCATTTTAACCTGAAACACAAAATGTAAAGAATTAAACAACAATTCAGGTCAAAATGCACCAAAAAGTACCTGAAATCCGAATAAAAAGTCTAAAGAAAACTGTATAATCCACGGATTATCACCTTATTCACATCATCGAAAATTCGGCTAGACACTCTTCGTGGGATCGACCCTTGCTTACCCTATTTACAGTTCAGTAGTTAGGTTAGGAAGGTTTTTAATCTTGGTTGCCTACGACAGCACACCAGATTTTGGCGCCGTTGCCGGGGAGTGATTCTAGTTGATTTTTTTTGTTTTTGTGATTTTTGTGATTTTTTATTGCGTTTTTGTTATTTTTTTTTTATTTTGAAAAAAAAAAAAAAAAAACCGTGAATGACGATATCTTGTTTTGGATGAACAGTAGTACTATTCATAAGGACAATTTTGATTGAATTAGGAGTGTTATGAGTACCCGTTTCGAAGAAAACAAAATTCTAAGCAACACTAGAAAAGTTTCTAGCCCCACCCTCTTGAGGCCAAATTCGAATTTTTTGATAGGGTTTTTGGCCTTTTTGTGCTTCTGGTCATATAAAAAAAAAAAACTTATTTATTTTTTTTTTTTAATTTTCTGGTTGGTTTTTATCATTTGTCATTTATTCCTTTTATAAGATTCTATGTTTTATGACTAGGTCCTCTCATCTTGGTGATTTAACATTCGACTCAGAAATTGAGAGCACTTTGCGCAGGTTAAGGAAGGAAGCTCAGGCAGATTCTGAGGAAAGCAATTTTGATTTAGAAGGGGAGGACGTCATGGCTGGAAATCGGACTTTGAAAGAGCTTGCTGCCCCTAATTTGAATCAAGCACCTTTATACATAACGTTTCCTGTTTTAGATGCTGCCACTACTTTTGAATTAAAATCTGGACGAATACATCTCTTGCCCACTTTTCATGGTCTTGCAGGTGAAGATCCTCACAAGCATCTAAAGGAGCTTCATGTGGTTTGCACGAGTATGAAACCTACGGGGGTGACCGAGGAGCAAATTAAATTAAGAGCTTTCCCGTTTTCTTTGAAGGATTCGGCTAAGGATTGGCTTTATTATCTACCCTCCGGAACTATAACCACATGGAACAAGATGAAGAGATTATTTCTGGAGAAATATTTCCCAGCTTCGAGGGCAGCCAACATCCGGAAAGAAATTTGTGGTGTAAGGCAGCATAACGGAGAGTCCCTACATGAATACTGGGAACGCTTTAAGAAATTGTGTGCAAGCTGCCCCCATCATCAGATTAGTGAGCAGCTACTTATCCAGTATTTCTATAAGGGCCTTACATACACTGATAGGAGCATCATTGATGCTGCAAGTGGAGGAGCTTTAGTGGATAAGACTCTTAAGGCCGCGAGAAACTTGATTGCAAATATGGCAGCCAATTCTCAACAGTTTGGCAGGAGGCTTGACCTTCCATCTAGGCGTGATAATGAGGTAAATATTTCTTCCCTAGAACAACAAATCTCGAGTCTAACTTCTCTTGTTCATCAAATGGCTGTAGGTAACATGAAAACAGTAAAGGCTTGTGGAATTTGTTAGGTAGTAGGGCATCTAACTGATATGTGCCCAACTCTTCAAGAGGAGCCTGTTGAGCAAGTGAATGCAGCAGGTGGTTTTCCTGGACAACCGCAAAGGAAGTATGATCCCTATTCGAGAACATATAAGCCTGGATGGAGGGATCACCCCAATCTTGGCTATGGGAATCAACAAGTGAATCAGCCCTACCCTCAAAGCCGCCCAAATTACCAGCAGTATAAGCAGCCATACCCCCCTAGCCAACAACCGGACCAAACTTCTAATTCTGGTATGTCTTTAGAAGATATTGTTAAGTCTCTTGCTACTAATACTT